>CM069907.1:101170171-101497248 GCA_036172215.1 Camellia granthamiana | reverse complement strand
TGTCTTAGTTACAACAACATTAACAAAGTTTAAGAAGCTAAAGGATAAAAATAATAATGCCTTAATAGCGTATAAACATCAAGGCAAGACCTTGTTATAACAAAATGGACACGCGGTTCCAAAATACATATGCTCGGAGCTTCCACATAACACATCCATGAGCCTTCGTGCCCCAACAAAACAAAAGAGTCCCCCTCCTTTTTGTAGGGGTGGTTGCACATCACCAATTCCTGAAATTGTTAGATAGGAGTGAGCTAGATGCCTAGTAGAAGTACTTTTAACAAAGTATGTAGTTATTCAAAAATCTATATGGCATTATCACAACCAAAAATATTTAATTCAACTCATAGTATTAATTTAAGAAAGAATACATGAATTCATAACTTCCACAATTTCATAATTCAACACCGGGGGTAAATACGCCATGAAGTCCCTAAAGAGAGTCCCAATACATACATATACATAGGTTTATATCCAAAATATTCTCACTTTTGCCGGCTATTAATACGACTGGGAATAGACATCCAAAATCATCTGTTTTTTTCACTTTTACCGACTACAATACGGTAGGGCGAGTGGACACCCAAAAACACTTTCCCACATTCGTCCGGCGATAAGCTCAAGACATGGCAATTGGACACCTAAACTTTTCCCCGCAAGGGTACCAACAACACACAACTCTTTCCAAAAACCGACTCCCTACCCAGACCCACATGCTATTTACCATCCCCTTAAACAATCTTTCCAAGATTTCATACATTCTTCAGGTAAAGGGTAATGTACATCGCTCAAGTAATTTAATGGAGTAATGAGGAACAACATTCATAATTCAAGAAAAATCTCAAGAGGTTCCAATTTCACAAGTCTTAATCAATACATATTTAAAATATCACAATCCATTCATCAGTTTTAAAGAATTAAAAATCAATTTCATCTTTTTTCCAAATTTTACAACTAGGGTTTTCATAAATTTGGGACTTTTAACCCTAAATCATGTTAAATGTTATTTCCCAACTAAAATCTTCATAATCCATAGCCATTAATATAAATCATAAGAAAATGTGGAGAAAATTTTATTTTCGAAACAAAACCCAATTTTGTAAACTCAAACATTAAATTATAACATCAATATCATAATAGCACCACATAAACACCCTCAAAATAAAGAGATACAAGATTAAAAATAATCCTACCTCAAAGATAAAAGTAGAGAAGCTAGATCAAGAAGATTCCTTCGAAAAATCCAAAATCCAATCAGTCAAAATGTTGATCTTCACTTGTTCTTCATCTTTTGTAAAACCCAAATTTTGTATATTATTATTTTTGGATAGATTGGTAATTAAATTAATTTATATGGGTCACTTAGTAATATCAAGGAATTAATTATGAGATGGCATTATTATTTCTATAACATAGGTGAGTAATTTTGCAATTTTGGAAAAAGAAAAGAATATTAGGTTAAGTACGCCATCATGCCGTGGCTTTGTCTTGGAGAAGAAAACAAAAAAAAAACACAAACAAACAAGGGGAGGCGTGGATGTTGCGGAAAGGCAAGGCAACAAGGGTTTGAAAAAGAAAAATTAAAGAAAAGAAACCAAAACCAAAAGGAAGAGAGAGGATTCATAAGAGTGATGGTTTTGCTTTATTCATCACTTAGGTAAGATTTATTTTATTGTATTCCTATCTATGATTTTAGTGTTAATATATTAATAGATGATTTTATGGGCATATATGATTAAATAAATATATTAATGTAGTCTATATTGGGGGTCTCGGTTTCACTCAATTTTTGAGTGTATTTTGCATTCCGTTTGGGTGGCTCATATTTTGAGATTGATATGTGATGGGTTAGGTTTAACGGTGGTGTGTTTGTGGGACACAAGATTGACTTCAAGCAATTACAAATTTTCACATGTATATAAACAACAATAGAATAATATGGGTTGAGAATTTCCGAAGCTGTGATGGCTTTGTTTTGATGCCAAATTGTGGGAGTTCCTAATAGGCAATTGGGTTAATTTATTCTATTGTTGTTACAAGAAGAGAAAGATGGGTGCACATAATAATTGTTTATGCGGTGTAATATTTTATTAGGTTTGTGAGATTGAGGTGGATCTTGGTAATTTGAGATTAGTTTGGGAAATATTATTTTAGCTGTTTGAGGTAAGTAACACTGTTGGTACATTTTTATTCCTATTGAATCGTTTAAAATTATAAGTATTTATTTATAGCCTTCATGTTCTCTTAAAATAAAATATAGGTCAAGTATAGAACAGTATCGAATATTATTATGAAAATTATTTGAATATTTTGTGGAACTATTCTAAAAATTGTACTAAATGTTTATTCTGAAAATATCGAATATTTTTATTTAAAAGTTGTGTATTGTTTGAATTCTGAACATCACTCTAGTCTGACTATGATTTGGACCCTAGCCAATGGGGGTTATTTATTGGCATAGAAACTAGTTTCTTTTGGGGCTTTAACACCGGCCTATGTGTGGTTCTGGGCCTTGTCACGGGCTAAGTGACCGTAGTCATTAAGACTTGGGTTTTGTGAATCAAATCATTGAACCATCTGAATGTTGAACCATCGATTTGAACAACGAATTACTTTGAATTATCTTGTTGGCTTTTCATTTAAAATGTATTGTACATTGTTTATTTTTAGCTATGAAGCCATCTTACAAATAATTGTTCATTTATTGAACTGTAGAAAAAAAATTATATTTATTGGTTATCGATTTATTTATTTATTTTTTTATACTTGATCCAGCTAACAGTGATGGTTGGTTATTTACTGGGCTATCTAGCTTACCCTTATTTTTTTTTTCAGATTCTGAAGAGTAGAGCTGCGCGGGATTCTTACATGTGGGAGTGCCGAGAGTAGGACTATGATTTAAGTACTTGGATTATTGTTTTGTTAATGGATTTTATTAGTGGACTTGGTGGATAATTTCATATGATAAGAATAATCAATTTTTGTGGATTTAAGCATTATGATAATTAAGGATTTAATTGGAGTATTTTACATTGTTGGTTATGTGTTGGACTCTTAGCCTTGCATGCTCACTTAAATGAGTGTGCGGCGTTGTCACGGAGCTTGGGGCATGACATCTTTAATCTAAGATCTATGGTGGATTCTTGGTGAAAAATAGATGAAATCAAGGTTTGGAGGTCTAAGGTTTCGGGTATGGAGGAGAGGAAGAGAAGAGAGGAACAAAGAATAAAAAGTTTGGGCCAAAAAGTGACTTTAAAGTGCTTGACTTCGAACAGACCGCTCGAGTGGTCAAAGCTTGGCTTGAGCGGTCAAATTAAACTCCCAGAATCTCAAAATCCTACATAGACTGCTCGAGCGGTCAAAAGTTCGCTCGAGCGGACTTGTTTCCAGCACATGTACTCAAATTTCATACGGGCATAACTCCCTCGTCCGGATTCCGTTTTATGTCGTTCTTGTATCCAAATCCAAGCCCCGAAAACAAGCTTTCCAATGGTTCTACCTTACATCCAGATTAAAAGTGTGGAAAGAGAAAAAGAAAAAAGAGTGAAGACTGTTCATAGGACAATTATCCGAATCAATGTTTTTGGTTCAATCCTATTTTACCATTATGATATGACCCCAATCAATACTCTAAAATCTATCAAAGAGGCTTCAAGTACAATAATAAGAGAGTCAAAAGAAATCCTACTAGTCCAAGGAGTACGAAGTGTTACAATCTCCTCACCTTAGGAAATTTCATCCCTGAAATTAGTCACTTTAAGATTTAAAGTTTGGATGAACCTAAATGGAACAGATATTTGAACTAATACTCCCACCAACTAATCACAAATGACCTCTAATCAATAACAAGTTTCTGGAAGAGTCTCCTAATGCAAAGGATTTCGCGTGATGAACAGCAAGAAACAATTCCCACAAAAGGAGATAAGGCAATACAATGATGTGACAACACTTCAAATGATGTGAACAACAATTCGAAAGTGGTATGTTTCTCTTTCAACTCATTCGCAAGAATTACCTCTATAAGCCACAAGAGCCCCATCGATCCTATGAAACAAAAATCAAGCAAAAGGTGTCACTAACATATCCTATAATACTCACATCTTAAACAGACTCAAACTCAAGGGAATAACTCTTAACGACCTAAAATCTTAGAAATATAATCTCTCACATCACATTCACACCTCGAGAAACAACTATCAGTCACTCGGCAACCAAATTTTCAAATGATTACCTCACACCACTTCATAAGTCCTCAACCCCCCTCTCATGAGAAGAAAAGATTCTAATAAGAGTTACATCTGCCAATTATGACCTTTGACAAAACACAACCCAACAAAACCCAAGCACCACGAACTATGTTCTTACAACACAACTTGTATTCTATACCCACATATTTACTTAGTTGCATTTTTGAAATACTTAAGAACCAAAAACACCCAAAAATAATATTCCCGACTTTTGAAATTAAAAGAGATTATTCTTGGTAAAAAAGCCTTATATATATATATATATAATATTTTAGACGTGTACAAGTGATTTGTAAAAGTGAAGAGTTTGAAAATTTATTTATTTATTTATTTTTGAAATAGTTAAGGGTTATACACATCATAAGACTCGATACGCCCTTTTCATGACTATTTCTCCTTTACTCACTGGTTTATCCATAACGATAAATTCCCAATTTGGGCAAAAATAAGGTCATACTCAACAGGAAAACTTTGTTTTAAACTCTTTTCTCAAACATATTTCAACCGGTGACTCCCAAACGTCACCCAACCAATGATCCCATCACCATGGTGATGCCACAATCCATTTACAATGATACTAGAAACAACAATTCAAAACAATAAGGATAAGGTTAAATAACACAACAAATAAGCTTTACTTATAAATTTGGGAAATCGTTTTCCCTCACAACTATCATTACAATTCATCGACCACTGATTAAAATTTTCCAACTTGCAAAAATAATTTTTGCAACTACCCTATCTTGGGTATCACACGCAACCAACTAGAAACAATTATCAAGCAATTATTATGAGTTGTCACTCCCGTGAGTGACACACACACACACACACACACACACACACATCAAGCAAGCAATTCTCATCCGCAAGCCTCATTTCTAGACTTAAGACAAGTTCTGAGGTGACTTCTAGTCTACCTCTCCTAATGCCACAACAATAACTAACACACCGCATAAGGAAAAATCATCTAACTAACACACCACGTAAGGAAAAATCATCTACCTATACTTGCATAACACACTACATTTCCTGAAGTCAATGCCATGATATTAACTCCAAAGCTGAAATACGATTCCACACCACGCTAATATTATGATGTCCCACGTGGTCAAACCTGAATTCAATACCTTCTGTAACACTAACTTACTCGATGACAAATATTCACATCGTTAATAAATAAATTAATCTCATATTACAATAAAATCTCTCCAAACGAAAGTCAATGTACATGCCTCACTAAAATAATACTACGCCTCTATTACAAAATTCTAACAAAATCATATTTTCAGTACTTCAATCCAATCACTACTAAAGCTGCTTTACTCCTGAAAAATAATTTAACTCAGGAAGTCATTCACCATAGCTTACCAAAATGAAAATAAAATCTAATTCTCACAACTGCTCAGGTTACAAAACAATGACACTAACTACTATATCAAATCCACCACAAAAGCCTATGCAACTCAATACGAAAGATTGCAATAACAAATACTCATAGTTGTAGTTACTTTGAAATTTCCTCCGAAGTCTCTAGTCAGCTCACTCCTACTCAAACTTCAAAGATACAACCACAAGCTATAATACCACTCATTCACTCTAAGAAATTTTTTCTGTCAACAACGGTCATTCCAAAACAATCTCCATGACTGACCAAATAAGAAAAGAATTTCGTACCAATTTATTTCCCGACAAGGGGTCAGCTGAATAACTTCTTCTAAAATAATTTTACCACAAAACACGATGGAATAAAATTTAAATAAGAAATCAACCTCTATCAAGTAAAACTAAACACCTCTTAATTTCACTTAAGCTCAAGTACACCCAACTTAAACTCATTGAAAAAACTAGACTAACGCACTAGCAACAAAATTCTCACCACCCTCGTAGGGAAACGAAGGACTAATACAAGGAACTCACAAATTTCACATCAAGGATACAAGATAACTTATGGTTAAAGGATAAGGAATCTCCATTTTAGTTCTCTGAACTACACCATCACAACACACACCAAACTTAACCCAACACAATCATGTGTACCCAGGGTTTACATAATTTCTGACATATAGCTAAGTGTAACTATAAAAATTAACATTAATTTCTCACGGTGGATTAAGCATAATTTCTATAAAAATACTCAAATAACAGTCTTATCAACTATCTTAAGGAACTTAATCATAATCTCCATAAAATCACAACATTCTCACAAGATAATTTCAAAATTTTTCTCTAAAGACATTTGTTTGCTAACACAATTCCCGATACACCAATCACATCATATCCGTAAACATTCATATATTGCACTTGAGTACATCAACAACTAACTCTAAGAGAATTGACTCCACCAAACTCGAAAACATTCAAAACTTGGCTACACATCCCAAAATGTCTACTCATAAGTCACCATTTTCACTACTAGAAATGTTGTACAAATTGTATATTTAAATAAAATAAATAGATTCATATTTAATTAAATTGAAAAACACAAAACAAGCAATCATGCTGGAAATTATAAGTAGATGAACATAAATACATAACAAGATAAAACAAGAAAAGAATGCAAATCGAAACCTATGTGATACCACAGTCTCCTTAAAACAGATTCGCTGCCTTACTGTGGGTGCTAGAGATATGTCGGCGTTTGCCTCTCAGGATATGACGGTTAGAACCTGTTAACGCAGAAGCACCTTCTGTTTAGCTCCGGTGAACTGACAATGACAACACTCTCTCACACAGGAAGAATAATATTATAGGAGTAGACTGACTATAATATGAGAGCAAATAAATTCTGTGTTGACACCCAAAGAAGTTGGTCTCCTTTTATACACAGAGTGAGAGGGGAGCCCTATTGCAACAAATGCATAATTTAATTTTGCAAAACTGAAACACTAATACAAGGAAACTGATGGTGTAAATCACCATCTTAAGTGTAGAGGTTACGTACAATATAGACATGTGTGTATATTTGCAGCCACCATATAGACTTAGTCCAAAAAAGATTAGATTGATGGGCCACTAATCTGGCCTAGCCCAAACCTAGCCCATTCCTTAAGCCTCAAGCCTCAAGCCTCAAGCCCAAGCTCAAGTCCTAAGATCCAAGATCCACAACCCATGGACCACGTGTGACAATTTTTGCATAACCAACTTGGACCATAGTTTTGACTCAAGCCCATCCTTGAAGCATCCATAACTCTCTTCTTTTGGAAAATTTAGATGCCCCAAAGGGCTTATGCCCTTATTTAAAACTTGGGATTTAAATACCTATCAGTGCTTTCCTCTACAATCAATGTGAGATAGGTGATTATACACTATTCCCAATACCTCATTCATGAGGCCAACTTTTTGAGACAATTTCTCATTCAATTCTTAATGGTTTTTGGTCATTCATTCAATTAAATTAAAACATTACTCGTAACATGATTAATCTGAAATCTTACCATGCCAAACAATAACATCAATCCCAAAAGCCCTCTTTCCGATTGAACTACATATCAAATACTATAAATTTCTAGATTCTTGTCTTAGTTACAACAACATTAACATAGTTCAAGAAGCTAAAGGACAAAAGTAATAATGCCTTAATGGCATACAAACATCAAGGCATGACCTTGTTACAACAAAATGGACATGCGGTCCCAAAACACATATGCTTGGAGCTTCCGCATAACACATCCATGAGCCTTCGTGCCCCAACAATACAAAAGTCCCTCTCCTTCTCGTAGGGGTGGTTGCACATCACTGATTTTTGAAATTGTTAGATAGGAGTGAGCTAGATGCCCAGTAAAAGTACTTTTTACAAAGTATCTATGTAGACACCCCATTTTTGACCGACCTCAAGACTTTGACGTCATCGGTTATGCACTCAATGATTGCGCATGTTTGTGCTTGTTTTGAGCCCCCGAAGGTCTCGGCTGAGTGCCTTGCCTTTGAGCCTCTTAACACTTTGTGTTTTGGCTTTGTTTTTGGGCCAAACCTTGATCCCCCTTGGCTGAAGGAGAGTGGGGCCCTGCCGGCCACTTTTGGCATTTGCCAGCCACTTTTTCTCCTTGCCAGCTGGTTGGAGTGGTCGGTCAGCTAGTTGAACTGGCCGGCCGGCCACCTTAACTGGCTGGCGGCCAATTTTTCTCATTTTTAGATCTTTTGAGCCAGTTGTGGCTCACTGAGCTATCCTCCATACACGTGTATGGAGGGATGGAAACAAGCTTTAAGCTTGTCAAGCAAGCTTTTGCTTGCATTGCCTATATAAGGGGAGGTCCCTCCCCCTTTAGAGGGGTTCTGATTTTTGAAGAGGCAAAATCTCTCTCACTCTCTCTAGAATCCTCCCTCTCTCTCTCTCTATATTGTGCTTGAAAGTGTATTTTCTTCACATATTTGTACTAGAACACCTAGTCAAACACCTTAGCCTTAAACTTGAGGTTCTTGGAGGCCTTTTGGGAGCTCGTTGGAGTGATTTTGGCTCAGAAGTTGGCTGTTTGCTTGCTGTTTTAAAGTTGTGCTTCAAGGGTGAGAATCTACCTCTTTAAGCTTTGTTTTTGTACATTGTATTAGCCACCTTTGCATGCTATTTTAGGCTTGGTTATTAACTACAAAAGCTCTATTTTTAAGTGTTAAGAATGTTGGTTTGAGCTCTTGTTGGGGTTAGGGGTGGTCTACCCTCTTTGGTTGCTTATTTGCTAAACTTTGTGCCATCTTTTAAAGCTTTTAAAACAAGCTTTTCTTGGCCTTTTAACCACTGAAATCTAGAGGAATTTTAGTGGTGGAAAGGTAGTTTTGAGGTCCCAAATGGGAGGGGGTGGTCCCCTCTCCTCTTGTCTTGCTTGCATGTGTTGATGGCCCACCAAATGAGCATGTATTTCTACTTCTTTGTAGCTTTGTTCAAGCATATTTTTGTGACTTTTTAGACCTGCCATAACTCTGTTTTTGGCTTGTTTGATCATTGGTTGCTTGCTCTTTGCACTTGTAGTGTAACCTTGCTCACTAACTTTGCATGCTTGCTACTTTAGCCCATCATTCTAGCTTATTTTGGCTATACTCTAGCATGTTTTTACTCATGTTTTAGCATGCTTTAACTCTATTTTGAGTGGTTTAGGTCATATGAGGCTTGCTTTGTATGGCTATAGCATGATAAGCTTTAATAGCTTTGTGTTTTGAGCCCTCTAGCATGCTTTGCTTGGGTTGTTTGCATGATTTGGCATCATTTAATATGTGATTTTAGAGCACATATCACTGTCATACTCTCATATGTATCACTCTTTCAATGCTTTTGAGAAGTTGAGCCTCATGCCTTGTTTGTGAGCTAATACATGAGCATATCTTTCTTGCCATCTATGCTGCAAGTCTAGCATGTTTTTGACCTGCCTTAGGTCTATTTTGAATGGTCAAGGTCATTTGAGCATTGCTTAGTATGGTTGTAGTGCCAAGGGCTTTGACTAGCTTTGAGTTTTGAGGCCTTTAACATGTTATGCATGTGATGTTTGCATGGTATAGCACCATTTAACATGTAATTTTAGTGCATATAGTGTAGTCACACTCTTATATACTTCACTTCTTCATAGCTTTTGAGGGTTGTGTATTATGCCTTGCTTATAGGCCAACATGTGTGCATGTTCTTCTAGCATTTTGAGCTCCTATTTCAGCATGTTTGGACCATTATTTTGGCATGATTGAGCTCTGTCCACAGTTGGTTTGGTCATTTGTGCTATGTATTGCATGCCTCTTGTGTGATGCTCTTTACTAGCTTTGTTGTTTTTGGCCCTCAACATGTTATGCTTGTATTGCTTGCATGCTTTAAGGTCTTTTAGCATGCCATCTCAGCACTAAAGCAGCTACAACCTCCCCCATTTCCTCTTTTTTCAATTTGATTTGAGGGTTGTTTGGCCTTAAGCTTGTGTTTAAGTATGAAGAAGGGTTTGTGCCCAAATGGCTTTAACCCTCTTTCGAGAGTTCCTCCTAGTCAAAGGGCATAATCCCTTTCATGTCCTAAACCATTCTTTTGGTTGACCACCTCTCCTTAGAGGACTTGCACATTGGACTTAATCAATTAAAGAATGGATCCGTAATGTAAAATGTGTAAACAAGAATTGAGTCAACTAAAACATGCCAAGATAACATATGTGTGTTGCATTACATGTGTTTAGATCGGACGTTAATCCAAACACAAGAAATATGGAACGTTTCATACTTGAAGTGATGAAACATGCCACGTTTCTTGGTCGCTAACACCCTTGATCAAGCATGATAGGGTGGAGGCTCTTTGTATGTTGTTTGTGCATTCATAAACATGGTATAAGCTTGGTTCTTGGCCACCATGCATTGAAAATGCTTGGTTGGTGGCTTGAGAGCCGAGTGCCACGCTCCTTTGAGGTTGAGACATGATTAGGAGAGTGGCAGTACCTACATTGTCTTGTAAATACATTGCCGTGCCTCTATTGTTCTCTGTTGCAGCAAAACTAGAAGTCTGCAGAAGCAACTAGCCGACCGGCCAGTTATACTAGCCGACTGGCCAGTAGCACTAGCCGACCAGCCAGTTTTAGTGGCTGGCAGCCACTTTTTCTGGCTAGCAGCCCACCAACAGATCCTGTTTTAGAGTAAAGGCAGTCTGGAGGTTGGCACAATTTTTAGAGATCAAGGCAAGTGCAAACAGAGGCAATTGACAGCATGGTAATGGATTTTCGAGCGAATGCCAACCGAGCATGCGTCTTCAAACCTCTTGGAACAGAGCTGAGGCAGTATGATTTGTATTAGCTTTACTTGTTAGTTAGCTTAAATTGGTAATTTAATTAATTAGTTTGTTAATTAATTAAGTGTTGTAATAATTAGTAAGTAGTTTATTAGTTATTCATTTTGTTGTGTAATAATTAGTCTAATTAGTTTAATTAGATTAGTTAGTTAGCTTAGCTTAGCAAATTCATTCGGACCCTCTGTCGGGAGGGCAAAAGTTGTAATAAGTGTGCGTGTGTGTGTGCATGTCTTCCAACCCCACGTCTTTCTCCCTTTTATTTATCTGCTTTCAGTGGTTAGATTAGGGCATATTTCGATTAGCATACCTTATGCTTGCATGCGTGCATCATTCATTTGTCTTGCATGCACCGGGCTCGGCGCATCATACAAACTGCATTGTATTTCAATACATATTGAGTACGTGTTTCACAGCATGTTATCAAGTGTTGCATTCAAATGCCATTTTAGATAGTCCGAGCCTATTTAGCTGCATTTTGCATGTGTTGCATTAGGCATTCTTGTATAGTTAGGGTCATGCATGATTTCTAACTAGCTTCTGTTTTGGCTCGGAGTACACTGTAAGTGTTTATGCTTTAGCATCCTTGCATGAGTGTGAGTGTTGCCATGATAGCATGCTTGCCATGAGGCTATTTGCTTAAGTGATTAACTGCTGAATGCCTGTGGATGAAGGCTTCATTGCCTGAATTAGAACATTCATCAAATGCGAGTTTTAAGCCCACTTGGAGTGGCAAATCATCATGTTTTAAGCTCACTTGAGGGTGGCAAATCCGTGCTTTAGCCTACTTGTGAGTAGCACTTTCAAACCATTTTCAAAAACAAACATGAGTTGTTTTGTTCCAATTCTCGTGATTGAGTCTCTACTTGTATGCTGTGTGTATCACATAGTAAGTTAGATTAATAACCTGAATAAGAACGCATGTGTCTATAAAACAACTATCATGGTAGTAGAGGCCGATCCTTTGATCGGGCGAGCGGGGGGTGCTCATTTCATGACCTTCTCCTCTTATACCCAAGTTCCCGAGCTGAGGCAACTTTGGTGATAACGGACACGTGGCCTTTGGCACGAGTCAGGGTTTCCTAAATTTCCCAAAAATAAAATATTTAGGTGGCAACTCTGTAATCTGGCAAAGCAGTCCATGTTTGGCACTTCTTGATTAAAATCGATTTTCCAAAACGATTTTCCGGATTTGGACTCTTTGGTGATTTATCAGTCTTACATTGCACTTTGTGAGACTAGATACAGAATTGTGACAGGAGTCCGAACTGTAGTAGCTATGAACCCAATTCGCGCCCTCTCCGAAAGGGGGGCGTGCGGAGAAGTTCAGGGTCTACAATCTAGTTATTCGAAAATTCATATGGCATTATCACAACCAAACATATTTAATTTAATTCATAGTATTAATTTAAGAAAGAATACATGAATTCATAACTTCCGCAATTTCACAATTCAACACCGGGGGGTAAATATGCCATGAAATCCCTAAAGAGAGTCTTGATACATACATATACATAGATTTATATCCAAAATATCCCCAGATTTGCCAGCTGTTAATACGGTAGGGGAGTGGGCACCCAAAATCGTCTGTTTTGTCACTTTTACCTACTACAATATAGCAGGACCATTGACACTCAAAAACACTTTCCTACATTCGTCCGGCGATAAGCTCAAGATAGGGCAATTGGGCACCTAAACTTTCCCCTGTGCGGGTACCAACAACACACAACTCTTTCCAAAAATTGACTCCCTACCTAGATTCATATGCTATTTACCACCTCCTTAAACAGAGTTTCCAAGATTTCCAAGTATTCATACATTCTTTAGGTAAAGGGTAATTTAGTGGAGTAATAAGGAATAATATTCATAATTCAAGAAAAATCTCAAGAGGTTTCAATTTCATAAGTCTCAATCAATACATATTCAAAATATCATAATCCATTCATCAATTTTAAAGAATTAAAAATCAATTTCATCTTTTCTCCCAATTTTACGACTAGTGTTTTCATAAATTTGGGGCTTTTACCCCTAAATCATGTTAAATGTTATTTCCCAACTAAAATCTTCATAATCCATAGCCATTAATAGAAATTTTAAGAAAATGTAGAGAAAATTTCATTTTTGAAACAAAACCCAATTTTGTAAACTCAAATATTAAATTTTAGCATTAATGTCATAATAGCTCCACATAAACATCCTTAAAATAAAGAGATACAAGATTAAAAGTAATCCTACCTCAAAGATAAAAGTAGAGAAGCTAGATCAAGAAGATTCTTTCAAAAAATCCAAAATCCAATCGGTCGAAATGTTGATCTTCACTTGTTTTTCATCTTAATGTAAGATCTATGGGGATTCTTGGTGAAAAATAGATGAAATCAAGGTTTGGAGGTCTAAGGTTTCGGGTATGGAGGAGAGGAAGAGAAGACTGGAAGAAAGAATGAAAAGATTGGGCCAAAAAGTGACTTTAAAGTGCCTGACTTTGAACATACTGCTCGAGTGGTCAAAAGTTCGCTCGACGAGGACTTGCTTCCAACATAGGTACTCAAATTTCAAATGAGCATAACTCCTTGTCTGGACTCCATTTTAGGCTGTTCTTGTGTCCAAATTCAAGCCCCAGAAACAAGATTTCCAATGGTTCTAGCCTCATATCCGATTAAAAGTGTGGAAAGAGGAAAAGGAAAAAGAGTGAAGACTGCTTATAAGACAATTATGCAAATCAATGTTTTTGGTTCAATCCTACTTTACCATTATGATATCAACCCAATCAATACTCTAAAATCAATCAAAGAGGTTTCAAGTACAATAATAAGAGAGTCAAAAGAAATCCTACTAGTCCAAGGAGTACAAAGTGTCACACCACTCGCCACCTCCACTATCGCCATGAACCACTGCAAACTTTGGCCACCACTATGAGCCTTCCATCTCACCTCCGTTGCTACTATCATCTCCAGTGGCCCTTCTCAGCCCTCTCACACCCTCTCCCACCATTCCATTCACGCCTCTGCCTTTACTCAGTCCTTTTCGATACACTCCTCGTGACCCTTGCTGCTCGCAACTCCCTTACCTGTGACACACCAACCCTTTCCACACTCCGACGACCATGATATAGAGACATTCACAGAGAAAGAGATTGCACAACCAGGGTTTTGAAATAAAGAGAGATCGTTGGTGACTAGGGTTTTAAAGCGAGAAATCATGGTGGCTAGGGTTTAGTAGAGAGCGAGAGGGGCTACGACTTTGATTTTGATAGAATGAAGTGGTGGTTGCGAGGGTACCAAACAAGGGTTGCGGACTAAGTTTGCAATGGTGGGAAGCTCGTGGCAATAGGGATTTCATGGCAGAAAAGTTACAGCAATGGTGGTTCGTGGTGTTAGTGGCTAGGGTTAGGTTTAGGAAGTTAAGATTTTGGTGGAGAAGATAAGGACATTTTGATAATTTTATTTTAGGACAAAATTATAATAAAATAAAATATGATTAAGTGTTTGAAGAAAGAGGAAATGGCATGTGGAAATAGAAGCTCCCATGTTGTGCCCTTTCTCCTAAAGCATTCTTCTCATTTTTTGGATTTGGTTAAGCACAACCACTAGTAAACACTTAACTTTTGACATGATTGATCAAAGATAAGATTTGATCAACTTTAATTTTGAAAAACTTTTGTCCCCATAAGCAATTATAACTAGTGTGTATATTTGACATATTTTTGAACCCTTTCCTTTGGGTTGGATCTTTTTTTTGTTTTTTTTTTTTTTAAAATTCTTGAAATGTACTTAGAAAATTTACACACAAAAAACACCTATAAAAAACATTATGTGATTAAGATTTATTTCAAGTGTGGTTCTCATTATACAAAAATTGAATCTTGACCACACATCACTTTTCTTTATAAGTTTTTAAATAATTGTTTTTGAGTTAATAGTTTTTTTTTTTTTACTTGAGAAATAATAAGTAAAAAAAAAAAAAAAGGTAAACATAATGCAAGGGTCAACTTTTTTGGAGCCCTAAATTTTAACAAAATTTAAGACCCTAAGAGGCAGCCTTGCCGGCCTATATCTGGGGCGGGCATTGAAAAGATTGCCACATAACTTGAGGTCAAACAATCTGGACAACTATGTTACCATCACACACACTTATAAAATAGAATAATGTATAAGTGGGTGTTTTAATATCAGTAATAGTACAAATTGTGGAGAAGTATTTTGCGAATGGTGCTACTTGGCCAAGATAGCCTTGAGATATAGGGTGCCACGTGGATGAGTCACGTTTCTGAGGTGACCATGACATTGCCAAGATGTTCTGCGGTAATTCCAGAATCCCGAGGTGTTCGGATAAGGGACAAGAGTCCTAGAACAGAAGAGGCTCTCAGTTTGGATAAGGATAAGGCTCATGAGGAGTTTATCCCTATCTAGCCGAGAGTCCAAGATGAGCTTTGAGCTTGAGTCCAATGAAGTGAGGCTTCTAGGAGATCAGGTCACTACTAGTTATAAAAGTAAGGCACCTGTAGCTTGACTTTTCGCGCTCCTTTCGGAAGACAATAAGCCCTACAGTTCGGACTCCCGTGGTTCTGAATCTGATTCCATAAGTGCAATGTGAAATAGAAAACACAAAAGAGTTCAAATCTGACAAATCTTTTGAAAAATTGATTTTGAATCAAAATGCCAAAAATGGACTGTTTTGCCAGATACAAAGTTGCCACCTAAATATTTTTGGAAAATTTAGGAAACCCATGACTTGTGCCAAAGGCTACGTGTCCGTCATCACCAAGATTGTCTCGGCTCAGGAACTTAGGTACGAGAGGGGAAGGTCATGAATTGAGCACCCCCGCTCGCCCGATCAAAGATCAGCCTCTACTAATCATGATGTGATTCTTATTCTACATTATATGCTCTTGTTTCGGTTATTAGACTAACTTACTATGTGATGCGCACACAAGTATAGACTAATTTGCAAAAATTAGAACATTTGATTCATATTTGTTTTTGAAAAGAGTTTGTGAATGTGCCACTTCAAAAAGTGGGTTCAAATGTACATTAATCAAACTATCCCAATTCAAGCAACTAACCTTCATCCACAAGCATACAAACAGTTTATCACTTAAGCACTTAGTCTCATGGTAATCATTCTTTGACATGGTAACAACTACACTCATGCGATATGCTAAAGCAAATAAAAGCTCACCTAGTACTCCAAGCCAAAAAAGATGACAGAGTTAGAAAAATGCATGATCCTAACTATGCAATATGACTAATGCAACATATACGATATGCAATTACTAGGCTTGGCTACTAATATGGCATGTGAATCAATTTGATAGCATGCGGTCTAAGCACGTATTTAAAGAAGTATTAACTAACAATGCAAGTTAGAATGATGTACCGAGCTTAATGCATGCAAGACAATGGATGCAAGGCATGAGAGATGCTAAATAAAACATGATGCCCTAAACTATCATAAGCAGGTAAATAAAATGGAGAAAGACGTGGGGTTGGAAAACATACACATTATTACATTTTGCCCTCGCGCAGGAGGGTCTAAATAAACTATGTAAGCTAATTTACTAGCTATTACAAAACGAATTAACTAACTATTCTAGCTAATTAAAGGATTTACAACACAAAATTAATTAATTTAACTAATTAATTAATTACAACAAATTAACTAGCACTTTTAACTAATTAATTACAATACTAATTAACTAACTAGCTAGCTATTACAAGCCCACAAGCGAACGAGCCTCGATAAGTAATGGAAATGCTTATGCATGCACGGATTTCCACTCGAAAAGCCCACTGCTTTGCTGCCAAAATGCTTCTGTTGCACAGTAGAACACCTTTTCACCTCAGATTTTGCTTTGCTCGGCTCCAGAAAGTTACTGCTCAATTTGACAAAAGTGGCCGACAGGCCAGAAGTAATGGCCTGCCGACCACAAATGGTAGCCTGCCATCAAGAATTAGTGGCCTGCCGGCTACAAAGTTTGGTTCCTCCTACTGTAACATAAAGCACACAAAGCAAGAACAGGGTATTCTCAAGGTATGTTTGTACCCCTTACCCCTCCTTATCATCAAACAGCTCAAAGGAGTGGCAATCTTTAATTCACAAGCCATCAATTGATGTAATTTCATTGCATGATGGCTTATGAATTAAGGTGTACAATTTCAATAAATGCAATATAAAAGACTCTCAAACCTCCTCCCTATCATGGATTGATCAAGGGAAGTGGTTGACATTGACTCTTGAACTGTTTACATCGCTAACGAGTATGAAACGACTCAAGACTCAATGGATTCAATTAACGTCCGATTGAACCCAAGTTGATTTTATCTTGCATCACTTTTAGTCTTAATTTTATTACTCCATTTTAATTACCAACCATTCCTTAGTCAATTAAGCCCAAGAGTGAGCTTAAAGTCCTCTAATGGAAAGGAGTACCAAACTAAGAGTTGTTTTAGGCATGAAAGAAGTGTCATGCTGTTGGTAATGAACCCCCAAAGAGATTAAACCATTAAGCACAATACCTCAATCTCAAGCTTTAAACAAACAACTAATTTGAAACAACTTTCAAAGCAAAGAAAAAGCCAAGAAAGGAAGGAGGTTGCATAAGTGATTAGGGGTGATCACAAGTATGGAAAGTTTGAAATAAACACTATCAACTCAAATAGGTTGGTGGCTAAGGCCTAAACCACCAAGCCTATGAGGACAATTACACTACAAGCATGCAATACAAAGCTCAAATGCAATGAACAACCAAAAATAGTCCTAAAATAGTGCTAAATCCGTCCTAAAACATGCTAGAATTAAGACAAAAAAAGGTAGAACAATAAGCTAAAACATGGAGCATGTTAAGCTAGTAAACAAGCACAAGGAGGGGAGGCTACCCTCTCTATTTTTGGGACTTCAAAACATTGTTTTCGCCTCTGAAATAACTCTAAAATCAGTGGTAAAAAGCTCAAAAAAAAGATGATGAGAAGGTGGGAAACACAAGGGCAAAGGCCTTAGAATCAAGGTTCAAAGAAGGGCTATCAACCCCTCTACCTTTAATGGCCTTAAACTACAAGTTTCAGCCCAAAATTACAGGTAATAAATACCTGAAAAATAGCAAGAAATGATAGCAAACAAGTAGTGTAAAGATGGTACAAAAGGACTAGAAGGTATACCCCTTGAAGAGGAATGCTTCTTTGAGTTACAACCCACCAATTTCACACTCTCAAGTGCCTTAAGAGCCCAAATTCAAGCTCAAATCACCTCAGCAAGAAGCTCTCTAGGTTTGGTTTAGAGTGTTTAGGCAAAGGCTATGCAAGTTGCAAAAGAGAGAGAGAATTGTAGAGAGAGAATTTTGCTCTTCCAAAAATATTTTCTCACTCCTAAATTTTTCAACCTTGAAAGCAAGAGGGGAGGTCCTCTATATATAGAAAACATGAGCCTCAGTAAAAAATATTTATATACAAACAGCTGGTGCAGTATGGGAATAGCTGGCAACAAATATCTGCAAAAATCTGGCTTTTGACACAAGTGGCCGGCAGGCCACTATTGGGGGACACTTGGCTGGTCAAAACACTCAAAATGGACAAATTTTGCACAACTGGCCGGCAGGCCACTAAAGTGGCCAGCCACAAAAATCTGCTTCCAGGCCCGATTTCAAATGGGCATATCTCTCTCATTCGGACACGGTTTTAGGTCATTCTTGAGTCTAAATTGAAGCCCCGGAAGTCTATTTTCCAATTGTTGCGGCTTCACATCTAAATTCTAAGTGTGCAAAGAGATATGCCTTTTTTAGTGAAGGTTGCTCATTTTTGTCCTAACGGATTGATGCGAAAATAGGGTGTAAGGTTGGGATTTAGAAGCTCTTCTTGCTGAAGAAATTGAACATTTGCACAGCATAACTTTCATCATCGAGTGATCAATCAGTGGCGCCCAAGTCTTATGGGCGGTCAAAAATGGGGTGACTACAGCACCCTCGTGAGTTTGAGGTACGTTTTGACTTGTGAGTTTAAGCACTGTTTTGAGATCTTTCAGAGATAGGTTGACTGACTTGATGGTCAGAGTGCCCCTGGATGGACGAACCATAGTAGTATTCTTATCTTCTTGTTGGTAGGTAGTTGGCTTAATCTATTCTATTGGTGCTCTGCAGCTAAGTTCTCTGTTTGGTTGTGTGGTCGGAAATCAACACCCATAATTTGGCGCCGTTTATGGGAACCTAAGGAGAATAGATGGCCAACAACAGACAGAGAGAGAGAATTGGGAATGACATCCATAGTAAGGTGGAGGAACATACGGATCCTAATGCCGAAGGAGAAAACCGTAATGAAGGACTACAAAAACTGAATCCTAGGGCAAATGATCCCGGCAAGGGGTGCAATGGCCCGAAGAAGGGAGGCCGAGATGAATACTACAATGAAAGCGATCTCCAGGTATGGAAGGATAGATGCCTAAGGCAGGATGAGGAGATGAAGGACATGGCAAACAAGTTGACAGACTTGTAGACAGTAGTCAACTTTATGATACAAAATAACGTGATGCAACCATCGTTCCCATTGCAAGAGACACCGGCACCAGCAACTAAGACTGATGCCCTAAAAGAAGGACAAAAGGCAGTCCCAGTTGTCCCACAGCATGGTAGGGGACAAGTAAATTCACGTCGGCCGTCAAAGGATGTCGGGCGTACAGAGTCAGTACGAGGCGAGTCACAGAGAACAACGCGGACCAAGGGGACCTATG
Organism: Camellia granthamiana; assembly: GCA_036172215.1. Lineage (NCBI taxonomy): Eukaryota > Viridiplantae > Streptophyta > Magnoliopsida > Ericales > Theaceae > Camellia > Camellia granthamiana. The sequence goes on along the minus strand of CM069907.1, from coordinate 101,477,556 downwards.
TCAAGGGATCTTGGCAGTTTAAGGGCAAGGCCTCAGTTGTGATGCAGTGGACAAGGGAAGTCCAAGAGGACGCACAATTACACCAGGAGCAACACACCAAAGAGACTGAAGTCTATTGATAGTCGAGCTCTTGGCAGAACGAAGGAGGACCTGAGAGATTACCTCCAGAGAAAAATACTCAACGCTGAGATCACATCCAACGTCCAGCTGAAGACGCCATTTTCAGTGGAGTTGGATACGTTTGAGGCGCCGAAGAGATTCAACATGCCGAGGTTTCAGATCTACAATGGTAAGTTTGATCCTAACTTTCATATTGGTTTGTATTTGAATTCAGTGGCTTTGTGGAGCGGGAATGAGCAGCTGCTATGCAAATTATTCCCATCATCCTTTGGGGAGATAGCATCAGATTAGTTCCACAAACTGCCGAAAGGGAGTAAAGAGTCGGGAAGGCTTGGCCGAGATATTTGTGGCCAGGTTTGTTATGAACAAGTCGCAGCCACTGAGGGTAGACTCCCTATTAGATTTGAAGATTAGCGATGGTGAAGGCCTCAGGGTTTATGCCAAGAGATACTATGAGGTGTACAACTAGATTCTGGCTTGTAACCAGGAGCTGGCGGTTGTGTCTTTCAAGAACGACCTAGATGATAATTATCCTTTTCAAAAATCATTTACAAAAACCCTACCGAAGAGCATGGAAGAGCTCATGGCATGGATTGAGAAGTATGCCAGAGCAGAGGAAAACACATAAGGAATGGAGACACCAAAGCAAGAAAAGAAAAACTGCTCGCAGAAGCGAGACCGAGGGAATACCGGCGTTGACAGGCCAGAAATAGGAACGAGGGCTATGCAGATAGTCAGCACGGTATTCAAGATTCCAATCTATAAGGTTTTGGAGAGGATCAGAAACCAGACATACTACAAAGCACCGGAGAGGGTCCCTAGCGAATTCATGGGTAGGAGCACTGGGAAGCATTGTGCCTACCACAATGAGGATGGGCACATAACTCAGAGGTGTCGGGCTCTGAAGTCACACTTGGAGGATTTGGTCAGACAGGGTCACTTGAGAGACCTAGTAGATGAGGCAAAGACAAGGGAGGAGCACGCAAGGCTACCTTAGGCACCAATAGCACCACCCCCACCACCACCACCGCAGTAGGCAGATGGACCTCGAGGGATCAATGTGATTCACTCGAAGGTCAATGATAATGAAGTTCGAGGGGAGACCCAGAGAGTGAGGCACTTACAACATGTATATCAGGTCCAGCAAAAGAAGCCCAGGATAAGCGGATATCAGGGACCGATGATTTCTTTTACTGAGGTAGACTTGGATATGGTGTAGCATCCACACAATGATGCCCTGGTGGTAACTTTGAAGATTAGAGATTACCAGGTGAGATGAATATTGATTGATCGGGGTAGCTTTTGTGACATCATGTATGTTAGATGTTACAAGGAGTTTCTCCTCAACCGGGATGATTTAGAGCAATCTGACAGCCCTATGGTTAGATTCAACGGGACGCTAACATGGCCTTTTGGAGCCACGAGTCTGGAGGTGCAGATAGAGAGCAAGAATGTAGTAATGGAGTTTACTATGATAGATACTGCCTCCCCCATACAATATCATTTTGGGACGACTTTCGTTGCATGCAATGAGACCTGATCCCTTAACGCTGCACCAACTGTTGCGATTCCCAACTGAACAGGGAATTGAAGAAGTAAAGGGAGACCAAGTACGGGCAAAAAATTGCTCCATAGTAGCAATGAAGTGCACCTATAATGTAAAAGAAGCAGAGAATGCAGAGATTGAAAGCGAAGACTGTAGCTTGCTTTTCGTGCTCCTTAGAGGGTTTTAATCTCCTTGGATATGATAGCCCTATAGTTCGGACTCCCATGGTTCGGAATTTGGTTTCATGAATGCAACATGAAACAGATAAACACAAATGAGTCCAACTTCGGTAAATCTTTAGAAAACCCATTTATTGTCGAAGATGCCAAAAATGGACTGCATTGCCAGATTACAGAGTCGCCAGCTAAATATTTTTGAGAAATTTAAGAAACCCATGACTCGTGCCAAAGGCCACTTGTCCATCATAACCAAAGTGTCTCGATTTGGGAACTTAGGTATGAGAGGAGAAGGTCATGAATTGAGCACCCTATTCACTCGATCAAAGATCTACCTATACTAATCATGATGTGATTTTTATGTACATTATATGCTCTTGTTCCGATTATTATGCTATCATTACTACGTGAAGTCAAACAAATATAGACCGCTTTGCTTAATTTAGAACACTTTGATTTCAATGCAATTTTTGAAAGAGTTTTTGACATAAGCAACTCAAAGAAAAGGAGTCTGTATATGCAATAATCAGAGTCGTCCTAACTTAGGCAAAATAACCTTCATCCACAGGCATTCAAAGCGTTATTTCAAATAAACACGTAGCCTCATGATAGTTACGCTCGACATATCAACAATCGCACGCATGCAATATGCTAAAGCAAAAATGCTTACCCTAAGTATCCGAGGTGAGCCAAAAGAAAGAAAATTGTTAGAAAAAATGCATGATCCTAAACAACGCAACACGACTAATGCAACGCATACAATATGCAATTAATAGGCTCGACTACTAGCAAGGCATGTGAGTCAATTCAAGGCATGCGACAAAGCATGTATTCGAGTAAGGAGTTTGAAATTGACATTGATCAGTATGATAAGCCAAACCCTTATGCATGCAAAATGAATGGATGCGAGTCATGGGAAATGCTAATGAAAATATGATGCTATACAACCACGGTAAGTGGATAAATAAAAGGGAGAAAGAAATAGGAGCTGGAAGACATACACAAATTATTACATATTTGACCTCGCGCAGGAGAGTCCGAATGTCCAAATGTCTGAATTAACTACTTATTACAAATTCGAATGAATAATAAATGAATAACTATCAATTTATTACAACAATGATATTATAACAATCCATTTAAAAATAAACCAATGATCGCGCACGTGCCAGTGACAATGTTCCTTAGAAACTGCTTTGTTTGCCTTGCTGGGAAACTGCCATGCGTTTATCCTCAGCCACTGCTCTGTACTTCTTAAAAAAAATTCCTTGTGTACCACACATTGGAGGCCGGCTGGGCCTAAATGAAGCAAGGCCGGGCCCAAATAGATCCGTCCTTGCCCTAATTTTTGGCAGAAAAATTATTTTGTGCACTGAGGTGAAAACAGTGAAGCAATGTTTGAACTTTCTGCCCTTCTCTATCATGGAGATACTCAAGAGAAGAGCGGATTCGATCCCCAAACCATCAATGGTTGAAAGTTGATTGCGTGATGATTTTGGACACGATAGGACAAAGGTTTAATGAATGCAATGAAAGACAAGCAACACCTCCTTTCTATCATGAAGTAAATTCAAGAAGGAAGGTAGACACACCTTAAGAATCATCAAACATCACAAATTAGTATGTGATGACTCTAGAAGCGATGGATTCAGTATAACGTCCGATCGAATCCAACCAATTTTATTAGTTTCCTTTATGTCGGTTTTAATCCAATTTTAAGCCAATTTTATTAGCCTTTTTTTTTATTGTCTTACCTCTCCATTTCTTATCTTTTATTCCATTTTGTACAAAAGTGATATTTACGTCCACTAAGTCCAAAAGCAATAAAGATGCACAAGCATCGACTTAACCTGAGAAATGAGCTTTTCAAGCCCTTTTTTTCAGGGGAAAAATACAAAAGAGGAGTCAAACTCATTTACGAGCGATAAGGGATTCGAAGTCAAACCCGAGAGAGGGCGATAATGACTCTAAGTCCAAACCCGATAATAAGCAATAATGAAACCTTCCTTTGTGATTTCCAAGGGTCTAACTAGAAAGTTAGTCCCTTAGATGTAAATACACCGGTGATAAAGAGGAATGACAAGCAAGAGGTTATGTTTAGCATAAGAGAGATGTGATGGCTTGGTAATGAGCCTCCAACGAGATTAAACCATTAAGCATGGAAGGTCTCTTTCTTATGCTTGAACAACAACCGTTTGTTAAATGCAAATCTTTAATAAAAAAAGAAAAGAATGGAGGGAGATTGCAGAGATGATTATGCAAAGTTGATTATTACAAAAGTGGGATTATTTGCATGAAAACTAGGTAAATAAAGCTATCAACTCAAATGAATTGGTGTCTAAGGCCTAAACAACCAAATCCATGAGGACTTATAACACTACAAACATATTCAAAGCATAAACTATTTAAATGAATTAAACAGCCCCTATAACTCAAAAAAGAAATACCTAAAATCATGTTAAAAAGAGTACAAAAGATAGCCCAAAATGAGAGGATACAAAGCTAGTAAGCAAGCGTTAGGAGGGGTGGCTAACCCCTCCACTTTTGGGACTTCCAAATCACATTTTTTAGCTTTTTAAAAACTCTAAAAACTAGTATTTAAACCAAAGAAAAGAGTGACAAAACAAAGGGTATGAACTATGGGATAAGGTTTAAGAAAGGGTAATTAGCCCCTCCACCTTTGGTAGCTCTTTAACCCCAAGTTTCAGCTCTTGGAATTGATCCAAAATAGTATGAAAACACAAGAAAAAGATAGACAAAGATTAAAATGAAAGCAAGGAAGAAGGTGGCAAGCTTATACCTCTTGAAGAGAGGATGCTTTTGTTGTAAACCAAACTTGATCCCAAAGCACTCTCAAGTTTGAATTATGGTACCAAAGTCTCAACCAAGGCTCCAAGTCCAAGCTCTAATGGTGTATATATATAGTTCAAGGATGATAGGATAGCACAAAGGTGACTTGCAAGGGAAGAAGGAGCTCCCAAAGGTCTTTTTAACTCTTTGAAATTTTCTAACCCTCAAAACAAAGGTCTGAGCTCGTATTTATAGAATTTGAGGTAAATAGGTCATAAATATCTTCAAAAATAGACAGCTGGCAGATTCCCGCCCAAAATAGTGTTTATCACCCAAAAGGCACGGCCGGGTCCCAATGGCCACAGCCGGCCCCAAATGAGGCACGACCGGGCCCCAATGTGGCTCCCTTGTCTCTCTGTTCTAGGTTCAATACAGGTTGGCACAATGCTTAAAAATGGGTTTCTGAGGTAAAAACATCTTGGGTATGGAAGGTTGGGATTGTTTAGAGCTCGAATTCGGATTCCTTCGATGAGAATTCAAACCACTTACACAATGTAACCCTCATCATCGAGTGCTCAGAATGATGCTGTAGACACCCCATTGTTGACCGCCCACAAGACTTGGGCGCTTTATTCTGAGTACTCGATGATGAAAGTTACATTGTGTAAGTGGTTTGAATTCTCAATGAAGGAATCCAAATTTGAGCTCTAAACAATCCCAACCTTCTATATCTAAGGTGTTTTTACCTCAGAAATCCATTTTTGAGCATTAAGCCAGCCTGCATTGAACCTGAAACTGAGAGACAAGGGAGCCACATTGGGGCTCGGCCAGGCCTCATTTGGGGCCAGTTGTGGCCATTGGGACCTGGTCGTGCCTGTAAACACCCCATTTTTGACCGTCCTCAAGACTTGGATGTCATCGCTTGAGTTCTCGATGATTGTGTTTGTTTGAGTTCGTTTTGAGCGCCCAAAGTCCTCGGCGGAACGCCTTGCCTTTGCGCCTTGAAACCTTATATGTTTTTTGCTTGGTTTTGGACCAAGAGCTTGTTGTTTCAAGTCTGGAAGAGTGGGTGGCCTGTCGGCTAGCCCCTTGGGCTGTCGGCCATGGCCTGTTCTTGTTGGGTACCAGTGGTGGCCGGTCGGCTATTAGTGGTGGCCGACGGCCACCAGTCTCTTTTTCCAGATATTTATTGACAGCTGTGCTAGCTGTTGCACACATAGCTGCATCTCCATACACGTGTAGGGTGGGATGTTTCTAAGCTCAAAGGGTTGTTTTTCTGTAAATAGGGGGGTTCCTTCCCCATTTTTGAGGGTTAGCAATTTTGGACCAAAAAAAATATCTCTCTCTAGAATTTTCTCTCTCTTGATATTTTGAACACATTTATTCACAAATCCTTAGCTTTTGCATACCAACCCTTAACCAAATACTCTCACCTTTGAGCTGAGATTACTTGGGACCTTCTTTGAGCTCTAGAAGATGGTTTGAGCTTGGATTATTGGCTATTTTGTGCTTTGTTTCAAATGTATAGAACTTACCTTGTTTATGCTTGTTTTGTATATTTGTTTTGCCATCTATTTCAACTGTTTTTGGGCTAGTTTTGAATTGTCAAAAACTCTATTTTTATGGTTTAAAAGTGTTGGTTTGAGGCTATTTTGAGTTAGGGGGTTGTCCACCCTTCTTGCTCCTTTGTTTGCTAAGCTTTTGTGCCATTATCCATCACTTTCAAACCAACTTTTTTTGGCCCTTTTAACTATTGAATTTTAGAGGTTTTTCAATGGTAAAAACCTTGTTTTGAAGTCCAAATTTGGAGAGGTTAGCCTCCCCTCCTTGTGTCTTGCTTGCATGCCTAGTTAACTTCACATGTTAGCATGTTTTTCTAGCTTAACTTAGCTTAAGTCCAACATGTTTTACGCTCTTTTTTGACCTGTTTTGGCTCTGTTTTGGGCTGGTTAATTCATTTAAGTCTTGTATTGCATAGTTGTAGTGTAAGTCCTTGCACTAGCTTGATGTTTTAATGCTTTAATCATCATTGTTTTGAGTTAATAGCATGTTTTAGTGTTGTTTTGCATTTCATTTCAGCACTTTAATCTCTGCAACCCCCCCTTAATTCTTCACTCTTTTGTTTACTTTGAAAGTGGTTTCAAACCACTTGTTTGCCTAAGTGTGAAATGGAGGTGCTACACCTAATGGTTTATTCCCTTAGGGGGTTCATTACCAATAGTGTAATGCCTCTTTCATGCCCAAAGTAACTTGTGGTTTGAGTCATGTTTCCTTTAGAGGACACTCACTAATGGACTTAATGGATTAAAGGATGATTTGGTAATTAAAATGAGTAAACAAAATGGACAAGTAAAAGAAGCAAGAAAAGCATTTTTTGTGTTGCATTGCATGTGTTCAAATTGGACGTTAGTTTGAACATAAGGAAAATGAGACATTTCATACTCAAAAGTGATTAAATGTGCCATTTTCCTTGGTCTCCATTGCCCTCGATCATGCATGATAGGGTGATGGTCATTTTGAGTCTTGTTTCGCATTTATTAAACTTGTTCGAACTTGGTTCCTTAGCCATCATGCATGGAAATTGCTTGATTGATGGTTTGAGGGCCAAGAGTTACACTCCTTTGAGCTTGCTTGATGATAAGGAGGGTAACAGTACAAACAATCCTTGAGAATACACTGATTTGCCTCTGTTTGTTTTCTGTTGCAGCAAGAGGAAGTTCTGGACAGCAGTGGCCGACCGCCACCAACAGTAGTTGATTGACCACCAATGGTAGTTGACCGGCCACCAATGAAATTTGCACAGTGTGTTGGTAAGGAGGAGCAGAGGTGTTCTGGAAGTTGGCGGCATCGACAGTGTTCCAATGTACAAACAGAGGCGTTCAGTGGCAAGACAGTGGCTTTTTCAGGTGGAAATCGAGCATGCATGGGCCTCCCTCGCTTCCCGGGATTAGCTAATTAGATTAATTAGCAATAGATCAAATACATGTTGTAGTTAATTAGTTGTAGCTAATGCTTGCAAAATGTTGTAACTATAGTAGGTAGTTGATTAATTCATGTTGTAATTAATTAGCTTAGTTGCTTTGTAGTTAATTAGTTAAGTATGTAGCTAATTAGTTTACTTTGTATTTAATTAGCTTAGAATAGTTAGTTAAATGTTTTGTTGTAATAATTAGCTTAATTAGCATAGCTAGTTGGTTAGCTTATTTATTCGGACCCTCCTTCGTCAGGGCGTAATGTTGTAATAAGTGCGTGTGTGTATGTCTTCCAACCCCACGTCTCTCCCTTTTATTTAATCGCTTTTGATGGTTAGATTAGGGACATATTTCAATTAGCATATCACATGCTTGCATCCATTCATCCGTATTGAATGCACCGAGGCTCGGGGCATCATTCAAACATTGTCATTTCAATATCTCTTTGAATACGTATTTAACCACATGTTATCAAATTGAATCATATACCATATTAGTAGTCGAGCCTATTAATTGCATATCGCATGTGTTGCATTAGACATCTTGTATAGTTAGGAATCATGCATTATTTTCTAACTTATTTCTTTCCTAGCTTGGAGTACAAGGCGAGTTTTTAATGCTTTAGCATTTGCATGAGTGTGAATGTTGTCATGACTAGCATGCTTGCCATGAGGTTATATGCTTACTTGGTAAACTGCTTGAATGCCTGTGGATGAAAGCTTGTTGTTTGAATTGGAACGATTCAACAAATGTGCGTTTTAAAGCCCACTTTGTTAAGTGGCAAATCATGTTTTAAGCCCACTTGAGGTGGCAAATTCAAACCATTTTCGCAAACAAACATGAGTTGAATTGTTCCAATTCTTGCAATTTTGGTCTATACTTGCTTGTACGCATCACTTAGTAATGTTAGTCTAATAACCGGAATAAGAACACACAATGTACATAAAATGCATATCATGATTAGTAGAGGCCGATCTTTGATCGGGCAAGCGGGGGTGCTCAATTCAGGACCTTCCCCTCTTGTACCTAAGTTCCTGAGCTGAGGCAACTTTGGTGATGATGGACACGTGGCCTTTGACACGAGTCAGGATTTCCTAAATTTTTCCAAAATAAAATATTTAGGTGGCGACTCTGTAATCTAGCAAAGCAGTCCAATTTTGGCATTAATTGATTCAATATAGATTTTCCAAAATGATTTGCCGGATTTGGACTCTTTGGTGATTATCAATTTCACATTGCACTTGTGAGATTAGATTCAGAACCGCAGGAGTCCGAACTGTAGGGCTTTCTTTCGAACCTTCCGAAAGGGGGCGCGAAAAAGTCGAGCTACAGTGCCTTTTGGTTGATAAACATTGTTCTGGGCATGAATCCGCCAGCTGTCTATTTCTGAAGATATTTATGACCTATTTATCTCAAATTCTATAAACACGAGCTCAGACCTCTGTTTTGAGGGTTAAAAAAATTTCAAAGAGTGTGAAAGATCTTTGAGAGCTCCTTCTTCTCTTGCAAGCTATCTTTATGCTATCCTATCTTCCTTGAACTATATCCATACACCATATACACCATTAGAGCTTAGACTTGGAGCTTTGGTTGAGATTTTGGTACCATAATTCAAACTTGAGAGTGCCTTAGGATCAAGTTTGGTTTGAACAAAAGCCTTTTCTCTTCAAGAGGTATAAGCTTGCCACCTTCTTCCTTACTTTCCTTTCAAGATTTTTCTATCTTTTTCTTGTGTTTTCATACTATTTTGGATCAATTCCAAGTGCTAAAACGTGGGGTTAAAGAGCTACCAAAGGTGGAGGGGCTTATCACCCTTTCTTGAACCTTATCCCATAGCTCATACCTTTTGCTTTCCCACTCTTTTCTTTGGTTTAAATACTGATTTTCAGAGTTTCAAACGGCTGAAAAATGTGATTTGGAAGTCCCAAAAGTAGTGGGGTTAGCCACCCCTCCTTAGTCTTGCTTACTAGCTTTGTATCTTCTTGTTTCTTTGGCTACCTTTTGTGCTCTCTTAGACATGATTTTAGGCACTATTTTTTTGCATTTTAGGGGCTGTTTAATTCGTTTAAATAGTTTATGCTTTGTGTGTTATGTTCATAGTGTTGTAAGTCCTCATGAATTTGGTTGTTTAGGCTTTCGACATCGATTCATTTGAGTTGATAGCTTTCTTTACCTAGTTTGCATGCAAATAGTTCCACTTGTATAATAATCAACTTTGCATAATCATCTCTGCCACCTCCCTCCTTTCTTGATTTTCTTTGTTTAAGAGTTGTTTCAAATAATTGATTGTTGTTCAAGGCATGAGAAAGAGACTTTCCATGCTTAATGGAAAGGAGCTAATCATCTTTACCGCCTACATTTCTCTTCATTTCTCTTCATTTTGTTTGCATTAGTCATGTTGCATTGTTTAGGATCATACATTTTTTTTCTAACTATTTTAATTCTTTTGGCTCGCCTCGGTTGAGTATTAGGTGAGCATTTTCGCCCTGGCATGTTGCATGTATGTTAGTGTTGCCATATCAAGCATATTTACCATGAGGCTAGGTGCTTATTTGAATAACTTCTTGAATGCCAGCGGATGAAGGTTATTTTTCTTAAATTGGAATGATTTGATCAATGTATATATGAGTTCGCTTTTTTAAGTAACACATATTCAAAACGCTTTTTTTCCAACAAACATGAAATCAAAACGTTCTAAATTTTGCGAAATAGTCTATATTTGTGTGCCTTACATAGTAAGTTAGCATTAATAATTAGAACAAGAGCATATAATGTACATAAAAATCACATCATGATTAGTAGAGATTGATCTTTGATCGGGTGAGTGGGGTGCTCAATTCATGACCTTTCCCTCTCTTACTTAAGTTCCTGAGCCGAGACACTTTGGTGATAACGGACAAGTGGCCTTTTGGCACGAGTCACGGGTTTCCTAATTTCCAAATAAAAATATTTAGGTGACGACTCTGAAATCTGGCAATGCAATTCATTTTTGACATTTTGATTCGAACTCGATTTTCCAAAAGATTTGCCAGATTTTGACTCATTTGTGTTTAGCTATTTCACATTGCACTTGTGAAATCAGATTTAGAATCACAGGAGTCCAAACTGTAAGGCTAATCGTATCTGAAAGAAGCACGAAAAGCAAGCTATAAAAGCACCCCAGTCTTACGGGCAGTAAAAAATGGGGTGTCTACAAAGACCACGAGGTCTTGGATGATGTTGGCAAAGAGCCCGCCGACAAGAGTGAAGAACCCTTGAAAAAGGTTCTTATGCAAGAAGGTGATGATGAACGATTCTTCCTCATCGGCTCTGACTTAGCCGAGGAAGAAGAAAGAGAACTGGAGGCTTTCTTGAGGAAGAACATATTGGTGTTTGCTTGGACACCTTGTGAGATACCGGGGATCAGCCCCGAGGTCACCTGTCACAGACTTAATGTGGATAGGTTGGCTAAACCAGTTGTCCCGAGAGCAAGGAGGCCGACATTGATACATGTGCAGGCAATTGAGGAAGAAGTAGACAAGCTACTAGAGGCACAAGCCATCAGACAAGTGAATTATTCCACTTGGTTGTCCAACACAGGGGTGGTGAAGAAGAAGAATGGCAAGTGGAGGATCTGCGTGGACTTCACGAGCTTGAACAAGGCTTGCCCCAAAGACAGTTTTCCATTGCCCAAGATTGATCAACTGGTAAATGCTACATCGGGGCATGAGAGGATGAGTTTTCTGGACGCATATAGAGGTTATCACCAGATAGTAATGTATGCCCCAGACGAAGAAAAGACATCATTCATCACCTCTAAAGGATTTTATTGCTACAGAGTAATGCCTTTTGGGTTGAAGAATGTAGGAGCGACATACCGAAGATTGGTTACCACGATGTTTAAACATCTGATTGGGAGGACATTGGAGGTCTACATAGATGATATGGTTGTCAAAACCAAAGAACCTAGAAACCATCTGACCGACCTGAAGGAGGTCTTTGACATATTGAGAACATACAAGTTTTAACTCAATGCCTTGAAGTGCACATTTGGAGTTGGATCTGGTAGGTTTTTGGGGTACTTGGTTACCAGGAGGGGTATTAAAGCGAGCCCACATCAAATCAGGGCCATCCTTGACTTGAAGAGCCCGACAACAACCAAACAAGTCCAGATTTTGATTGGAAGGGCAGCAGCCTTGAATAGGTTCATCAGCCGAAGTTTGGATAAATGTAAACAATTTTTTGGCTTATTGAAGAAGGCCACAGATTTTCTGTGGACGGAAGGATGCGAAGTCGCCCTGGCTGACTTGAAGGAATACTTGACAACTGCACCAATGTTGTCAAACCCGGTACCATGAGAAGAATTGTTCTTGTATCTGGTAGTTTCAGACCACACCGTAAGTGTCGTGGTAATCCGAGAAGAGGAAGGTGAGTAGAAGGCAGTTTACTATGTGAGCAAGACCTTGGCAAGTTTAGAAACTCGGTATCTGCCTCTGGAGAAGTTAACATTAGCTCTGGTAATGGCCTCAAAAAAGTTGAATCACTACTTTCAAGCCTATAAGATTATGGTGCTAATTGAGCATCCACTAAAGTCCCTGTTCCAGCATGGAGACCTGACAGGCAGAATAGCTCGATGGGCTATAGTTCTAGGTCAGTATGACTTAGAATTCAGGCCGAGAACAACAATCAAAGGCCAAGTTTTGGCTGACTTTGTGGCAGAATTCTCTCCTGGTGCAATCCCAAGGCAGGCACCGGTGAGCCGTGGTTTAGGATGTCCAAGAAAGGAAGAGGAAAACCAACTGAGGCCATAGAACCCCACGCTGGCAGAACAAAAGAAGACAGAAGAAAGGCTAAAACCCTACAATATTTACATCGGCGACTGCTTTCTCCTCTTTGTCGATGACAGCTCAAAGCGGCAAGGAGTGGGGGCAAGAGTAGTTTTGGTATCACTAGATGGGCATATGATAGAACAGTCCATCCATTTGGGGTTCAAGGCCTCAAATAACGAAGCAGAGTACGGGGCACTGATTGCTGGACTGAAATTGGCAACAACTGTGGAAGCTGACGAGGTGGTAGTCTTTTGTGACTCTCAACTCATTGTGAATCAGGCGACAGACGAATATGCATCCCGAGATGAGAGGATGAGATGATAGACTATGTCAAAGAGGTTGTCAAGTTGTTAACATGTTTTCAAAATTGCCAGTTGTAGCAGGTTAGTTGAGATGATAACAACCATGCCGATGCCCTGGCTAACCTCGCCAGCGTAATGAAGTCGAGTAAGACAAGGACAATAATGGTGGATTATCTATCAGGCCCAAGTATAGAGCCCCTAATAACAGAGTACGAAGCGATGTGCGTGGAGATGGGTCCAAGATGAATGGACACCATAGTTGTGTTCCTTAGAGATGGTAGGTTGCTAGCAGACAGAAAGGAAGTGCATAAGATCAGATTGAAGTCAGCCAGGTTTTTCCTGTCAGTAGAGGGCCATCTGTACTGAAGATCCTTCACTGGACCACTTCTGTGATGTGTGCACCCATCCTAGGTAGAGGACTTTTTGTACGAGATCCATGAGGGAGTATGTGGAAGCCATGTTGGGGGCAGGTCACTTGCTCACAAGGTCATATCTTAGGGATACTAGTGGCCCTACATGCAGAAGGATGCTGAAGCCTATGTAAGGAAATGCGAGAAGTGTTAAAGGTTTTCACTTTCGATATACTAGCCAGCTGCAGATTTGAATCCAGTGTCCAGTCCCTAGCCATTTGCCCAGTGGGGCATGGATCTTGTTGGGCAATTGCCCCAGGCAACTGGACGAAGGAAGTTCTTACTGATAGTAACTAACTACTTCACGAAGTGGGTAGAGGTTGAACCCTTAGCCAAAATTCGAGATGTGGACGTGAAGAATTTCATCTGGAGAAACATAATTACCAGATTTGGAATCCCAAAAGCCATAGTAGCAGATAATGACACTTAATTCGACAGCAAGTTGATCAAAAGCTTCTATACGAAATACAAGATCAAGAACTATTATTCTACTCCTAGCTTCCCTAGAGCAATGGATAACCAGAGGCATCCAACAAGACCATCTTGGATGGAATAAAGAAAAGGCTGGAAGCTGCCAAGGGCAAGTGGGTGGATGAACTGCCCAATGTCCTATGGGCATATCGGACTATGCCGAGAAGATCTACTAGAGAATCTCTTTTGCCATGACATATGGCACCGAAGCAGTCATTCCACTGGAGATTGGCATCCCTGGAATCAGAACCCAGGGAGTGGAGAATGGAACAAATGATGCATTCCTTGCTCGAGATCTTGATCTAATAGAAGAAAGAAGTGAGCGAGCAGCAATTCGGCTGGGGGCATACCAGCAGCAGCTTTGCTAGGGCATACAACACAAAGGTCAATCCCAGGGAGTTTCAGATTGGGGACCTCGTCCTAAGGAAGGTTTTCGGTAATAAGAAAGATCATAGGAAGGGCAAGCTTGGCCCAAACTAGGAAGGACCATATCGAATCATCTCGGTCGCAGGCAATGACGCTTATCGGCTTGAAGACGCTGATGGAAAGGAGTTGTCAAGACCCTGGAACACCAGCAATTTGAAGTTTTTTTACCATTAATTCCTATTTTTCAAGTTTTTCTCTATGTAAAAGTTATTAGCCAAAGTATTAATGAAATAATAGCTTGATTTTGTTTTACGAAAATGTTGTTTTAAAGCGATATTCCCATGGTGAACATGACAATTAACTTAGACTTGCCATGATGGTAGAGTTGAACTAAGTCTGCGATGTTTTAGCATGAAACATGGCGATTAACTTAGAATTTCCATGATGGTAGAGTTGAACTAAGTCTGCGATGTTTCAGCATGAAACATGACGAGTAACTTAGACTTGCCATAATGGTAGAGTTAAACTAAGTTTACGATATTTCAGCATGAAACATGACAAGTAACTTAGACTTGCCATGATGGCAGAGGTGAACTAAGTCAGTAATGTTTTGACATGAAACAAAGCAAGACTGGCTATGATTTGGTCAGGGTGTAAGAAAAGCCGGTGTAAGTAAGTACTCTTGGTGCACTAAGGTTAAGCCTTAAGTGCTTCATTTGGGTGAGCCAAACACGATAACCTCGGTCAAAAATGTCTAAGTAAGACTTAGGCAGGTGATGCGTCCTTAATGTGAACATAAGTGGTACTTAGGTTCAATTAGGGTGCAGGAAGTAGGAATGAGCATAGCACTTGTGGAATTTTTAAAAAAAATTTCAAGTTGAAGTTATCCGAGATCATTGACAAGTGATACCACCCGAGGTATTTATACATGAGATAACAGACCAGGTTGGCAGACTTGGAAGGGTGAGGGCTTGCCAGGAGACAGTTAGTACAAGTGAGGAAATAACACTTATAAAAATTTGATGAGAAATTGTTATAAATGCAATTCGGCTGAGACAATTAACAAGAGTTGCTATCTGAAGATAAGTCAATTCGAGATGATTGAACTATACTGTCCCTAAAGTATTATTATCTGAGATGTGGATGTATCCAAGGTCATAGGGTTCAAGGTGAGGAGCCAAGTTGTCAGACTTGGAAAGACAAGAAAGATTCTAAGTATGAAAAAATATGCAAGGCATAAAGGAAAGGCAATGAGCATACATGAAAGAAGCATTCAACACTTAGAAGAAAAGAGAAGACTTGCATTGAAAAAAGAAAGACTTGCAATCATAAAGGAAATTTGATTATAGCAGAAGGCACATCGGCCCAACAAAAGAGAAAATTGTTCAAACAAAAATGATTCCAAAACAACAAAGTTACAAAATTTCAAAGAAAAAGTACAAAGAAAGAAAAATTCCTAAGTATTGGGGTCTTGTGCACTGATCTCAGACTGTGCAGTCTCGGCTATTGGCGGTGTTTTGGCCTCGGCAATAATTTCAGCATCTATTTCTTGAAGAGTCTGATCCAGGCTCTTTTTTTGCAACAAGAACCTCGGCCTTTGGCGTCACGGTTCTCTTGGAGACCTTGTCCTTGTCCTCCTCAATCAGATCCACGATCTGATTATTCAAAGTTGGGGACTTGGCCCTAGTAGCAACCTCAGTGCTAGCTCCCTCATCGGCATCCTTGGCGTCGGCCTCTTCATCTTTCTCTTCCTCCTCGGACTCGGCTGGAGATGGAGAAAAGGGCACGTTGAGTCGGCTTATGTCACGAGGGGTGAGTCCTTGGGGACGAACAACTCTTTTAGGGCTGCCATCCAGCCGAGATAATAGCCCTTGTTACAGGCTAGATTAACTTGCTGTTTATATTGATCGCGGACCGTGGCTTGCCCCTCTTCAAAAGCCTTCTCATCAGCTACCTTTATCTCGACATCCTTCGATTCCAGGGCCTCAAAAAGTTTGGCCTTAGCTTTGGCCGCTCTGACTTCAGCGGCCTTGGCTTCGGCCTTGGTCGCTTTTGTCGTAGCCTCAGCAGCTTTGGTTTTGGCCTTGACTTTGTTCTGAGCATTTTTAACAACTTTTGCTTTGTCTAGAAGACTCTGAATGCGGGTCTCAGCTTCATTGAGTGAAGCAAGGAGACGTGTAGATTCCTGCATCTTCTTGACGAGGTCTTTTTTCACCATCTTGGCCTTGTCTGCGTGAGAGTGAGCATACTGAATGGCCTACAAGAGAAGAAGCAAGTTAAGAAAATTTGACTAAGTACAAATAATGGAAATGAAAATTAAATAGAAAGACAGAAGACTACAGAGACTTACCAAGACCGAGTGCCGCATCATCATAGTAAAATTTTCATATTGATTGAAGTCGGCCATATGATTCATATCGGCCGGCAGAAGCATGGTTGTAGACAAAGCAGCACCAACTTCTAAACTCTCAATGACACTATCACTGGCTTTGAGAGGCTGGTCTCCAACCAAGATCTCGGGTGCCCAAATATCTTTAGGACATAAACTGCTCCCATCTTTTGGGCCCTCGAACCTCAGCTTCTTGGGCTGCAGCGTATCAGATGACTCGGCCTCAGCGGGCCTCTTCTTGGCTTCTGAATGCGTCTTCTTGGTGTCAACCAGTTTTGAGATTGGCAAGGCATCCTCTAAATCAGAGGCAATGGAGGTGACCTTGGCTTTTGCATTAACCTTTTTTACCCTTTTTTGTTTGGGCTTTTGCTGGGATTGGGATAGAAAAGACTAGACCATCACAACGCCAAGAATGTCGGTAAGGAAATCCTCTGCAACGGCTGGCTTCTGATCTATTTCCTCGGTGGTTGCAGCAACGGTAACTTTGGTGCCAAAATTGATGGCAGGAAGAGCAATGAGAGGATTGGCTGGGTTGTAAGCCGATGCCTCTGAATCTTGGCGCCTTCTACTACGCATTCTGTCGGCAAGAGTGTTGGGAGGTTAGCGACGACATTGGCGTTGTGATGGAGGAATGAGTTGAGTTGAAGCTGAAGTGGATGACTGGTCCACTGGGTTAGACGATGAGGCTTGATCTGGCCTTGGCGAGGAAGTGACCGGATGAGTGGATGCTGATGTGCTGTCCCTCCTTGGCATGTCGGGGAGAGGAGATCGGTGTGTTGGAATATAATTTAGTAGGATGGGGGCCTTGCATTTTGTGATGGGCAGGTCTAGGAGCCTTTTCAGATCTGGGCTCGGGACGCAAGATTGCCGAAATGATTTGCTCCGCTGAGGAAGAGCTGCAGGAATAATGAGAAAACATTAGTACAGATAAAAGAAATGAATTACTAAGTGTTGAACAATAATAGCACCTTGAAGTGACTAGGTCCTTACCCTCATCTTCCCTAAAAACTCCCCGGCGCAGTTGGAAGAGATGAAGATTGTCGTCCAACGCAAATTCCCAATTGCCCGAGACAATCTGGTAGTCATCTCCAGCGCCCTTGTTGGAGTTTGAAAGGTCCGCTACTAGTTTGTATGTGGTAGATCTGGGCTTGAGGTAGTAGGTATAACCACTGGTGGACTTCAGGCCACACATGGTATAGTAGAACTGGATGTCGGCAAGGGTGATCCTAGCTTTCTCTCGGTGTGCCAACTCAATAATATCATTGATAACCCTAAATGTATTGATGGCTAGTTGCATGGGGTTAAGCTTGTAGTAGTGTAAGACTTCTCTGAAGAGGATGTCTAATGGAAACCTAATTCCACCCTCAATGATGGAAACCACGGGGAACAACATGTAATCTTTCCTAGTTACAATGGAGTTCTCCTTTCCAACCAACCTTAATTGAACGTCGGTTGGGATAGAGAACTCCTGACGAAAATATTCTAGTTTGGTTGGGGAGTCTACCCTCTATTTGAACATCCCCATTACTTCGGCTTGGAGTATTTGGTACCAGACTTCGGGGAAAGGTGACTGGTATAGGTTTGAAGACCTTGGCTAGACCTATAGTGATCCTGATTTGGACCCGACTCATTTGATGTTTTGGATCCGGGTTTCATTGTTGCATATAGTTATCCATGTCTTGTTTTCCCTTATATCTCTTTGAATTTGGCTTTTGGGATGTGTTGATTGCGTTTGGAATAGGTTGGTAGCTTGTTTTTCAAACTTTTGTTGCCTAGATTTTTGTTCCTTCTCTCGAGCACCACTTCTTGTGGTCGAGCGGTCTTTGTGAACCTCGAGTACTTTTGCAGGTCTGCAAAAATACTGGGAGTTTGTATTTTTCGCTCGAGCGAGGCTTCTTGCGCTCGAGCGACGATCTTTATCTATAAAACTACTGGGAGTTTGTAATTTGTGCTCAAGCGAAGCTTCTTGTGCTCTAGCGGTAAAACTTCTTGTGTTTGGTTGCTCAAGCGACACATCTTGCGCTTGAGCGAACTGTGCGTGTATCAGTTCATAAAATCACTTTTCTGAGTCACTTTTTCACTTTTCTCTCTCTCTAAACATTTCAAAACCCTATTTTCTCTCACTCTCTCTCTAAAGCTCACCTATTTTCCTCAAATACACCTAGATCCATCGATCTTTCCATCCGCGTGCCTTCGTTAAAAAGATAGATCTCGACGTAGGCTTTGTTTTAACTGGAGCAAAGTTGGTTTTTGGCGTCTTTGGGTTTCCCCCCCCCCCTCTCTCTCTCCCGTGTTCTAGCTTGAGGTAAGGATACTTCCCACACTTTTTATGAGTTTAACCTTAGTTATTTGTTATTTCTAAACTATGTTGAGATTTTTGGAAGATTTGGAACAATCTAGGGTTTTGGATAAAAATCAAAAGAGGGGTTTTTCAAATGGATCCTTGAAAATGATTTTGATATGGAAGATAAAGTTGAGTTGGGAATAAATTGTTAATTTTCATACTTGGGGTTGATTTTGGAAAGAATAGAAATTTTACCCTAAATATGCCTTTAATATTAATTTTGTTTAAATAATGAAATGGATGTTGGAATTGTGAAATTGGATTGATGTTGGTGAGGATGGTGGAGTTAGATATGTATTATCACTCACTTCTTAAAAATTTGGAAAGTTTATCTTTACTGATAATTGTTTATCTGCTTAGAAATATATGTTTTGGGTTATCGGTGGAGGATAACTATGACTGTTGTAGAAATTGCATGTGAATTAGGAGAATTGAAACTATTTCCTCCTTCATTTGTATTGAGCATTATCTTACACTTATATATTGGAAATGTTACCGTTTTAAGAAAATGGGTGAATCTGGGAAATGAGTTATTGTAATATCAAATAAGTTGGCTTGTGTGTCCAGGGTGAAAGTCTCGAAAATCATGCGTATACATGGGTGCGGATCCCGCAGATGAAATTTCCGTGAAATGGCAATAGTAGTGCTTGTATAGCCTACGTTTACATGGGTCCCGGTTTACGGTTTCTTCCAGACGAAATTTCTGGGAAAGGTTGTATTGTTTTGAAATTCCTAAAGTGTGATTCACTGCCCTATTTTCTATTGTAAAGAAAATGATTTATGAATCAAGATATTAACTTGGCATTGCATAGTTTGGAAAGAGATATAAAAAATGTTTTGGCACGAGCATGACATATGCATTCACCTTATAGCTTTGTTAAGATTCATATACTATGTTGGATTATTTCTACAGGGCTTTGGCTCACCCTACATGGGAAAAACATTTTAGGAGCTGATGATATGCTTCCACCAAGGCAATAGCTTGGGAGGACCTGGAGCGAGAGCTTCTTTTGTGTATTTATTGTATTTGTTTTTGTACAAGCCAATGGCTTAAACTATATTGGACTTAAGTCCACTTCTGTTGTAACCAAGAACTCTCTTGGAAAGTTGTAAGCCTTTAGGGAACTTATTTATCTGTTTTACTTTCTAAATCTTATCTCTTGTTGCATATATGCTATAGATTCAGGATTAGACTTATGAATTTATACCTGCATATGTCACCTCTTGTACAAGTGATTGAGATAAATGAAAGAGAATTATTTCATCACGTGTTGTTATGTAATTAATATCGTGGATGGTTTATAGCAATTTTTTCGGGGCGTAACAAGACCCTAATGGCACAAGGGCGATGATTTTGGTTGCCTAAGAAGGAATGTGTTTCAATTTTCCTAAAGCAATAATGTTCTAAATCAAATCCCAAGCCTAAAACTATGAAGATAAACGAGGTGCAAGGGCAAGAATCTGGAAACAAACCAAGAAAAAACAGAAGAAAAATATGATTCAAAATCAAGAAGTTCAATCAGAGGCATTGAAAAATTTGTGAGCATCAATTCGTGACATCTAACGATTAGGTACAAGGCAATGGGCATGAAACGTGAATAAAACAGAGCATAAGAACATGAAATCGAGAACAAGAAGGACATTGAAAGAAATCAAAGCCTAAGCATACGGAATAACGAAACTTGAATACGTAGATACAAATTCAATAGCAACGCAAGTACAGAAACAAATGCAGTATAAAGCATATGGAAAATTCAAAGGAGAAATTTACTGAAGAATAGTAAAGAACGAAAATGAAAAAGGAAGAAATCAGGGACTTACAGTGAGAACCCAAAGAAACGAATGCCGAGATGAAGCCTTTCGGAGTTAGACGACGTGGATAATTAGAATCGGATGATGGAAAGTTCACCGGCGGTGACGAATGGAGCAGTTGTAGAGCTTGGAAGGGCTTGAAAATGGGGGTTTTGTAGAGAGAGAAAATTTGGGAAGAAAGAGAAATTGTATTTTGCAGAAGTGAAAAGACGAAGAGAGATGAGGAAAGTCTTATCAAAAACTAAAAAGGCGGCAAAATGTAATGAAGTTGCCTTGGAAGACGTGTCTGTCATGCGACGTGGACAGAAACAACGCGACTTGACAGCTTCTGCCTGGTACGAGCCAGTAAGAATGGGACACGTGGAAGAAACGGTTGAAATGACTGTGCGTGACAGCTCATGTGCAGTTGAAACTCTTGAAATTCTTGAAATAATGAGGCAATAACCTCAGCTGGAGGAGCGATCTCGGTTGAAATGCTTAAAGAGCTTGGTTCTTGATTCTTGATAAAGTGGGCAACTGAGTCTTGGTTACTTGAAGCCGACGAGTCATGATATCGGTTGGAGTGGTATCTGTGTTTTGAGCCGACATGTTATGTGGACAAGCTATGTAGGTTCCATCACTTCAGGTTACCGAGGTAATAGAACTTAAGGGGCAATTGTGAGAAGTATTTTGTGAATGGCACTACGTGGCCAAGATAGCCTTGAGATGTCGGCTAGGGTGCCACGTGGATGAGTCATGTTGCCGAGGTGACTACGACATTACTGAGATGTTCTACGGTAATGCCGGAATCCTAAGGTATTCGGATAAGGGACAAGAGTCCTAGAATATAAGAGGCTCTCAGTCTGGATAAGGATAAGGCTCATGAGAAGTTTATCCCTATCTAGCCGAGAGTCCAAGATGAGCATTGAGCTTGAGCCCAATGAAGTGAGGCTTCTAGGGAATCAGGTCACTGCTGGTTATAAAAGTGAGGCACCCTCGTGGGTCAGAGGTATGTTTTGACTCATGAGTTTAAGCACTGTTTTGATATCTTTGAGAGATAGGTTGATTGACTTGATCGTCGGAGTGCCTCCGGGTGGACGAACCACCGCAGTATTCTCATCTTCTTGTTGGTAGATGGTTGGCTTAATCTATTTTGCCGGTGCTCTCTAGCTAAATTCCTAGTTTGGTTGTGTGGTCGGAAATCAACACTCACACAAATATATATATAAAAAAAAGTTTGAATTTTCTTAAGTTGGCAATTTAATTTAAGAGATCGTTTAGATAAGATGAGTTTATTTTGGAGTTGACATCGCCTTGTTTGTTTTAAATTTCAGCAACTATTTTTTAAATTTGTTTTGCAAAAATAGAAACTAGTTTGACAAAAATAAATATTAAAAATATATTTTTGGATTTTTAAAATTATTTCCGCTCTCTAAAAAGATAAAACTATATAAAAATGATAAGTGCTTTTAATTTTTTTCATTTTTTTTACAAAACAAATTTTAAATTTTTTAGAAAACAAATTTGAAATAAGTTTCTAAAGAGGAAACCAAATATAGCCTATATATTTGAATCACATTTGTTTTTCAATAATAGACGATTAATATAATTTTTAAAATAATCATAATTTTTTTATAATTAAATATAATTCAAACAAATAATTATTGAGTACGGGATTAAAGTGTGCTAAGGAAATATCAATTGCCAAAAGTTAGAGAGGTTTTTTGGTAGTTTCTTTTATTTCTCATCGGCCAACATAAAAGTCTTAAATGTTACTATTTCAATCAATCAAAAATAAAAAAAAAATGTTAGAAATTTTAAATAAATTTTCAGCCACCCTTTTAGTATGAGTGAATGTAGTGATTTTTCTAAATTAGTTCAAGAAGCTTATACATTTCAATATTAAGTTTTTTCAAAAAAATTCTACTTGAAACATAGTATTAATGAATTGTCAAGAGGTCAAAATTGAATTATTTAATATTTTTAAAATTTTGAATGAAAATTTTTATTTAACATCTGATATGTGGAACTCAAAGCAACGATTAGAATATCAATGCATTATTACACATTATATAGATAATGATTGAAAATTGAATGAACGCATAATTTCATTTAAATTAGTTAAACTTCCATATAATGGTCATTCACTTGGGATAACAATAAAAATGAATTATCTGAGTGAGCTTTACAAAATAAAATATTACAATTAATTTAGATAATGCAATGCATTATAATCAAACTATATCTTATCTTAAATTAACTCTACCATTACCTTTTAGTGGTACTTTATTTCATATTTGTTGTTGTGCTTATGTTTTAAAGTTGAATGTTAAAGAAGTTATGAGTCAGAATGATGATTTTGTAATAGCAATAAGAAATGCGATTATTACAATT
This sequence comes from Camellia granthamiana, assembly GCA_036172215.1. Classification (NCBI taxonomy): domain Eukaryota; kingdom Viridiplantae; phylum Streptophyta; class Magnoliopsida; order Ericales; family Theaceae; genus Camellia; species Camellia granthamiana. The sequence goes on along the minus strand of CM069907.1, from coordinate 101,454,677 downwards.
AATAGTTCTGTTAAATGGCTTGATGTGTAGAAAATTATGTCAACAAGAACAAATGAATGCAGAAAATTACCTTTAGACGTAGAAATCAGGTGAAATTTAACATACAATATGTTAAATGTAACGTTAAAACAAAGAAGAACTGTAGATTTATTTTTTCAATTGATGACAATTAGAGGAATTACCTGAACTAGATGATTGGGCCCACGTAACCTTATATAAAGATCTTTTAAAATTTTTTGATCAATCAGCAAAAATTTAATAATTATTTTGATCCATTACCACACATTTTTGGTTTAGCTATATTGTAATGGATCCTAGGTGTAAAGATATTGGTTTACAAATTTTTTTACAACTTATTTTCGGTAACGAAGATCAATTTGCCTCTATTATTGAAACACTCAAACAATTATTGTTTGAGGAATATAAGAATGTTGTAGTTGTAATTAGACCACTTGCACACACTACAACAAGCTCATCTTGTGGTGGAGGATTTGACATTTGATCACAGTTAAAAAATAGAAGAATATCTCAAAATGCAACCACTTATAGTTCTAAGTGACAACGTTATTTGGATTAACCTTGTGTTGATGAAAGTGAAGCAGAAGATTTTGATATTTTAGATTGATGGAAACAACTTGAACATGTATGGCATGTGCTTGCACAGATGACCCGTGATATACTAACCGTTTCTTTTTCTATAGTGGCTTCTAAAATAGTTTTTAGTACAGGTGAATGACTATTGAGCGATTACTGTTGTAGGCTTACACCCAAAATGGTTGATACACTGATGATAACAAGAGATTATTTGTATGCAACTGGAAGACAAAACAATGTCAACGAGAAAATAAGGATTCAAGCCGATTTGGATGCTATCACAATGGGCAATCTGGATAAATTGTCCAACTTCGATGATTGATGAATAATTTTTCTTTTTAGATGTAATTTCGTAATATTTTTATTCTTTGAGGTAGAGTATAATGCAAATGATTGGAAATCTTGTAGGTGCCAACCTAATTGGGATGTACTTGACCTATAATGATATAATTTCTCCACCATCTATCATAAATTTGTAATATTTCATTTCATTTTTCAAAATTATTATTTACATTTTATCATTTTTTTTGTTTCCATTGTGTACTTAAGTTGGAAAAAAATAAAAAACAAATAAATCAAGCTTGGGCCTGGGCCCGGCCTAAAGCCCGAGGACCCTTAGGCCAGCTCGGCCTGAATTTGGCTGGAGCCTGATCGGATCTCCGCTGAGCCAATTTTACACCCCTGATGCTAATAAATAACTATTGTCAAAAAAGTTAGAGAGATTATTTTGATGATTTTGAAATAATTTTTCATACCATTTATATTGTGTCATTTGTCCCTTTATTTCTTAAAAACCCACACAAATATAATTTTCACAAAAGTTGGGGTAATTCTATTTCTGCACACTAATTCATCTCAGTACACACACTTACTGAACACCTTCTCAATGCACACATTATAAAAATATAAATTCTTAGTACATATCTCTATATTCCAATATTACCCTCATTTTCAATTTTAAAACCCAAAGGTAATGTTTGGTTTCAATGTTTGAATCAATTTTTTGAATTTTTTTTGAGAAAATTATAAATTAATTTGACAAAAATAAATACCAAAAAAATATTTTTTAATTTTTAATTTTTTTTTGCCCCTAGAAAGATAAAACCATATTGAAATGAGAAGTTTTTATTTATTTATTTTGAAAACAAATGCTAAAACTAGATTAAACATAGCCTTTTTTTTTTTTTCATTCACCCACTCCTCTTTTATTGCCATTGCCGCCACTTTCAACCCTCCATCACCACCACCACCATCACCACCACGACCTCCACTTCTAGCTCATCCCCCTCCATCCTAGACCTCCACAGTCAACTCTGAGTGATTCGCAGTGGAAAACTTGTGGAAGTGTCACTACAAGAAATGTCACTTTTGGCTACTAAACTATTGGTCGGCAAAAGGCCTAAATTTGGTCGCTGAAACAATTTACCGACCAAATATTCCTGTCGCCAAGTTCGTCGCCTATACCCTGTCGGCGATAGTATTGGCGACTAAACTTCATTTCGTCGCCAAAAAATGAAACATTTCCCTACTAAATTTCTTTTAGTAGGCAAATGGTATCTTTTCGCCACTAAAACCGTTAGTCGCCGAATGTGACTTTTGCCTACTACGCTCATGTAGTCGGGGAAGGTGTTCGTTTTTGCTACGAAAATATTGGTCACCGAAAGTGAACATTTACCTACGAATCCTTCGTTAGTCGGCAAACGTGACCTTTCCGCTACTAAATTTTTAGTCACTAAAAGTTCTACCGTTAAATTTTGACCAACTATTAGAGACTAAAAATTTTGGTGACCAATAGAATACATATTTTTAGCCACCATGTCATTAGTCGTGGTGACTTTTGCCGACTAAAACTGTTCGTAGCTAAAAACCTATTAAGATTCATTTGAAAACTTTTTGCCACCAAAAGTTTTAGTCGACAAATGATACCCTTTTTTCCATGACTAAAAAATTTAGTGGCCAATAGTTTCTTTCTCTCATTCTCAAATTTTTTAGCTACTAATTTGTTGGTTACAAAAACGTTTTGGGTTATGTTTTTGCTACTAAATTATTAGTAGCCAAAACTTTTGATTACCTATTTGGCTACCAAAACATTTGGTGGCCAAATACATTTTTGTTTTGTTTTGTTTTTTTTTAAAAAAAAAAAAAATTTGTAAACAACCTGTATTCATTATTAGTACAACCTGTACCCTGTATAAACAATATAATCCATCAACACTAAAATATATTATCAACCATTAAAGCATTCAACAACGTGCATACATTTCAATTCCAAGCATCCAAAAAATTAATCTTCAACGTCCAATTCTATATATAATACAAATTCCATACACTCCAAGTCTAATCCGACGTCAATAATTTAAATCCATACATAATACAGGAATAACCAAATTAATTGACAAAAAGAACATATGTACCACAACAAAAATTTAATCTGTACTGCCCCAAAACTATTTTGTACCATGTGCTATGCTATTTTTACCACGCCAAATTTAATTGGATATTTACCACACCAAAATAGTAATTTGTACGAGCCACTATATATACGGATAGAGGTATAAAAACAATGCCCTCCCGTAATTGTCAAAAAATTATATATCCACATTTGTATGTCCAAAACCATCTGCAAAAAAAAAAAAAAAAAAAAATTCATTAGTTTGGTGCCTATATAGCAATTGTATGAATTTCAAACATTAAAAGCCAAGGAGAGTAATAGCTATTAATTAATGAAAGACACCCAAACATGGAATTCTTGACGAGCATCGATTCTAAGAATTAATGCAAAAAGTTGTGTTTATGGCAATTAAAAGGGCCACAGTAAACAAAAGCACTAAACAATTTACCAAAAATATTGTGCCACGTTTAACTAATAAGGAAAGAGTTAAACAAACTATAGTATTACCAAAATAAGGTGTCCTATTTACGTACCAAAAATATTGTGCCACGTAACTAATAAGGTGTCCTATTTACGTACTGTCCATCCCTACATGTCACATTTGTCACTAGGAAGCTTCCCGTTACTTAAAAACAGTGGTTCGGGGGCTGTTTTGCATTTTTGCCCCCCAAACCGCTTTTTTTCGACTAAGTTTATGACATTTTTAACTCTAACTCCCAACGTAGGTGTCCTATTTACGTACCGTCCGTCCCTACATGTCACATTTGTCACCGGGAAGCTTCCCGTTACGTAAAAACAGTGGTTTGGGGCTGTTTTGCATTTTCGCCCCTCGAACCCCTTTTTTCGTTTAAGTTTATGACATTTTCAACTCTAACTCCCAATGTAGGTGTCCTTTTTACATACCGTCTGTCCCTACATGTCACATTTATCACCGGGAAGCTTCCCGTTACGTAAAAACAGTGGTTCGGGGGCTGTTTTGCATTTTCGCCCCCCGAACCCCTTTTTTCGACTAAGTTTATGACATTTTCAACTCTAACTCCCAACGTAGGTGTCCTATTTTCGTACCGTCTATCCCCACATGTCACATTTATCACTAGGAAGCTTCCCGTTACGAAAAAACAGTGGTTCGGGGGCTGTTTTGCATTTTCGCCCCCGAACTCCTTTTTTCGACTAAGTTTGTGACATTTTCAACCCTAACTCCCAACGTAGGTGTCCTATTTTCGTACCATCTGTCCCTATATGTCACATTTATCACCGGGAAGCTTCCCGTTATGAAAAAATAGTGGTTCGGGGGCTGTTTTGCATTTTTGCCCCCCGAACCCCTTTTTTCGACTAAGTTTGTGACATTTTCAACCCTAACTCCCAACGTACGTGTCATACTTATGTACCGTCTGTCCCTACATGACACATTTGTCACCGGGAAGCTTCCCGTTATGAAAAAACAGCGGTTCGGGGGCTGTTTTGCATTTTCGCCCCCCGAACCCCTTTTTTCGACTAAGTTTTTGACATTTTCAACCCTAACTCCCAACGTACGTGTCCTATTTACGTGCCGTCCATCGCTACATGTCACATTTGTCACCGGGAAGCTTCCCGTTATGTAAAAATAGTGGTTTGGGAGCTGTTTTGCATTTTCGCCCCCCGAACCCCTTTTTTCGTTTAAGTTTATGACATTTTCAACTCTAACTCCCAACGTAGGTGTCCTTTTAACGTACCGTCTGTCCCTACATGTCACATTTGTCACCGGGAAGCTTCCCGTTACGTAAAAACAGCGGTTCGGGGGCTGTTTTGCATTTTCGCCCCCCGAACCCCTTTTTTCGACTAAGTTTATGACATTTTCAACTCTAACTCCCAACGTAGGTGTCCTATTTTCGTACCATCTGTCCCTACATGTCACATTTATCACCGGGAAGCTTCCCGTTATGAAAAAACAGTGGTTCGGGGGCTGTTTTGCATTTTCGCCCCCCAAACCCCTTTTTTCGACTAAGTTTATGACATTTTCAACCTTAACACCATACATACGTGTCCTATTTATGTACCGTCTGTCCCTACATGACACATTTGTCACCGGGAAGCTTCCAAAATTTAAATAGTTGCCCAAACCCTATTTTGCACGACTAGCACACATTTGTAGCCAGAAATTCATTAATAATATCTCCGAAAAGGTGCTTTTCCACGACTAACACACAATTAGTAGCTAAAAATTAAATGAAAACCAATAAAAAAAATTTATAATTTATAATGACAGTGCAATTAGCGACCAACATCATCTTTAGTCGCCAAAAGTAAAGACAATTCCGAGAACATGTATATTTAGTATCGAAAAAGTGGTCTTTTACCAACCAAAAAGGTTTGGTAGCTGATGCATGTACCTTTGGCGACCAAATATTGTTTGGTAGCTAATCTGTCTACCATTGGTGACCAACTTTATTTTAGTAGCTAATTGGTAGACCTTTGGCGACTAAATTTACTTTAATCGGCAAAATTAGTCGCCGAATGTGTTCTCTGTTGTAGTGTGTGATTCATGGCGGAAAGTGATCGCTAGCGAAGAGGGGAAGGGGCGATGGAAGGGGATGACCTATAAGAGAGGTGGCGCTAGAGATAGAAAATGAATTTGATGTTTTAGAATTAGAATTTAGGTAGAAGAAGATGAGGGTATTATAGTATTTTTATTTTAAAATAAAATTATATTGATAAATTTTTTTATTAAATATATGAACTAAAAGAAATTGACGTGCGAAAATAGAATTAGCCCAAAGTTGGCCACTTCACTTGGTTAACCAATAACAATAACAACACGCAAAGGACTATACTGACCTGCTACCTGCTAGCAATTGCCGTCCACTCATTTCCTTGAAGTCTAGAATCCACAAAGACAAAAGTATTATTGACTACTTTTGTGGACAAAGAAAAATAATAAGATAAAAAAGAAAGAAATTGGGTGTTTGGCCCTACTATTTTATTATTAATTATTAATTATTTTTAAATTATACATAATTGTCTCTTGTTTTAAAAAAAATAAAATTAAGTGGAGTGTCATCTAAGTTTAAAAAATAAAATTAAGTAATTGTCCTTCTATATCTATGAAGACACGAGGGTCAAATTATAAAATATATATAATAAAAAAAATTATTTCTCATAACTAGTGTGAATTATAATCACTAGCTTGCAACAAAGAAAAAAGATGAATAATATCAATTATTTGATCACATTATTTGAAATTTTAATATCGATTTTATTATAAATATTTTAAACATATTTTAGATTGTCTTACATTTATTGTCTTTTATAAATCAATCAATGTGGATAAAAAAAAAAAAAAAAAACAACAACGCTTATATATATATTTATTTTTTTTTTTTCATATGATATTTCAGTTCATACATTTTTTCCTTGTAAATTTTTGTCAGTATTAATGTTCCCCCTCAACATTGAAATCTTAACTCCATTAGATCTGATTCACGTATTATTTTTATTTTTGTAATTTTATTGATAAATATTTTTTTATTTTTTTCACTATCTAGAAGTATTGATGTGAATAGGCCAACTACTCCAATAGCTGAAAGGTAAGGTAGTTTCCTTCCACTTGTCAAATACATTATTATATCAGCAATTCTTGAACTAAAAACCTACAATATTGTAACCAAACTCTGAGTGCATATATGATCATAGCAAGCTAATCATATGTGTTACATGTATTGAGTGAAGCCAAAAACAGAAAAAGAAAAAAGAAAAAGGATAGTAAAATATATGGCAGAAGTTGCAGTATGCTCAACTATCAACAATTTGGAGGCATTGTTAGTGCATGATGAACCAAAATTGTTGAGGAAGGTCCACAGAGAAGTTTCCATTATCAAAGCTGAATTGGAGAGCATAAAATCAATAGTAAAAGATGCAGATTGGAGGGCTGAAACAGGAAACGAAAACGCGAAAACTTGGGTGAAACAAGTTCGAGAGTTGGCTCAACAGATTGAGGATGTCTTCGACCAATACACGATTCACTTGTCAGAACGTTGTCAGCGTCGCGGCTTCATCAATTTTCTCAACAAAGTCGCTCGCTCGATCGTTAAACTAAAGCCACAACATGACATAGCCTCTAAGATTCAAGAAATTAAACAAACCATTGTTGAGATCAAGAAAAAGGCTAGTGGGTATGAATCATCAAACAGCGAAACTGATCAAGATGATCCTCGTGTCGCTTCACTTTTCGTGGAGGAAGATGAAGTTGTGGGTATTGAAAACACCAGAGAAGAATTGGTTGACATGTTGGTAAGTGGAGAGACAAATCGGATGGTGATCTCGCTAGCAGGTATGGGCGGGATTGGAAAGACCACTCTTGCTAAGAAAGTTCACGACAATCAAAAAGTGCTTGCGCATTTTGATTGTCGTGCTTGGATCACTGTTTCTCAATCATACAAGATAGAGGAGATTCTCAGAACGATGACAAAGCAGCTATACCAATCAAGAAATGAGTCTCCACCTCCGGGAATCGATGCTATGGACCAAAACTCGCTCACTAACAACGTCAGAGGATATTTACTTCAAAAGAGGTATGAAATTGTTTTTGACGATGTTTGGAGAACAGACTTTTGGAGATTCATAAAACATGCTTTACCTAAAAATAGCAAAGGAAGTAGGGTAATTATAACCACGCGCAACAAAGAAGTTGCTAGTTTTTGCAAAGAAGCTTCACTTGATTATGTCCATGAGATTCAATCCCTACCTGAAAACGAGGCTTGGAGACTCTTTTGTATGAAAGCCTTCCAATGGGACTTTGGGGGTGTTTGTCCCTCCGAATTGGAGAAAGTATCTCGCGAGATTGTTAGAAAATGTGAAGGATTACCGCTTGCAATTGTCGCAATAGGTGGTCTGCTGTCCACTAAAAATAGGGTTGTATCCGAATGGCAAAAATTCTATGATAGCCTTGGCTCTGAGTTAGAAAGGAATCCTAATCTTACAAGCATCAAAAAAATTGTGTTGCTTAGTTACCACAATTTGCCTTACTTCCTCAAACCGTGTTTCTTGTACTTCGGTATAATACCCGAGGATTATTCTATCACTTGTGGAAGACTAGTTCGACTTTGGATGGCTGAGGGTTTCATTGAAGAACAAAAAGGAAAAACATTGGAAGAAGTTGCAGAAGAATACTTGATTGAGCTCATCCTTAGAAACTTGGTTCAAGTGTCAAGTACAAAAATTAATGGAAGAGTTAAGAATTGTCGGGTTCATGATGTAGTGCGTGAGATCATCCTCTCAAAGTCCAAGGAGTTGAGTTTCTGCCATGTTTTAGCAGACGAGGATTCAAGTCCCAATAATCAAAGTCGACGACTGTCAATGCATATGAAGAACAGAATGGATAAGGTTCAGGAAAGCACACATATTTCCCGAATTCGTTCTTTTTTTCTTTTTGCAGTGGGAGAGCTGCCAAACAAGTCCTTGTTGGGTGAACTAGCTGCAAATTTCAAGCTTTTAAAAGTACTAGATCTTCAAGATGCTCCTCTAGATCAACTACATGAAGAAGTGGGGAATCTGCTTCATTTGCAATACCTAAGTGTGAAGAATACAAGTGTGAAGACAATTCCAAAGTCTATTGGTAAGCTACAAAACCTGCAAACTTTGAATTTGAGATGCTCTCTCGTGCTTGAGCTACCAATCGAGATCAATAGGCTCCGTAAGTTGCGACATCTTCTAACCATTTTTTATAACTATGATATTGATATAAGTTTGGATACTATAAGAGCAGTGAAGATAAAAGGAGGGATAGGGCGTTTAGAACAGTTGCAAAAGTTATGGGGTGTGGAGGCAGAAGAATGGGGCAACCTTGATTTTAAAGAGCTGGAAAATTTGAGGCAGTTGCGGAAGTTTGGCATTTCCAAAGTGAGAAGAGAAAATTGGAGGGTTCTTTGTGCTGCCATTGAGAAGATGAAACACCTTAGGGTTTTGGGGATACGGGCTAAAAGTGAAGATGAGATTGTGGATTTACATTCTCTTTCTTCACCACCTGAATATCTTGAACGTCTCTACGTGGGGGGTGATTTAGTGACGTTGCCAGATTGGATCCCAAAACTACAGCATCTATTCGTAATACGTCTACACTGGTCAGGTTTGGCCGCTAATGCAATAAAATCCCTTCAAGTGTTGCCTAATTTACTAAAGCTTGATATCTATCAGGGTTATGATGGACAGAGTTTGCATTTTGAGGTTGGAGGGTTTCAAAAACTTAAGGTGTTATATCTACAAGGCTTGAAGCGATTGAATTCCATGGTAATAGAGGATGGAGCGTTGCCTCTTCTTGAAGAACTATGGATTGGGCCTAGCCCGCAACTGAAGGAGGTACCCTCTGGCTTCCACCACCTCAAAAGACTCGCAGCTCTTTCCTTTTATGATATGCCAATGGAGTTCTTAGATAGAATGCAACCGGACGAAGGAGAAGACTATTGGATTATTCAGCATATACCCGATATCAAGTTCTCGTTCAAGTCTAGAGGATTATACTACAAAACCTATAGTCTTCGAGATTTCCAAGTCACAAGTGAAAGACAAAGGTCTGAGTAAAGCTCAAAACGCCAAATATGTCAATTCAAGGTTTGCTCCCTAAATTTTCATGCTATACAATCAATTTCTCGGTTCATGAATAATTTCTCTCGACATGTTTTCATATTGTAGATGAACTTGATTTAACCACTATAAATCCGATTTAGGGAACATAATTCATTCTTGGATTTGAAACTTGGATGAACTCCAATTCAGGTTCCACGATGCTAAAGATAACAAATTTCTTTTGTCAAGGCTTCCCTCTAAAACATTTAAAAGTATTTTCTCTAAAAACTCTAAAATTTGAAACAATTTTTTTAGTATTTTTAATATGATATGTTTTTTTATTTTTATTTTAGTTCATTCCATTGTTAATGTTTGTTGCATTTTTTGTCATAGGAAATATAGATTTGCATCGAAGTTGATAGATTCTGGTCTTTCCGCCAACACATACGGTTGAAGGAAATTCAATTGCAGGGGATTGGAAAATACAAAATTGAAATTGAAGGAAAAGAGAAAAAATGGCATCTTCTTCTCTCCCTCCAAAATCAGCATGGCTCTTTCTTATGTTTTATTATTATTGTTGTTGTTGACCAAGACAACATGTGTGGATTTCTCTTAGTATGCCTTGTTATTTTTAATAACTATGTAATGTTTGATTAGACAAATATAATAAGATCATCCACTCCTTTGTTGTAACATCATTGCACTATGTTCTATTTCTTTTTCTGATCTTTTATTCTGCAATCATTTTAAGTATTTTTTTTTTTTTACATTATCTGTAGTTCACACAAATAATTCATCTAGTTTCAATCGACTTTAGGAGATGCATTGATCAATTGTGAATTTTTATTATAACCAAACTGGTTCTACGTTACTTTTCTTTTTTCTAATTATTCACACAACAGGATTCTAGCTACATGTCATGACATAAAGAGTATACTGTTATCATTCTAGCTAGGTGTCATGGCTTAAGAGTGCAATCTCAGAATTTATTAGGAGGAACAAAGACTTTTAGCAATATTAAGAGGGCAAGATAGGTTTTGGAAAGTTAAAATTTGACGCTTGAAAATGCAGATAGCAGAAGATAAATAAAAAGTGCTGTAGTTTGAAGAACTGAAAAATATGCATCTTGGAAATTTATTTGTAGAAGAGAAATTTGTCTACCATAGGTCATTGTAAAACTTTTTTTTAATAACATCTAAAGGGGATGGAGTGAAGTTTTGGAAACACAAGTGGTGTTGAGAAGGGGCTCTTGATAGGGCCTTTCTTGCTATTTTCTTCTTGTTGTTGACAACTAAGAGTCATAGATACAGGCAGGCGACACACTAGCTTTTAAAATATGCAAGACGTGACATGTAGGGAGACACAAAATGCATAGTTTAGATAGTTATTATATGTCATTTATATGAATATCTTATTCACTGATAAATATAGAACAACAAAACTCTAACTCTTGAGGTCAAAAGGAGGTATTAATTTGTATAAATCTACTTTGTTTTTCATTTATCATTGTGTGACAAGGTACTTATCTTACAAAAACAAGCCGTTATTTGTTGGTGATTAATACGCTTGTTCAACTGTTCAAAGTGTGTCCAAATTTTAAAAAATAAACAAATAATACAATACCTGTTGGGTAGCAATTGACTGAGTGTTGACACTCCACCTCGGGAGTGTCTGTGCTTCTTAGGTTTGATAAGGAAGCCTTGATGGTAGATTATGTTAGGGGTGTGTGTAGAGATGGCTTTTGAGATGTTGGGTTGAGGAGGAATTTTCCAAAAAGGGATTGGGTATTTCATAGAGATGTGAAGGTATTTTGTGTAGTTGGTGGGGATTGGGGAGGCAGGGTGGTTAAGCAAAGCAGAATTCGTGGTGTTCAGTTCCATTGTGCTTGATGTGGCTTATTTAGGAGCATTTTACAAGAGGACCTTTACAAGAGTAGAATGACCTAAGAAGCATAGATACAGACTTATAGACGCATGAATAGTTAAAATTTTAAAAAACAGAAGATATGAAATGCAAAGGACACGTGCCAAATATATAATTTTACAAATTTATTATATGTTATATATTTATTCTCATTAAATTTATTAACTTTGGGTATGTTACTCTAATGATTTAAATAATTATAATAAATAAATAGGACACTGTGTGTCGCCAGGGTCACTTCCTCCCCTGTCCGACATCTGTATGTGACCTCTAGAGAGGTATTCATACTTTATAGATGCCTCTATATAGGCTTAAGGTAGTAATATTATTATTGTTTTGGTTATTTAGCCTATTTTGTGTAGTTGGTTGACAAGGAAGGTTTTGCCTAACATGGATAATATTTTCTGAATTCTCTTTACTTATTTTTTTTTGTTTATTTTGTGAGAAATTATCTAATGTTCTCGGAGTAATACTCCATGCTAGGGGTGTGTGCGGTGTGGTTTGATGCGATTTGACGATAAAATTATAATAAAATCGTAGATAACAAATTGATAAATTTGCTATCCCTAATCAAACCGCTTTCAACCTATTAATTGATTAGTGTAATATATATGAAGAATATTATGCAAAATAATCTGTTAAATTTAATAAATTCAGTACCTGAATTTCTGTCATTCCCACCCCCAAACCCCTTGTTCCTTTCCTCAAGCAGGATCTGCAACAACCAAATCAACCAAACACATGCCAAATAATATTGAGATAGTGACATATGTTTGTATCTATAAAATAATAAAAAAACAAAACAAAACAAAAAGAGATAGAGAGAGAGTGACAAGAGTTTAATATTGAGATAGAGCAAAATGGGTACTCAATGACTCTGCTTTGCATATTCATCTTTATTTGTAGAATGACTATGTGGTAGTCATATTCATCTTTATTTGTCATTCATATATAGCAAATCACAAATCAATAGCAAGATCCAATGAAAAGATGACAAATCAATTGAATTTGGAACTTACATGCCTCGAAATCAATAGAGGCGCGTGTGAGAGAGGTGAAAGCAGCTGTCAGTGAACTTACACTTGGTTTGGACTGAGTAATTTGGTGAACAATAATGAAAAAAGAGAACTCTTTTTATATTTAGTTTATAAATTTGGTAATAAATGGTGAAAAAAATATTTTCTTATTTGTCTATTTTATTTTGGGTAAACTATTAATAGGTCATAATAGTTAGACTTAATTTCTATCAAGCACTATTGAAAATAAGTCCTAATAAAATCGTTGCTAAAAATAAATTTTTTTTTAATTTTTTGCTTGTCACTAAAAATTGATAATTAGTGACTTCTTTTCGTTACAATTTTTATAAATTATCGCTAAAAACTTACAATTAGTGACATTTGTCTGTGACAATTTTAAACTGTCGTTGAAAGTTGAAAATTAGTGACCTTTTTTTGAGACGATTTTTTTTCACTGTCACTAAAACTTATAATTCGTGACATTTTTTGTGATAATTTTCAAATTGTCGCTGAAAATTAACAATTAGTAACAATTTTTAATAGCGTATGATGAAAAACGCCATTAATTATCATAGGACTTATTGGACAATAAGCCTACCTATTAGTACCTACTCATAAGTCTCCTTTTTATTTTTTACCAAAAGTGGTAAGATTTAATAAGGAACATGTCCATTAATTATGAAATATTTATAATACTGAGATTATCCCTTAAAGAAAAAAAAAAAAAATCTTGTTTATATCTCTCTTATATGTTTTACTTTCCTACTTATCTAAACGTGATAATGAGAAAATGTAGCTACATTTTTTTTTTTTTTTTGAGGAAATTTCGTTTTCCCCCCCTAAACTATATCCCTCTAATCAATTTCATACTCGAACTTTTGATATTGTCAATTTACCACCTCACCTATTTAAATCATGATCAATTTGCCCCTCGTTATATTTAAATGGAAAAAGTTAAAAAATTACAATTTGGCCGTTAATTTCAAATTATAGATACAAACTCACCATTTATAGTTTCCTCTCTCACCCGAACTACCCACTCTCATCTCTCAACCAAACAACCATCACCACCACACCATTACCATCATTAGTCCCCACCGCCACCACACACTCTAGATTCATCATCTTCTTAACCACAAACCATCACCAAATTTCATCACCAACAACATGAAGTGTTCAGGATCCAAAACCTTCAAACCTAGATTCAAAAAATAGTTTTGTTAAAGCATAAAATGCAGCTTTTCACTAATCCACCTCCATCAAATCCACACGTTACATGGCTTAAGCAATTACTCAAATTTTATGAAGCAATTTCAATATTCGGTGTCACTTTTAGAAAAATGGCTCTATTAAGTCAAATATTTTAGTTGAATCGGGTTTTTGTTCTTTGTTAGAAATCAAAATGAAAATTTGCTATATATGTATCTGTTGAACAATCTTCACTGTATTTTTTAAAATAAATTCTGTTTGTGTACTTAACAACAAACAGAATACAGAAGAAATAAAGGAAATGAGAGAATTTGTTTGATTACAAAAATCAAACCAGAAAATAAAATAAAATCAACAAAATAGATTTTTATTTTGTTACAAAAACAAAATGAAAATCTGAAACAGAAAAAATAATAAAACAGAAAATAAATTAATTACTTACCAAATTAATATGTTGAACAAATTTTCTGATCAAGTCCAGTGTTTAACACTGTGTCCTTAAGACAGATTCGTCCTCTCCACGGTACTTTCAGAATGTGAACGTCTATCTCTTAAGATAAAATGATCAACAGCAAACAATAACAGCATTACAAATTGTTTGCACAACGAACACACTAAGTGTTTACACTTTTTCTCACAGAAATTTAATGCAGCAAAATGCAGAGATTTATTACAGATGAGAAGTACGAAAATTGAGAATGCAAAATCCAAATGAGGGCATGTCTTATTTATAGATGATTTTGTGGCTGTACAGATTTGAATGAACATGTATGGTACCTGTTCGGACAGATCTAGTTTAATTTTCAAACAAATAAAATTGTTTTAGGTTTAAACAGATTCAGATCTGTTAGACAGATATGAAACTGTACACTAGACAGATTTGAATTTAAATTGTACAGAATTTGAACTAAACAAATTTGAATTAATCTGTACAAAATTTGAAGAGGTGCAAACAGATTTGAATTCAAAAATGGAAGATAGATTGTATTTTACCAAAAAATAAAATAAAATTCAAATGTTTTTGGCCCAAAAAGATAGGTATTGGGCCCGACAAACCCAACCCAACCTCACATCACGCACTTGCGCCCGCGCCCAGGCCCAGTCCAGCCCTCCCGGATGGACGGAACGGCGCGGCGTGCGCAAGTATGTTTATTTTTGGGTCCAATGGGTCTAGCCCAATTTGCCCATAATCTCCCCATTCTACAAACTTGGGGTGCCCCTTGGGGCCCTCTCTAAGTTACAAATCCATGCCTTATGAACCCACTCGAAGTTTGCCCACCAAATCAATGTGGGACAAGCCTTAAACCAAACCTTTAGGAAATTTCATCAAAAACATCATTTTCATGGAGCTCACTTTGGCTTCAATTTTCCATTCACCCGATAATGGTTTTGAGTAACCAAATATACTACGTGAATCACAACGCGACATAGAACGCGTTAGCACTTAGACCCGCCAACTTTGGCGTATGGGTCCTACCTAAAAAATAGACCAAAGTTAAGGAAAAATCATATTTTCCCAAAACTTCATAACCATTTCTAACAATCCCCCACATGAATAGAATTTGATGACAACGGAAATGAAATAATATGCAGAATTTGTCGAAAAAGTATAAATTGAAAATATCTTGCATCAGGATAGGTTCCTTTTGGCCTTGAACCTTCCCTAGTGATAACCTATCGGACTTACTAGCTAACCCATGGACGTGATGCCTTGAATTGTTCAGCCGTTTGTGTAAGCCAAGACAATAGATTTCACACAAGATATCTCCTGACACATCATGGTTCTCATGGTTGTGTTCATTTTAGCCTTGAACGCTCCTGGTTGTTCATGAGTGCTTCTAGAGAATTTAGCTTCTTCATTCTCATAGAACTGGCCCCAGTTCGACACTCATATAGGTGGTTCTTATTGTGAGTATCTCTTATACTCGTCTTGATTTATGTCTAAATCAAGATATAAGTAATCATTAAAAGCTAAGCTTATCCTCAGACCCCTGCATACAACACATGTTGCAGATATCACTCTCACCAGAGGAATGGGTAAGGCATTTTAAATCCCTGGTGATTTCTGGTGAGCCACACATAACTTCGTTGTCCCTTTGAACTTAGTTCTTGGGATCCCTAGTCATATAAGTAGGGTTACCATTATGATGACTCTTATGTAATAGGCTCTAATCCCATCCCCTTTGATGAACTATACATTTGCTCTTTTGTCAAACCTTTTGTTAACGATCCGCAATATTCTCTTTAGATTTTATATAATCTATTGAGATTATTCCATTTGAGAGCAATTGCCTTACGGTATTATGTTGACGACAAATATGTCGTGACTTACCATTATACATATGATTTGTGCCCAGCCCATTGCAGATTGACTATCACAATGAATGCATATAGCTGGCACAGGTTTTGGCCACATTGAAATGTCTTTCTAAGAAGTGACGAAGCCATTCTGCTTCTTCTCTTACTTTGTCTAAAGCAATGAACTCAGATTCCATTGTGGATCGTGCGATGCATGTTTGTTTCGTGGATTTCCAAGAAACAGTAGCGCCTCCTAGAGTAAAGACATATCCGCTAGTGGATTTTGAATCTTTAGTATCCGATATCCAATTGGCATCACAATAACCATCGAGTACTGCTAGATATCAAGTAAAGTTCAAACCATGATCATGGGTAAATCTTAGATATCTAAGGACCCGAATCATCGCTTTCCAATGGTCTTCTCCGTGGTTACTAGTGTACCTACTCAATTTACTGACTACATAAGCTATGTTAGGACGAGTACAATTCATTAGGTACATTAGGCTTCCAATGATTTGGGAGTATTTTAACTGAGACACCGCATCACCTTTATTTTTCGATAAATAAAGACTGATGTCTACAGATGTTCTAGCTACATTCATATCATCCTTGATAAATTTACTAAGAATTTTCTCAATATAATGTGATTGAGATAATGCATATCCGTTAGATGTTTTAGTAATTTTCATTCCTAATACTACATATGCGACCCCCATATCTTTCATATCAAATCTTCTATTCAGCATTTGCTTAGTTGATTTGATCATATTTTGACTGTTTCCAATGATAATCATGTCATCCACATAAAGACAAACTATGACATATCCTTGGTCAGTGTTTTTAACATAGACGCACTTGTCACATTCATTTATCTTAAACCCATTAGTAAGCATAGCATGATCAAATTTTTCATGCCATTGCTTAGGTGCTTGTTTTAATCTATAAAGAGATTTTACAAGCAGACAAACTTTCTTTTTTTGCCCTGGCACTACAACTCCTTTCGGGTTGCTCCATATAGATCTCTTCATTTAGATCACCGTTTAAGAAAGCTGTCTTAACATCCATTTGATATATCTCTAAATTATACAACGCTGCTATGGCAATAAGCATGACGATGGATGTTATTCTTGTCAGAGGAGAATATGTGTCAAAATAGTCCAGACCTTCCTTTTGTCTATAACCTTTTACTATAAGTCTTGCTTTATACTTGTCTATTAAACCATCTGCTTTCATTTTTCTCTTGAATATCCACTTATATCCAAGAGGTTTAGAACCAGGTGGAAGATCCACCAATTCCCAAGTATGATTTTGCATAATGGATTCAATTTCATTATTAACAGCCTCTTTCCACAAAGGTGCTTCAGGACCTGTCATTGCTTCCTTAAAGCTTTGAGGTTCATTTTTTAACAGGTACGTCAGAAAATCTGGACCAAAGGATTTTGATGTTCATGCTCTCTTACTTCGTCTTAGTTCATCATCAGTTAAATCCTATTGGTTAAGACCATTACTAGTCTCTTGTGTTTGATTGTCATTAGTTTCTTGACTTTGTGTACAATCGTAAGTTCTTTTATGTGAACTTAATTCCTGTCCTTTCTTGTAAAAAAAGACATGTTCAAAAAACACAGCATTCCTTAACTCTATAATAGTGTTCACATTTATATCAAGTATTTCAGATTTATAAGTCAGAAACCGATATACACTACTATTCTGAGCATAACCAATAAACACACAATCCACTATTTTTGGTCCTATCTTAGTCTTTTTAGGAACATGAACTTCTACCTTTGCCAAACACCCCCACACTTTTAAGTATTTATAGAAAGGTGGTCGACCTTTCCATAATTCATAAGGAGTGCTGTTGGTTTTCTTGTGGGGTATTCTGTTAAGCACATAATTAGCAGACAATATTTCTTCCCCCCACAAGTTCTGTGGTAAGTCTGAACTTAGTAACATGGCATTCATCATTTCTTTAAGGGTTCTATTCTTCCTTTCAACAATTCCATTTTGCTGTGGAGAATAGGGTGCTGTAGTTTGGTGAATAATGCCATGTTGTGCACAAAATTTATTTAATGGGGCATCATATTCACCATCTCTATCACTTTTAACCATTTTAATAGTTTTACCAAGTTGATTTTCAACTTTAGTTTTGTACAGTTTAAACATTTCTAAGGCTTCATCTTTACTTCTAAGTAAGTATACAGAACAATATCTTGTGCAATCATCGATAAATGTTATGAAATATTTTTCTCCTCCTCTAGTTTGAACAAATTTAAGGTCGCATACATCAATATGAATTAATTCTAGAGGTTCGATTTTTCTTTCAACCGATTTAAATGGAGCCTTAGTTAGTTTCGCTTCTACACAAATCTCACATTTGTGATTAGAATCAATTTCAAACTTTGGTATATAGTCCAACCAATTAATTTACGTAAAGCATCAAAATTTACATGTTCTAATCTACCATGCCATAAATTTGACTGAAGAATATAAGCAAAAGATGTGTTATTCTCATTAATAGTAAGTTTTGGTACAATCGTCATTACATTCAACTTGAAGAGACCACCATTCATGTATCCCTTACCAACATACATACCTCTCTTTGATAATACAAATTTATCAAACTCAAATACAAGCCTAAAACCATTTTTACTTAATAAAGAGCCAAAAACTAAATTCTTCCAGATGTCTGGTACATGCAGTACGTTGTTGAGGGTAAGTTCTTTCTTCAAGATCACCTTTCCTAGTCCAGCCACAGTAGAAGTAGAAGAATTTCCCATGACAAGTTGTTCACCACTTGCAGCCTCATTGTAAGTAGTGAACATCTTCTTGTCCGCACAAATGTGACGAGTTACCCAGTGTCAACCCACCATTCTTTGGGATTTCCAACCAAATTAGCCTCAGACACCACAGTAGAGAGATTGATGTCACTTACCCCGTCAGAGATGTAATCTAACTCTGTCACATTGGCTTGATTGGTGGTCTTCTTGCTTGTACTTCCGTGATCCTTCTTAGGGCGGCGACAATCAGAAGCTCGATGTCCGGTCTTGCCACAGTTATAGCATTTACCTTTGAACTTTTTATTGCCATTGTTGTCGCCTTGTTTAGGACCATCTCCAGTAAACTTTCTCTTTTTGTTATGTGGTTTGTGCATTTGTTCAACCACATTAGCTTTGGACTCAATGGGATTTTTACCATTCCTCTTTTTCAGTCTTTCGGTTATCTTCCTCAATTCTCAATCTTACAATCAATTCATCTATGGTCATCTCCTTGGGTTTATGTTTTAAATAATTTTTGAAATCTTTCCAAGCGAGTGGTAACTTTTCCACTAAAGCAGCGACTTGGAAAGACTCGCTAAGAGACATACCTTTAGAATGAATATCATGTAAAATTATCTGAAAATTTTGAACTTGAGAAATTACCGTCTGGGAGTCTACCATAACGAAGTCTAGAAATTTACTGACAAGAAATTTCTTTGTGTCGGCATCCTCTGTCATGTATTTTTTCTCCAAAGAATCCCATAATTCTTTTGCTGTTTTCAGAGGGTTGTAAACATTATACAGCATATTGTCAAGGCCATTGAGGATGTAGTTTCTGCACAGGAAATCAGAATGTTTCCAAGCATCCACAGCAGTAACAACTTGCCGATCACTTTCATTCTTTTTAAGTACTGGAGCCTCTTCATGGAGAAACCAGGCTAGATTTAGAATTGTAAGATAAAACGAACATTTTCTGTTGCCATCTCTTAAACTCAGTACCGTTAAATTTTTTCGATTTTTCTCTATGATTTATTGGAACTTGAACATGGTTTTGGATAGGGACCGGAGTTGGTGTAACAATTGGAGTACCACTTCCAGTTGCAGTTTCAATTGCAGTAGCCATAATATCTTATTATAAAAATCAGAAAAAATCCAAAGCACAAATTAATTTTCTAGTTACTAAAACTAGAAAATAAATTATAACACAAAATAATTTTACTTTTCTTGTTACTAAAACTAGAAAAATAAAATCCCACAATAATTTTTTGTAACACAAATTAATATTCTACAATTGTTAATGACACCAGTATATTACTACTAGTTGTCAAAGAAAATAAACAATATATTACTACTATTTGTCAAACAGTAAATTACTACTATTTGTATTTTCCAACCAGAATATCACTTTGTGAAAATACGGAAAAATAAATATAATGAAGACACCAAAAGTTAATCTGTCTTAAGATTGTTGAACAATCTTCACTGTATTTTTTAAAATAAATTCTGTTTGTGTACTTAACAACAAACGGAATACAGAAGAAATAAAGGAAATTAGAGAATTTGTTTTATTACAAAAATCAAACCAGAAAATAAAATAAAATAAATAAAACATATTTTTATTTTGTTACAAAAACAAAATAACAAAATAAAAATTTGAAACAGGAAAAATAATAAAACAGAAAATAAATTAATTACTTACCAAATTAATATGTTGAACAAATTTTCTGATCAAGTCCAGTGTTTAACACTGTGTTCTTAAGACAGATTCGTCCTCTCCACGATACTTTCAGAATGTGGACGCCTATCTCCTAGGATAAAATGATCAACAGCAAACAATAACAGCACTACAAATTGTTTGCACAATGAACACACTAAGTGTTTACACTTTTTCTCACAGAAATTTAATGTAGCAAAATGTAGAGATTTATTGCAGAGAAGAAGTACGAAAATTGCAAATGAAAAATCCAAATGAGGGCTTGTCTTATTTATAGATGATTTCGTGGCTGTACAAATTTGAATGAACAGGTATGGTACCTGTTCGGACAGATCTAGTTTGATTTTCAAATAGATAAAACTGTTTTGGGTTTGAACAGGTTCGAATCTGTTGGACAGATATGAAACTGTACACTGGACAGATTTGAATTAAACTGTACAAAATTTGAAGAGGTGCAAATAGATTTGAATTCAAAAATTGAAGACAAATTTTTATTTTACCAAATTCAAATGTTTGTGGCCCAAAAAGATAGGTATTGGGCCGGACAAACCTAACCCAACCTCACACCACGCACTCGTGCCCAAGCCTAGACGGACAAGCGGCGATGCACACGTGTTTATTTTTTGGTCTAATGGGTCTAGCCCAATTTGCCCATAACCTCTCCCTTTTATAAACTTGGGGTGTCCCTTGGGGCCCTCCCTAAGTTACAAACCCATGCCTTATAAACCCACTCAAAGTTTGCCCACCAAATCAATGTGGGACAAGCCTTAAACCAAACCTTTAGGAAATTTCACCAAAAACACCATTTCCATGGAGCTCACTTTGACTTCAATTTTCCATTCACCCGATAATGGTTTTGAGCAACCAAATATACCACGTGAATCACAACGCCGCATAGAACACGTTACCATTTAGACCCGCCAACTTTGGCGTATAGGTCCCACCTAAAAAATAGATTAAAATTAAGGAAAAATCATATTTTTCCAGAACTTCATAACCATTTCAAACAATATCTCTAGAAAAAAAAATAGAATTTGTTCATGTACTTATAATATGTATCAATTAAATAGATTTGAAAATTAATTGAATTGAATTAATTTATTTAGTTTTACTGAATATAAATTAGTGGGTTTCATTATTGTGTATGATTGTTTGTGAATCGAAGGATATTTTCTATTTGATGAATTTTCTTAGTTTTTAGGATGGTTGGTGGTGGTGGGTGCGATACATTGATGTGGCAATGGTAATGGTTTGGGTGATAGAGGAAAAGAGAATGAGTGAATTTGGATCTGTAATTTGAAATTTGAGGCTAAAATGTAATTTTTTTAACTTGTTCTGTTTAAATGTGATAGTAGAGAACAAATTGATCACGATTTAAATAGGTAAAGGGATAAATTGATAATACCAAAAATATTTGTGTGAAATTGATTAAATAGATATAAGTTTATAGTTAAAATAAAATAAAATATTATTTTTTTTCTTTCTCACTTAAATTTAGATCACAGTCATTTCTTTTGTTTTCTTACCCTGCACTCCAAACGTAGCGTTAGTGGGAAATTATTCAATACTCTCGAAGCACCACGTGTCCATACTCCAAACTAATCACCAATTACTTGGCCCCATGTTGTTCCCCTATTCCCAACATAAATCGTGGGCCCTTGTGTCTCTCCACCAATCAAAACTTTATGGAGCACCACGTGTTTACTAATCTGGAGTAAGGAATGGATTTTGGGTGCCAGTAAAATAAATAAATAAATTTATTGCATATCTTAATTCTTTGAACTTTCTATTATCAAATTTAAATTTTCCTATAAACATCCCACCCGCTCACCGATTGGGTATTATCTCTACCGCTGCCTGTCGCGCTCTCTCAGCCATCCTCTATCATTATTATCTCTTCCATTTCCTCTCTCTCATCCCCTACCCTTCCCTAGCATTCTTTTTCCTTACCCAACATGCGAGTAGAGAGAAAAAAAGAAATATGTGAGCAGTGGGAATAAGAGAGAGAGGGACGCGATGAGGGAAAGAGAGAAAGAGACTCACAACTAGAATGAAGAGGTTGTGGAGGGACTGTCACGCCCCACTTTTTATTACTCGAAATCATTACCAAATCCGTTAATTTAAATCAAGTTCAGAGACAACATGCGGAAATAAACTCAAATATTCGACTAGTGGAATGAAATAATAATTCTCTCATTCGAATGCAAATTAAATACAACATGAGCTTTCTAAATAAACCGCCCGTAGGCTTACAACATTAAAGAATCAAAAGAAGGGTGTAACCCTTTTTCAACAATGGCATTTCGCCAACACAAATGAGGCCCCGTGGCCAACAAATAAGAAGATCCAAATTTTGTGGCACAACCTGTTAACACCTGAAAAAGATTCAACAACGTGGGATGAACGTACAGTCCAGTAGGGATCTCAACATGATCCTCAACAATAACAACTTACAGATAGCTATGATCATGAATGCCCAACCTCATACTAGAATAGTAAGGTGACAGTTTATACAAAATATACATATGTATGAACTTTTCTCAAAAACAACCATTTGATTCAATGCTATAAGCGATTCATCTTTCTTTTCTTTTCAATACCCCTAGTTTCCAAACTTTCATAACAAAGACAACTTCTTAGAAAAACAATTTCACTAAGTCCATTACTTTTCTCCCACTTTCCATACTTACAATAGATTTGCCTTTTTGAAAACATATTTTCAAATACTCAATTTCCGTCACACTTTCCTAAGTTTCAAATGACATTTTGGTTTGTTCCCAAAACATTTATATCTATACATGCATGCCTTTAATAAAAGGGAGATAACAAATCATCAACATGTATATAATCAACAAATGAGGCAACTCGGCCTTTCAAAACTGTAACCATCACAACCGAAACTACTCAGATACACTGAGACAATAACAATAAAACTTTGCTCTACCGGCTATAAGCACAGTAAGCTAAGGATACGTCTCCTGACAAATGACTAGCCACATTCTCCAGACACAAGCTGGAAGGTAATGGTACCCCGTCCACATTCCCCAGGCGCTAGTTGGAAGGTAATGGTACCCCTCATTATAAGCGCGGTATATATCATCAACCAACTCAACATATTAAGGCATAACCAACAGGCGTAATGCACACACATAGACTATCAAGATACCTAAGCAATGCATTAAAGTATATAAGCACATAGGTGTGTGTGGAGTACATCCCCTATCTCCTCCCACACACTGGAGTACATCACCTATCTCCTCCCTAACAATTATACATATATAATGTATCATAGAACTTCATTACATATAATGTTCAATCAACACAGATGTAATGCATACACGACAATTCAACACAACCATTTCATCCTCCACCGATGACCAGGGACAAAACCTCTAGATGCATGATTTTAACACACCTATTATAAAGACTCAACTTTCATGAGATCTTAAACCCAACAACGATGATAATACGATAGGTAAAGGCAAAACCCCCAAATGTGTGTATTCAACACTCATGATACAATAATTCAATTCTCATATTTATTTTCTGAGACTCACAAAGAGTTAACACTTCATTTCCCATTTCCAAGATCAACTTTCATGATTTTCCAAAAACACTCTTTTTCATTTCACAAAACCAATTCCACTCATTATAATGCCATAACCTAACTCGATTCGATACATTCATTTCAAAACCACCCCAAAGCCATAGTAAATCCCTTAGGCATTAACACCTTCACCCAACACATATTAACATTAGAAATTTACAAACATTGGCCAACTACCCTCCATTTTAATTTAACTAATTAAAATATAATTTAGGGCTTTTCTTCTTTCAACTATAACATGCTAATTTACACTCCAATTAGCCTAAGGAACTATCAATGATAAAATAACCATTCTCAAACAACCAACCCTAGGTTCCCTCACATGGTTTTCAAAGAAATTTGACATGATATGATTTTCATGCAATACAAATTTACCACATGTCTATCTATAGACGAAGTATTGAAAAAGAACAAAGAAATCCGTACCTCAAATGGAGAACCCAAGGAGAAGAAGAGCAAAACTCGGAAGTGCCCCAATCCTAAAGTTTTTTCGGATCAAAACGAAGCCCACTCAACCCTCTATCTTTCTTACAAAGAGATTAGGGTGGGAACACTCAAGGACTAGATCAATCCCTAGAGAGAAGGTAAGTGTAGAGAGAGAGGGAGCCAAATCTAGGGTTTTGAGACAAAAAGGGAAATCAAAAAGTGAATAAGAAGCTGCTGCTGCGAACTGATATATACGTTCCTCGCTCGAGCGAAGGAGTGGTCACTCGAGCGACCAGACACAAAAAAACCTCGCTTGAGCGCACAAAGCCTTGCTCAAGCGAACAACACGAAGCTTCAAGTCTACAACCCAGAAGCACGCTCGGGCGAAGAAACGCTTGCTCGAGCGAAGAAGCCCAAAACATACAGCTCGCTCGCTCGAGCCAAGGCTGCATCTGAACAAAACCTGAAGACACGAAAAGCTTGCTCGAGCGACAAAGTCCTAGCTCGAGTGAAGAAGCAACAACACAAATCTCGCTTGAGCAGCAAAGTCCTGGCTCAAGCAAAGAGGCTAAAAACTGAATAGCAACCATTTGCTTCCAAACACACCAAACCTGAAACAAACCTGCCCAAAACATCCTAAAACTCATTTTTAAAGAATTGAAGGACAGAAACAAGATAAAAACAATGACCGACATCCATGGAACTAAGTCCGGATACAACAACCAAAGAAGGAAGAACCGGGATCGCTATAGGGACTAGTGAGTGGCTAGAGGAGTTGAAAAGGGGCCAAGAGTGGTGGCCGACATTGGGGAGTGACTAGGGTAGTAATTAGAGGTGGTGGCAACAACTGGAATAGGAGTTGATGGTGCCAAATACTGGTGTAGAATTTTAAGGTTGTCTTTTTCTTAATTTAGCATATGATTGTGTTTGCACTATAAATTTTTTTCTGTTGATTGTAGCAAGTCGCCTTATAAATTCTTCGATTGGATTTCATGTATCTTCAATACATTTAAATGAGGGATATTATTGACACCATAATTTAATTTTTCTATTGATTATAGCCTGTCGATTGTAGCCAAATCTAATGTAATTTATTGTGGCATATCAATTATGATTGTTGAATCAAACCATAAACCATTTTTAAATAATGAACTTGGCCACATTTATTACTATTATTATTAGTATAACTTTTATCATTATTATTAGGGTAAACTTCACTTTACCCTATGGTTTGGGTCATATGCGGTTTACCTCTAATGTTTGAAATGATCACGTAACTCCATGTGGTTTGTGAATTTAAATGCACAATTAACTTATCCGTTCAAGATAACACATTATGAGAGCCACACACTTATAGGGAGAGTAACACTATTTTAAGACAAAAATGGCCCTGACACATCTTCAAATTTATAATAATGCCATTCAATTATTTCTCTCTATTCCTTTCATCCCTGCCATTAGCACCTCATCTTCTTCTCCTTTTTTTCTTCTCATTTTCTCTTCTTGTTTTATTTTTTCTAGCTTCCCCCATAATCAAAACCACTCCCATAATCACTTCGCCAACCCATATACATTGGACCCCTGTCGAGAAATGGTAGAATGCCGAATGGGTTACTCATGAACGAAAAAAAAAAAAAAAAAATTATATGAAAGCCACTAAATGCTGATAGAGCCATGGATTGTGAGACCCATAATCTTTGTAAATTCTATTAAGGCCTTTACTTTTTAAATTATTACAATAAAAGCTCTTAATCCCTCGTTTAAATTGCAAACTTAACCCTAGAATCGAAAACGCTTCGTGGACGAACCTGTACAAACCCTAATCGACCTCAGTAGTTTAGTAATCATTTCTAACACCTAATACTAATTAATTAACCATCTAATTATAGATTGATCACTCAAAACCCTAATTTTTAATTTTCATCATTTCGTTCAATTATTCGTCTTTTGATTCAAAGTGTAGTGACTTAAATTGAATTGTTTTCCCTAACCCTAATTTAAATAAATTCTACAATTAAATTAGATATTCTAATTCATAAATTTGAGCCTTAGTCCTCACACTTTAATTGAATTACACTTTAGCCCCAATTCAAGTACACATGTATATATATGTAAAGTTGTACCTTTTTCTCATCAAATCTTTTTGTACACAAAATTGACACTTATATATATATGAATTTGTACATAAAACAAAAAGAAAAATCCCCTCAAAAGCTCATGCACATGGCCGGCTACCCCGGGGAGAATTCCTTGTTGTGTACTTTTTGGAACATGGATGATTGATTTCATGAAGGAATTTTGACTAAATCCCTATATCATGGAGAAGTGTTTGTACTAGTTTTCAATCTAGTTCTATTTTGACCAAATCAGGACTAAATCATATTTAAACCATAATTAACCTTCTTAATTAACCTCCGTTTCATTCCATTCCATTCCAATCAAATACAAATTCTTTTCATCCAATTCCAACCAAGGGCATTTAGACTTTTCACCATAATTTTTCTATAAATAGAACCTCTCCCCTAGCATTTTTGCACATCACACACACACACAGTCATATAATTTGGCTAGAGAATAGGAGAATAGAGCAAGAGTGAGCTTTTGGGAGGAGAATGAATAAAAAGAGAGAGAGAGCTTGCACAACACCAATCCTAGGCAAACAAGTAAGCCACAACACAACTTATTCTTTTATTTTCTCTTCCAAATACATGGTATTAATAGTTTAGAATATTATTTTTAGATGTGAATGCATGGTGTTCTTTTGTTCGAATAAAAGAAGTTGGGCCTTCCTTAAAACTCGTCCAATTTTGGATTTTTAAATTTTAATGTTGTGTTTTGTTTAAAGGAATGAATTTTTTTTTTTGTTATTTTATTAGAATATCCATTCTTACTCAATGAAAAATATATTATACATAAATTCATCATGAACTATCATGAGAGAATACTATTTTATAAGAACATTAAAGAATAACCCTTGCTGCTAAGTGTATCAACCACCACCATCTTCGGTTGTCGTTGATAGCCTCCAATGCCACATTTGGTCGCCAACAACGATTTTCCCATAGCCCCACCAGTTGTTGGTACTTTTTTCAGTGAATCTTCCACAAGGTTTTTGGCAAAGTAAAAATTTGTTTAAAAACATAAAATATCTCACACAGTGAAATTTCAAAATTTTATTTATTGTCAGTGAAATTTCACTATGACGGTGAATATTAATTGTGCGAAATCACACTAGTTTGACCCAAAAAAAAAATAGAGAAAGAGAAAAAAAAAAAAGAAGAAGAAAGAACACAATGAGAACGATAAATGAGAGATGATAAACAGAGAACTTATTGGAATATAAAAATATCTCATAGACTAATTATGATACAAGTACTTGAAAGAGGATTTTCTAATAAATTCCCCATTAATAATTACAAATTTATCAAAAATTTTATAATTTTTATTATTAATGTTAATAAAATTTATCATTAATCTATAATTAGTTTTTTAAAAATATAATAATATGCAATTTTTATATTTTATAAAAAGACGTTAACAGTTGGGACCAGAAGAGATCAATCCCATCCTTTTTGTACTTTTGCCAGTATTAGAAAACTTTGATGCAACTTTGGATATTATATATAAAGGTTTGTTGCATTCCCACGCATCTAGGGCTGCAAATAAACAAAGCCGTTCGTGAATAGATTTGAACTTGACTCGGTAAGGGCTCATCGGACTCGAATTGTTGAATTTTTATTGAGTTCGAGTTCAAGTTCGCGCTCGAGCTCGTTAAATTCTTAATAAACAAGTCCAAATGTACTACAACTTGGCTTATTTAATATTTATTTAAAAAATACAATAAATATATTATTTATCTGTACTAAATCATATAAAAATATTTATAAAAAATAAGATAAATATGTTATTAATATATTTAAATAACGTAAATAATAGCTAAATTTATTTATATGTAAATAATAGCTAACTATAGATAATACATTTATATAATAGTGGTGAAATATATTATTATTTTGAGAAGATATTGACTTTTCTTTTAATATGTTTATATATATTATTTATATAAATATATAATCAAAGTTTAATTGTAATTTTAGTTTCATAGGCAAGTATGCATTTATAATTTCTTTGCCTCATTAAGGTTCGTGAACACGGTCAAACTGGAGTCAAGCCTAAGCTAATTCGACTCAAACTCGGATCGTTAAATTTTTATTGAGTTTGACCTCGAACTCACTAAAATCTTAATAAATAAGTCCAAACATACTAATGCTCGGATTAGATCGGCCCATTTGCAACTCTACATGCAACCATGTTGGTGTGCTTTTCATTCGCCTCCTCATTGTCAAAGCTTCTAAATCAGTTTTTTATTTTTTGTTATTTTTATTTTTAATGTTTGTTTTTTTAATTCTTAATTTTTTATTTTTTTTAGACTAGGCGTTTAACAAGTCTCATGGATATTGTTTAATATTGGGATTATGT
The DNA here is from genome assembly GCA_036172215.1 of Camellia granthamiana. NCBI lineage: Eukaryota > Viridiplantae > Streptophyta > Magnoliopsida > Ericales > Theaceae > Camellia > Camellia granthamiana. The sequence goes on along the minus strand of CM069907.1, from coordinate 101,425,726 downwards.
AAAGATATTTTGGAAATGGTGAACTTTGTTAAAACTAATTTAAAATAAGTAAAAATATTATATGAAATTAATGAAAAGTGTATTGGGTTTGCAATTTGTTTGTCTTTTTTATTATGCCCTGGAATATTTGTTTGCAAAATCCAAATTTTAAATAGAGGAAATATCATTTTGCCTCAAAACTTTTACCCATTTTTTAATGTGACCTCCAGACTTTGATTAATATTAATTTTATACTTAAACTTTCAAAATTTTGATCAATTTGGCCCCTATTAGATGGATTGTGTTGATGTAACACAAAAGTTTATTTAGAATTTTATTTTACCCCCCAAACTACACCTTAAAAATCAATTTGCCCTCAAATATAAAAAATTCAAATTTTCATTATTGAGATAAAAATTGGGAGATTGACCAATAAATTCCATATTTTGGACTTGTAATCCATTTAGTCATTTTGCATGTGTAATGACTCATTTGCCTGCTACATTGAAGTGCCGCATTTGGAAAAGTACACTAAGGAGTTTTTTAGTGTCACAACATACCCGCCACGTTGGAGTATCACATTTAGAAAAAATACACTAAAGAGTTTTTTCATTTTTTTAGAGTGTCATATCATACCTGTCACGTTGTCACATTTAAAAAAAATACACTAAGGAGTTTTCCATTTTTTTTGAGTGTCACATTATACCCGCCATGTTGTCAAATTTGGGAAAGTAACATTAAGGAATTTTTAGTTTTTTTTGGATTAAAAGTTTTAAAGTGTCACATCATACTCACTACGTTGTCACATTTGAGAAAAATACACTAAAGAGTTTTTAATTTTTTTGAAGTGTCACATCATACCCGCCACGTTGAAATGTCACATTAATACTTGCCACATTGGAGTGTCACATCATACCTGCCAAATTAATAAAAATGTATAACTATCCACCAAAACATCACCAAAAAAAAAGAAAAGGATCACACGAAAATAAACTCTCCACTAATAAGGCTTAACAAATCAATAAAAAAAACTTGGACTAATTAGAGTACTTGTTTTGTAACGCCCTAAAATAAACCAATATACATAATACATCAACCCACATTCACTAAATAATAATGGCAAATCTCCAACCCTTACATCATTAATCAAGAGAGTTATTACAAGGTTCCACATGCGATTTATAAATTCAACGGTATGGCAAAACACATGAATCTATAGCATGTGAAGCTTCTAATCTCAAAGGTAAATAAATGCCTTCATGGGCTTACAACTTCCAAGGCTTAAGCCCGGTTACACAAAAGTGGCCTCTCGGATCCATACAAAAATATCCCTTGGCTAGCAATTAAATCATAACAAAATAGAGCCAATGACCCTTCACAAAATATGTCCATGCCCTCAACTCGGCGGGATCACCACGTCTTTGCCTGCACCAAAACCGATAGGGGTGAGCATAAAGTCCAGTAGAGAGTTCTTAATAAAGTATATACATTTATGCAATGTTCCCAATATTGAATGCAATGCCATGCAATGCCCAAAAGAATTTCATTTACATGCCTTTTATTTTAAAGAAATTACCATATTCAGCAATAGCTTGAGATTTCAATGATTTCAAAACTTACAATTTATTTCAATGGGGCGGTAAATACGACTTAGGTAATCCTTAGGTTGGTGTCTTCAAGTAGGCTCAACAAGCATTACCAATAACCCCACTTTACCGGTTGCTAACCGGAAGGGAAGTTGTACCTCCTCCGCGTATGTTTTCTGTCTTACACCCCAGACACTCAGACCAACTTATCAATTTCATCTACACCCCCTAACCGGACTTACCAACGTATTTACCCCAAAACAATTCCTTAATTCTCATTTCAAAATATTTCTTTCTCAATGTAGTCATTTTCCAAACTCAATTCAAAATACATTATAATCAAATGTACGAATGTGTAATGCAATGATGATCAACATTTCATAACATCCATCCATTTTTAAGTATCCCAGCAATAATACAAAGGCAACCACATAACCCATTTTCATTCCTTTAACATAAATCAACACATACCACAAGCTCAACAAAATATGACAACTATCAATGAAATGTGCATCTTTCCAATTCTCACATTTTCTATACACGAACTCATTAGTGGTTGTAATTTCCACTTCTCATTCCAAATGTAAGGTTCACAAGATGGTCATGCCTCCATTTAGACTCATCAAGAATAACTACATTTTAACAATAATAAATATATAAAAAAAAAAAAAATTGTTCCACACGCCCCTCACCATTTCTCCTTCATCAACATTTGTTAAGAAAGTCCCTTTTCTTCATTTCATTTAATACACAAGAAAAACAATACTAATATTGGTAATAATAATATTATTTCATAGAATCCTCAACATGTTCTTCAACCCCAAATTTCTAGGGTTTTTCTCCAAAATCAACATTCTCTCTTCTTTTGAAAAGGTTTCTCCCCAAACATCACCTCTCTCACTATGTGATTTAAAACCCTCAAGAAAATAGTTTGGAGAGAGAGATAGATTAAACCCACTTTTAAAACCCTCAACCTTTATGAGACAAAACCAAACTTTCAATATCATTAAAGAAACTTCTTAAATCAACAAAATCTAGCATAAACATATATATATATATATAACTCAAAGAAATCTCCCTACCTCAAGCTTGTTGATGAAAGATGAGATGAAAACCCTAAAAATTTGAAGGTGTTGAAATAAGGTCTCCACTACTCCAAAGGTAGCCCTTGATTAGCTCTTCAAGCTTTGAGAAGAATTTGATTCAAAATCTCAATGGATTGAGAGGGATCAATTGATTGGTGTGCTAGGTGAGGTTTTTAGAGAGAAGGGAGAGAATATGGCAATTTTTAGAGAGAGAGAGATATAAGAAAAATATGAGATATTCTCAGCCAAAAAGAGAAAAAAAAAAAAAAACAGAGTTCTCAGATCTGGGCCTTTCCTGCACGTGCGGAGCCCACTCCCGTATGTGCGGCACCTACTCGTACCTCCTTCTCGCACCTACAATTTAAGCAGTGTGCAACTCTCAAAACCTCACCCCTCCCCGCACGTGCGGCTTCATTCCCCACACGTGCGGCCTAGGGTCCCATATGCCGCGACCCTGACCCAACAGCCCAAACTTTTTCTAATTCGACCCCCGACACTCCAGACTCAACCGCACATCCTCCGAAACAAGTGAAATTCAACACTGAACAAAACTAGAACAAGAATTCAGTTGAGAAAAACCCTCCGGACTCCACAAACCTCAAACACTCAACAAGGCTCCAAGTCAATCCCGACACTCTATGAAGGTAAACCCAAGGTTAAACAAGGAAGAGCGAAACTAGTGACACACTCGGTCATCACATGTTTGTGAGATGAGATTTATTGGTAAATATCCCTACAAAAGTATTTATTAAATATTTAAATTTATTTTTTATATTTGGGGGGCAAATTGATTTTTAAGATATAGTTTGGGAGGTAAAATGAAATTTTAAATGAACTTTGGTGCCACGTCAACACCATCCGTCCAATTGTAAACGGAATATAATGGCATGGGCCAAATTGATCAAACTTTTGAAAGCTTGGGTGTAAAATTGATATTAATCAAAGTCTGGAGGTCAAATTAAAAAATACATGAAAGTTTGGAGGGCAAAATGATATTTCCTCTCAAATTTTTATTAGATCTAAGTATTTATTTAATTCTGTTACCTTTTGTAGACGTCCCCGAACGCGTCCCGGGGAAGGAGTGCGAATCCCCCCCCGTTCTGGTTCGATATTGGGTCACTACAGTTCGATGGACTCAAATGCCATGGTTCTAAATCTTGAACCAAAGAGTCCAAATCCAGCAAATCGTTTTGAAAACAGATTTTTTGAAAGAAGTGCCAAACATGGACTGCTTTGCCAGATACAGAGTCGCCACCTAAATATTTTATAATGGGAAATTTAGGAAACCCTGACTCGGTGCCAAAGGCCACGTGTCCGTCATCACCAAAGTTGCCTCGGCTCGGGAACTTGGGTACGATTGGGGAAGATCACTTCGTGAGCACCCCCGCTCGCCCGGTCAAAGACCGACCTCTACTAACCATGATATCTTATTTTGAAAACATTGTATGTTCTTATTCTGGTTATTAGCCTAGGTTACTATGTGATACGCACAGCATACAAGTATAGACTGAGTCGCCTGAATTGGAACAAAACATTTCATGTTTGTTTGTTTGAAAATGGTTTGATGGTGCTACCCGCAAGTAGGCTAAGACGTGGATTTGCCACCCTCGGGTGGGCTTAGAAAACAATGATTTTGCCACTATCTAGTGGGCTTAAAACAAACATTTGATGAATTGTCCCAATCCAAATAACCCAACCTTTACCCACAGGCATTCAGGCAGTTATATCACATAAGCAATTAGCCTCATGGTAAGCATGCTATTCATGGCGACACTCACACGCATGCAAGGATGCTAAAGCATAAAAACTCACCGAGTACTCCAAGCCAAAACAGAAACTACATTAGAAATCATGCATGATCCTAAGTATACAGAATTGTCTAATGCAACACATGCAAAGATGCAAACTATAGCAGGCTCGGCTATTCTAAACATGGCATATGGAATGCTACAGCTAACATGTATTCAACTTGGAATTGGAATACAAATGCAGTTTGTATGATGCGCCGAGCTCGGTGCATGCAAAACAGATGAATGAATGCAAACATGCTGTCATACTGTATGCTAATTGAAATATGCCCTAATCTAACCATCATAAGCAGGTAAATAAAAGGGAAGAAAGACGTGGGGTTGGAAGACATACATCACACTCACCACACTTATTACAATATTGCCCTCGCACAGAGGGTCCAAATAAATATACAATCCCAAATGAAAGAATAATACAGTCCAAATATTACAGTCCAAATAATGTACAAATCCCTAATTAATTAACAAATTAACTAAGAAAAACTGTAAACTGGCATGCAAGCCAGGGGCTGCCTTGATTCTGATGAATGTTGCATGTTTGGGCTGCTTTGCGCGGAAATCCACTGGGATGCCCCAATTAGCCTCTGTTTTGCAATGTTTCTTGAAAAGCGCGCCAAGTCCCGGAAGACCGCTGGTTCTGGATATGCTGCAACAGAGAGCAGGAAAGGGGCATAGCAATGTATTTCACAAATATATGCATGCCTCGATCCTCGTGCCACCAATCACGCATATCGATGCATGATGGCCGAGAAGCCGAATTGCACAACTCAATATAGGATGAATGCATATGAATGCTACAATAAAACCTAACTCCATCACGGATAATCCGGAGTGTCGGTGACTTGGGAATTGAGACACGTTCCGTTACTCGGAGTACGAAATGCGCCTCGTTTCCCGTGCCCGGGCTAACCCCTATCCCGAACACGATGCAATATGCATGATATGCATGAAATGCAGCTAATATGCAATCCTAACATACACAATGTCATGGAATGTCATACACGCTATACGAGGTAATACACAACCGAGCATACACAATGCTATGGATGAAATGGCATACGCAATGCAATAATGGGCTTACACCAACATGAGAGAGCCTCAGCCACACTCACATAGGAAGCCATCAGATAAAAACAAGACACCTCGAAGTACGTGCCTGTGGGCACGCAAACCGAGAACGGACCCTCAGGCACCGAAATGCCACTCTAATGAGACATGGCAAAGACATGGAATATGACATGAAAACATGCAAAAATCAGTAGTAAAATGAGGGGCAAAACAGCCCCGAAATGAGGCGAAATGAAACCCGATGCAAGGAATCTCTCCCGAAATGCAAAACTAGGCATCCAAAATGACTTATAGCTATACAATACATGCATAATTTGAACATGACATGAAAAAGCAGAAGCAAGGCAGCCCCAAAACTCACATTTTTACAGTACAAAACATGGCCAAACAGCAATCACAAGTAGGGCTAAAATGGCATACAAAAATGGCTCTGCAAGGGAAGCAATGAAGCAAGTGATAGAGGCAAAGCCCAAATGACAAAAGACCCTTCTACAACACTGAATAGGGCCTAAAAATATGAACATTTACAGTAGATGACAAGCCTCAAATCAGTATGAAAACATGCTAAAAATGCCATGCAAGAAATAGACCAACAAGAGGCTATAACATGAGGTATACCAAGCATTCACCAAAAAGCCAAAGACCCTTAATAAGATATGCCAAGAAGGTCAAAATATGGCCATTTTCAGTTCTGATCATGGCCGAAAACAGAAGCTAGATAAGCCAAAAAAAGCATGCAAAAATGGGGGCCAAAGAGGGGTATAATGGTAAGTACAACATGGAGGCCCCCAAAAGTGTTGAGCCCTTCTAAAATGTTTTAGAGGGGCTCAAAATAAGCCAACTCACAGTTTAAATCATGCTCAAAAACAGATCACACATAGGCTAGAAATACCATGCAAAATAATGGCATACAAGAGGGTATTGAAGCAAGTACCAAATGGGGGGCTCAAACAGGGTTGAGCCCTTGAACAAACATGGAGAATGGCTCAAAAGAATGACCCTTTTAGTTAGGGTCGGAGCCCAAAACAGTAAGCAAATAGGCTAGAAGAATGGTGCAAGAAAGTGCTACAAAAGAGGGCAAGATGGCTTACCCTTGGAGACCAATGCTTAGCTTCCTTTTGGACCAAGGAAAGTTGCTTCCTAGCTGCTAGAAAGCTCCCCAAGCTTCTGGAAATGGAATGGTGGTGGTGGTGCTTGGTAGTGATGAAGAAATGGTGCAAAACTTGAGGAAATGAGAGAGATGGAGTATGTATGAGCTCCAAACAATTTTCCAACCCCTTTTCCTTGAGTTGGGAGGCCAGCTATATAGGCAAGAATGGGGGAGAAAAGTGGAGGCAAAAGTGGAGGGAAATGGCATCAAGTTTCCCTTCAAAACTTTCCCTCGGATTGAGATATTTTTGGGGGAAAGCAGCTATACAGCTGTAATACACACACTGCAAGGAAGCTGGCTGGCCAGGTATTTTTGCTGCAGGTGGCCGGCCGGCCACCCCCTATGGCCGGCCGGCCAAGGGTCAAAAGGGTCAGATTGAATTAAAGGCTGGCCACCAGAGAAAGGTGTCCTCCCAGGTCTCCACAACACAACCCTATGGTTCAAAATTGGCAACTCTAAAACAGGAGAGAGAATAAGCCACTTTTAGGAGGGGTTCAAAAGGTTCAAGTTGAGTTACTGGCCGGCCATATGATATTAGGGTCCTCCCATGTGTGTACAACACAAATATGTGGTTTGGGCTTGAAGAAAATGCTCCTAGGGTAGTCAACATTGGCTCGGAAGTGAGAAAAACGGGCGTCGGAGGGCGCCGGAGGGCGCCGGAGGAGCATAACTGGTTGCCGAGACAATTGATGGCCTCCCACCCTTCAGTGACCTCCCTGGTGATAAAACAGAGGTACCTGCCAAAAATGAACGAAAACCGATGCAAAACGAATGCTCGGGGGCCAAAACACGCAGTTCGGGGTCCCGAAAATAGGCCGTTAAGCACCGAAAGTGGCATTCGGCCACGAAGTGGGTCTCTCAGGCCCCAGTGTCCCTCGAAAGGGAGTAAATAAGATGCATGCCAAAAACCGGAGCAGTCGGAGATGGTTAGGCGGTCCCGAACCGAGGCACACGGCCTGACGGCTCCGAAAACCGGGAACCGGGCTCCGAAATGGGCAAAATGGCCTACGGCCACGAAATGTAGCCCACGGCCACTGAGAGATGGTCTACGGGACCTCTCCCTCCCCTCAGGAAAAGAAACAGAGAAAATCGAGTCTGGTTCGCAAACCGAGGCAAGGTACAAAAGAGGGTTCGGAAGTCCGGAGGCAGGGCTTACGGCGGCGACTCTGAGACTTCTGAACGAGCACGATATGCAACACCACCGAGCGCTCAACCGGTGACGTCTGAGTCTTAAGGTCGGTCAAAAATGGGGTGTCTACAGTTGCCCCTCTTTGACAGAACTCGGAAGTCACAAGTGATGGGAGTGAATGTCAAAGCCCAGAGACGACCCATTTTTGACAAGGCCGAAGACTTAGACAATCATACAAGATGCACAGAGATGTGCCCGCAGGCAAGGGGCAAAATGCAAAGCGATATGCACGGAGACAGATGATCATGCAACTGCAGCAAGCTGTAATGAAGCAAGTATTCGCAAATAGATGCAACAGTTTTAAGCAAGAATGCAAAGCAACAACTACATTTCATGCAGTTAGGAATGCGGAGAACTATTCAATTCTCGTTGCGTCTCACACGGAGAAGATACGATCCCTGCGCGATTCGTCTGGTCGCACTAGCCTCAAATGAACCGTACATACAATATCGTGCCTGCAAAAAAGGGAAATTCAACAAGAACAATATGCTAACAACATATATTCGATGGGATTCCTGTGATTCCGAAAGTTTGACACACGCAGTGTCGGCGAGTGAATGCATCACAATGCGAGAAAGAAACGTGCGTGACAACGCATGCTCAAGCACAGAGGTATGGTATGCCAAGAAATCATGCATGACAATGCAAGATGCTCATGAGAATGCAAGTTATGTGCACAACAATGCAAAACGAGCATAAATCAAGGCGCTCGTTTGTTGCGAAACAACGAGCAGGGAAACGCGCATTTCGGCGAAGGCGAGTCGATCGCAGCCTCTGGTTCACCTCCCGGAGAGGTTACAACATGTTCAAAAAGGATACACCTTGATTCCGGTGAATGATGATGAGACACATGTCAGAAGTTGTAGCTGAAGTTCCGGCGGAGCAATTTCGCGCCAGAAAGTGCACTTTTCTTGAACTTTTTCAGGTCCCGGGAACTCCGATCTTCCTCAAAATTTGTAGAGAGCTAGGGGAGCAAGGGGGGGATCACCACCGGCCAGCTGGTTGCCCAGGGGGAGGCCACCGGCCATCTTTCAAAAAGCAAATGGCCGGCCAGCTAGGAAAGGTGGCCGGCCGGCCACCTGCTCAAAACAGGGGGCAGTTTTGTCTTTTCGCCTCATTTTCTTTACATTCTCTCATCCATTCACTTTGAGCTCACACCCACAGCTGCGAAAACTTCTCCTCTTGCCTCCCAAACCATTTTTTCCTTCAAATCTGCACTTTATACGCGCTTTTCAGCCTCCCACGCAAGTTGTTTTCGCAAAAACATTCGATTTTAAGCACTTTGGACCGATTAAATTTTGATTTCGGGGCTTCTTTTCTCATTTTCACCACTTGAGGTAAGTTTGTCTCAATATTTGGAAGATTTTCTCGGGGGTTGACTTTTGTTGACTTTTCCATTTCCCGAGAGTTGACTTTTGTTGACTTTTTCTAATTTTGGCTCATTTTTTGCTCCTTTTGCAGATTTTTTGAAATGGCAGGTAATTTCCCTCATGGTGGAGGTTCTCCAGGTGCCGGGGATGATTTTGATGCCATGACGCTACCCCCGAGGGTCTGCCTCTTTATTCCCGAGAGATACGCCCCGTCGGTACACATTCTTCCGCGGGCCATTTTTTGTCATTTTATTGACTTCAATGATCGAGCACCCGGAGATCTACTTCTTCGAGAGCCAGAGCATCACCTCTCTTACGAGGCACGGGAGGTATTTTACGTCATTTTCTATATTTTTCATGCATTTCATACCTTTGCCATGCTTGAACACACAGTTTAGCTTATGACATAGTACTTTGTTTGCATTCTGAACATGTGGCTTAAACACCTGAATTTCTGAACACTAGGCTCATTGATTGATTGTGAACGCACGGTACACACTAGTTAAGAATTGAACACACGGCTCAAACACTGATTTGTCGAACACACAGCCCGAATTTGAAGGTGAACACACGGCACACACTGACTAAGAGTAGAACACACAGTCCCAAACTCTGATTTTCTGAACACGCAGTCCAAGTTGATGGTGAACACACAGCCCACACTGACTGAGAGTAGAACCCGCAGTCCCAAACTCTGATTTTCTGAACACACAGTCCAAGTTGATGGTGAACACACAGCCCACACTGATTAAGAGCAGAACACGCAGTCCCAAACTCTGATTTTCTGAACACACAGTCCAAGTTCATGGTGAACACATAGGCCACACTGATTAAGAGCAGAACACGCAGTCCCAAACTCTGATTTTCTGAACACACAGTTCAAGTTGATGGTGAACACACAGCCCACACAGATTAAGAGTAGAACACGAAGCCCTAACTCTGATTTTCTGAACACGCAGTCCAAGTTGATGGTGAACACACAGCCCACACTGATTGAGAGTAGAACACGCAGCCCTAAACTCCGATTTTCTGAACACGCAGTCCAAGTTGATGGTGAACACACAGCCCACACTGATTGAGAGTAGAACACGCAGCCCTAAACTCTGATTTTCTGAACACGCAGTCCAAGTTGATGGTGAACACACAGCCCACACTGATTGAGAGTAGAACACGCAGCCCTACACTCTGATTTTCTGAACACGCAATCCAAGTTGATGGTGAACACACAGCCAACACTGATTGAGAGTAGAACACGCAGCCCTAACTCTGATTTTCTGAACACGCAGTCCAAGTTGATGGTGAACACACAGCCCACACTGATTGAGAGTAGAACACGTAGCCCTAACTCTGATTTCTGAACACGCAGTCCAAGTTGATGGTGAACACACAGCCCACACTGATTGAGAGTAGAACACGCAGCCCTAAACTCTGATTTTCTGAACACGCAGTCCAAGTTGATGGTGAACACACAGCCCACACTGATTAAGAGCAGAACACGCAGTCCCAAACTCTGATTTTCTGAACACGCAGTCCAAGTTGATGGTGAACACACAGCCCACACTGATTGAGAGTAGAACACGCAACCCTAAACTCCGATTTTCTGAACACGCAGTCCAAGTTGATGGTGAACACACAGCCCACACTGATTGAGAGTAGAACACGCAGCCCTAAACTCCGATTTTCTGAACACGCAGTCCAAGTTGATGGTGAACACACAGCCCACACTGATTGAGAGTAGAACACGCAGCCCTAAACTCTGATTTTCTGAACACGCAGTCCAAGTTGATGGTGAACACACAGCCCACACTGATTGAGAGTAGAACACGCAGCCCTAAACTCTGATTTTCTGAACACGCAGTCCAAGTTGATGGTGAACACACAGCCCACACTGATTGAGAGCAGAACACGCAGCCCTAAACTCTGATTTTCTGAACACGCAGTCCATTTACTTGCGTTTGCACACGGCTCATTCATTTCATTTGCACACAGCTTATACATTTCATTTGCACACAGTTCATTCATTTGATTTGCACACAGCTCATTCATTTGATTTGCACACAGCTTATACATTTCATTTGCACACAGCTTGTTCATTTGATTCTGACACATGCATTGATTCTGAATGCAGGTTGGCTCTCGTACCGTGCGAGAATATGGCTCCACTGCTGCGAGAGAGTGGTACACTGAGCTTCCGGAGGCTGTCCGGGACTTAGTTGATCTAGCAGGGTTCGGGGCCTTCTGCGTAGGGTTATCACATTGTCCTGCCAGTAGGACACTGTTAGCCGCTTTGGTGGAGAGATGGTGGGACACCACCAATTCCTTCCACTTTTCTGCCACCGGGGATCTGACCATGACCCCGCTAGATTTTGCTGTACTTACCGGCCTAGACATAGGAGGTTGGCCCATTCCTTTCGACAAGGATATGGGTGAGTGGGAGGCCGCTTGGGTACATCTGTTGGGGGCTCGCCCGCCTGTGGACAGAGCTTCTGGGAGAGTCCGGTACACCTGGTTCTCTTCCCGTTTTCGGAGGCTGGAGATGGAGCCCGAGTCTCCTGAGGAGGCTGAGCAGTATGCCCGTGGTTTCCTTATGTTTCTCTTTGGCACCACTCTGTTTGCTGATAGGGGGAACACTGTCGGGTTGTATCTTTTGAGTGCCTTGGTGGACCTATCACAGGTCAGTCGGTATGACTGGGGTGGCGCCGGCCTGGCTACCCTCTATTGCTACATGAGCGCTACCTCCCGCGGGCAGGGAGACTTACTCGGCGGCTATTGGAGAGCCTGGGAGGTACGTTCTGTCCTCTTGATTTACATTTCTGCTCCTCATTACTTGTTCATTGCACACACGGCGCACTTTACATCCTGTATTTTGCACTCAGCATTTTGTATTCACATTCTGTACTGTTTTCCACAGTTACGGGTCTATGTATATTTTCCGACGTTAGCCCCGGAGATGGAGGTGGCAGGGCCCCTTATGACCCCGTATTCCTTGGTATTCGAGGGCCAGCACCGGCCGAGACCTCGAGAGACTCTCCTCTATCTGCGGCAGTATTTTGACACTGTACGGACGACAGAGGTATTTCAGAACTCTCAGTTCCTTTCCGTTTTCATCTTTGATCTGCCCTGTATATCCCCGATTTCTGATTGATCTATGCACTGGTTATCCGCAGATTACGTGGCAGCCCTGGGCGATCTTGGGTGATGGTCTCCGATTTCAGTATGCCGGAGGATCAGGCACCTCCCAGTACAGGATCCTGCTCGAGGGACCGGTTGGTAGGGCATGGTTCCTGGGGGAACGCTTTCTGCGTCAGGTGTGGGGATACATTTCTCAGGATCCTCCTGCAGCACCTCCAGCCACTATGCGGACTGCTGATAGGCTTTCTACCCAGGAGGTCATTAGCGCTATGCAGGGCACCGATGCTTTGCTGCATCTTACAGAGGGAGACTACGCCACCTATCGTCACACATATCTGATGCCTCCCTTGACGAGGGTGCGCGCTCCGCCACTGAGGTCTACTGATGTACCATCTTCAAGTCGGGCTCGTGCTACGGATATCCCCTCCTCCAGCAGGGCTGGTACGTCTCGAGGTGGGGGCGGATCGATTCCCCCGATCCCTCCGACTCTTCATCATCCTGGGTGGCCAGACATGCCGACCGAGTTGATGGGGTGGCAGTATGGGACTACTTCTCCGATTCCGATCCCTATAGAGCCTCCGATGCCTGGTCACAGATATGTCAGTGATCCTGACTCACCACCGGTATGTTCCATCATTTTTCACTTATCACACAGACACTTTGGCAGTTGCTTATTTATTGATGACTTGAGCTTGTATTTGCAGCCACCCCGGGAGTACATGGATCAGGTGCTCGAGATGGTGGCCTCACTTGAGGGGATGGTCCTGCGTAGAGAGGTGCAGTTGTCCATCATGGGCTTCCAGGTACTCTTTAGTTTTCTGGTATTTATCACACTCCTGATGATATGCTGATTTTGAACATTCTACTGCATTGATAGGCTGTTTGTATAGAGCACATCTGACACACATCCCACTCACATACTGTACTTGCATCTGATTTTCATATTTGAACTAATGTATCGGACTTTCCACTTTCAGATGCCTCCGGTATATGCTCCACCGCAGGCCGGGCCACTCGGGCCTTCTCAGAGAGGTCGAGGTGCTGGGCCATCTAGGCCTTTTCGAGGAGCTGGGCCATCCAGGCCTTCTCAGGAAGGTCGAGGTGCTGGGCCATCTAGGCCCTTCCGAGGAGCTCGGGGAGCGGGGTCGTCTCGCAGACGTAGGGCACATGTTATAGAGGCAGAGCTTGATGAGGAGGAGGAGGAGGAGGTCGCAGATCGTGAGTCAGAGACATCTGCTGAGGAGGGGGGTTCCTGCCTTGGTTCCGGGAGTGGAGGCGAGGCTGAGGGGGATCCTGAGGATGACAGCTCCGACCCGGATGGTGATGATGGTGCAGAGGTTGTCCCGCAGAAGAGGATGAGGGGGCCTCCTCATTCCCGCTCCCGAGGGCATTGATGCTGTTTCTTGCTTTATTTTACTTTTTGCTAGTAGTTTGTAGCACTTTGCAGATTATTAGGCAGTTTTATTTTCTGTAAAACTTGTACCTTTGTTTTGTTGTAAAACATGATGGAATGAAACAGCTTTTGAAAAGGTGTTTGTATTTGAAATTCTCAGTATCGCATCGCATCATTTTGCACAAAAATGGAATTGAATGGAAATGTGCCTTGTGTATTTACCGGGTCAGGTAATGAACCGACGCAATAAACTAAACAAAACGACTTACTAAGAAATAACAGAATCTCAGCAAGTTTACAACTCGATAAGTAAAGTACAACAATGTTAATGACTTGATAAACAAGACTTAACAAAATTGCGTAAACAAAGAGTAACAACTCAAAACACAAAATGCGACAGCTCGACATAACTTACAACTCGATAAACAAAACGACAACTCGATAAGCAAAATACAACAAAGCGTACTTCGGACGGACGATCTGGATGATGGAACGCATCCGAAATTGAGAGAAATGGAGGCCGTCGACATCCCCGATGCATAGAAATGCCTCAAACTTCCTTCCGGAGGGCAAAACAGGACCGATGCATGGCCGGCTACATTTTGCATCTGGGGACTGAAAGGTGGCCGGCCGACTAGTTTTTGAAACAAAGATGGCCGGCCTGCTAGAATAGGTGGCCGGCCGGCCACCTTTCCTGCAACTCCTAGAATTCTGACACTTGTCCTCGAATAGTGTTTTACCCCCCCTATAAAGCTCCAACTTTGGAACTCATTCATTTCATCACTGCTTTGCACAAAAATGGAGGCATTTCTCGCAGAAAATCTCACATCTTGGATCTCTTCTTTAGATGGCTCGGAAAAGTTGAACTTCCGGGGTTTCGGCTTGAATGCACTATTCACGCTGGGCCGGACTTCACTGCATCTTCCTTTCCTCCATGCCGCGGTGAGATTTTGGAATCCAGTGACGCACGTCTTCAGCTTCGGAGGGCAAGAGGTATGTCCCACTTTTGAAGATTTTCAAGTTTTGATGGAGTCTGAACACTCAGAAGAGATCTTGCCTCAGTCTCGTTTCGGCCACGCCCAAGCTTTAGGGCGGATGTACGGTCTCAACGCGCATGATGCTCGATCCCTGATTTGTAACGGGATGTTGGATATCCCGAGCTTGATTTACCGATTCTCCGATGCTGGTGACCGCGGTGACCATTATCGGCAAGGTTTCCGACAACATGCCCTTTGCTTGTGCATACTATCTCATTTTCTGTTTGTCTCGGGCTCCGGGGGAGCTAACATCCGTTTGATTGAAGTTGCTCAAGGCTTGAGGGAAGGAAAGAGCTGTATCGCCATGACATTGGCTAAGACACTGCTGGGTTTGGATGCCTTCTATCGCCAGGAGACAACCAGGTTTACGGGGAGTCCACTACTGCTGCAGGTAATGTTTCCCACCCAAGGTCACATATGTATTTGCTCACATCGCTCGGCCCTCAGGCTCGGTTTTTCTCACAAAACCCTTATCTTACTTTTCTCTCATCGCACATCTCTCTATTCTTTATTCTCTCATTTTTCATCCCTCCCCAGATATGGTTGATGGATAAATTGCAAGTTGTGGACTCTTGCCCTGCTTACTTTGCCCGCGGCTACTTCTTTCGACAACGCCTGGTTGACGCCCTTGATGAGGGATGGTGGTTTGAATGGATGTGCAATTTGTCAGCTGAACGCATTGCTTGGCGCTGTCCTTGGCTTAACCTTTCGGCGATGAGCTATAGCATGTTCCAGGATACTGGGATCCGGTTGATTGGCCTGACCCATTGTGTATTCTATTTCCCATTCCGCATTCTGCGCCAGTTCGGCCATGATTAGACTTGCCCTCCGGAGGGGATAGAGTATCCGGTCGCCTTCCCGATCCGAGGTGCACACCTTGCCCGACATACTACGGCTTGGAGGACTAGAGAGCTCCTGCCTCCCGCCCTTATTTTCAGTTGCACTTTGTCTGATGAGTGCTGGGATTGGCTCAATGAGGAGGCACAGATTGGGCCTAGGTCGGCATCGGAGGCTTCGACTAGCTCTGGGAGGGGGCGCAGGGACACCTGATTTGACTATGCCCTAGATTTATTGCTTTATTAGTACTTTCAAGTTTTCATTATGAGTGTAATAAAAAGCAACTTCAATTGTATGCAAGAGCAGGAGAACTCTGTTTTGAAATCAATGAAATTGAAGGTTGTGGTACTGAAAATTTTTCGCTTTGGTCCAAAAATGGTCTTAGTTGTAAAAAGATTAATTTGAGTAAAGTCAATTTTTATTAAAACTTTTCAAAACTATTTTCGATATGGATCAGAACTGGACACGCCTGCGATCTGTCACTGAGATGCACAACCCCGAATCCTAGCAACTGGAAAGTTGCCCCTAGTCTGAATGGTACCACAGCACCTCCTGGCAACGGAAAGTTGCCCCTAGTCTGAATAGCACTGCACCGGAGATTACGATGAATGTTGATGGACAAGGATGACCGAGATGATCAAAATGGACAAAGTTGATCGGGGAAAATGTTTGTGGCTAAACTTCAGGATGAAGCTGCCTACGTATCCCAAAGATGGGAATCAAGCCTTACGTAGTTCAGGCTTAGGTTCGCTCGGGTATTTTCACTCTCCTTTTGCGCTCTAACTTTTGCCAAGGCCGCCCTTTGCGGGTTTTCAACCTTGCGAGCTCAATTTTTATATTTTCCAATTTTTTGTGCTCTGAGTTTTACCTAGGTCGCCCTTTCGGGTTTTCGGCCTAGCGAGCCTCTCAAGGATAGTATTTCTTCAACTTGTCCATGTTGATCGGCTGTGAAAACTCTAAGCCATCCAGATCCATCAGAACCACAGCTCCACCTGACCAGATGGACTTAATGATGTAGGGACCAGTCCAATTAGGTCTGAACTTGCCCCTAGGGTCATGGATGGGAGCTCGGTTGTCCTTGAGTACCAAATCTCCTTCCTTTAAATTCCTGGACTTAACCTTCTTGTTAAAAGCCCGGGCAATTCTGCGTTGATAGCCTTGAATGTGGTACAGTGCTTTCAGTCTTCTCTCATCAAAAAGCATGAGTTCCTCAAATCTGTTTTGCTGCCAATCTGCCTCGGCTATTTGACACTCGGCCAATACTCGCAATGACGGAACCTCAATCTCAATAGGTAGAACGGCCTCCATCCTATAAACCAATGAATACGGAGTCGCCCCAGTAGAAGTTCTGATTGAAGTCCGGTAGCCCCACAGAGCAAACGGCAGCTTATCTGGCCAGTCCCGGTAGGTTTCCACCATCTTCTGCAATATGCGCTTGACATTCTTGTTGGCGGCCTCGACCGCTCCATTGGTCTGCGGCCGGTATGTAGATGACTTATGAAAAGCCACGTTGTATTTCTCCAACAAGTCTATCACTTCCTTCTTGAAGTGGGAACCGTTATCTGAAATTATCTCGTTTGGGACCCCATAGCGACAGATGATGTTGTTTCTGATAAACTTTGCCACATGCGAAGCCTTCAACACCGCGTAAGATTGGGCCTCAACCCACTTTGTAAAATAATCTATCGCAACCAGGATGAACTCATGCCCATCCGACCCCTTTGGCGTAACAGCCCCGATCACATCAATTCCCCAGACTGAAAACGGCCATGGTGAAGTCATATTGTACAACTTTGTCGGCGGGATGTTCATGCGATTTGCATGAATTTGACACTTGTGGCATCGCCGGACGAAACTGACACAATCCTCCTCCATGGTGGACCAGTAATAACCCTGTTTGAGGATCTTCCGTGCCAACATTACCCCATTCATATGTGCTCCACATTCTCCTCCATGGATGGCTTCCATTAGGCGCTTCGACTCTTCGGCATCAACACACAGTTTATGCATTCCCAGATGACCTCTTCTGTACAGCTTACCCCCACAGATGATGAACTGAACGGCCAATCTTCTTATTGCCCTTTTGTCCTTGGCATTCACTCCTGGCGGGTATGTTTCTTTCTCCAAGAAATTCCAAATGTCGTAATACCAGGGGTGTTCGTCCTGAACTTCATCTATGGCAGCAATCGACTCATAGGCTGGTGTAAACTTCTGATCAATAATGACTGGACGCATCCGGACTCCACACGGGATGTCTATCATGGAAGATAGAGTTGCTAAAGAATCTGCGAACCTGTTGTTCTCTCTTAGTAGATGAGTAAAACTTAGCTTCTCAAACCGAGGAATCAGCAAATCCAAGGTCTGGTGATACATCATCATCTTTTCCTCTTTTACTTTCCAGTCTCCTTTAGCTTGAGACACAACAAGGTTCGAATCCCCAATGACATCCAGCCATCTTGCCCCTAGTTCCAGGGCTGCTTCTAGGCCAACAATGCACGCCTCATATTCTGCTTCATTGTTCGAGACTTTGAATCGGAGTTTGAAGGCTAGAGGAATACGGGAATTATCGGGTGCTATCAGCAACACTCCTATCCCATACCCATGTTGATTTGACGCTCCGTCAAAGTACATCGTCCAAGCTTCGTCGTCGATATGCAAAATGGCTTCATCTGGGAACAAGTATTCAACTACTTCATCCCCCTCAACCGGATGGTCGGCAAGGAACTCTGCTACTGCTCTTCCTTTGACCGACTTGCGTGTGACATACTTCAAATCAAATTCGGAGAGCAACAGCAACCAACGAGCTAGCCTACCCGTAAGCGCTGGTTTCTCGAAAAGATATTTGATGGGATCGAGATGTGAAACCAACATTACGGAGTGAGCTAACAAGTAGTGCCGCAGCTTCCTAGTAGCCCATACCAAAGCTAAGCAAGCCTTCTCCAGCGGTGTATACCGAGTCTCATACTCTAGCATCTTCTTGCTCAGATAGTAGATGGCTCTCTCCACCCTGTCTTCAGACTCTTGTGCGAGCATACAACCCATTGTGGTCTCAGTCACTGATAGGTACAATATCAACGGTTTCCCTGGTTCTGGTGGTGATAAAACGGGCGGGTTCTGTAGATATTCTTTGATCTGTTCAAACGCTGCTTGATATCGGCCGTCCCATTGAAATTTCTTGCCTTTCTTCAGGAGACCAAAAAGTGGTTCACAAGTCAAGGTTAATTTTGAGATAAACCGTCTTACGAATTGCACTTTACCCAGAAAGCCTCTCACCTCCTTTTCAGTCCTTGGTGGGGGCATTTCTCGGATGGCCTTGATTTTGGAAGGGTCGACTTCGATGCCCCTTTGTGTAATCAGAAACCCCAGCATTTTTCCCGCTGTAACACCGAATGTACACTTTTGAGGGTTCAGCCGCAACCGGAATTCCCTGATCCTTTGAAAAAACTTATGCAAGGCGGTGTAGTGGCCCTCTCTTTCTTTGGACTTGACAATCATGTCGTCCGCATACACCTCAACCTCCTTGTGGATCATATCATGTAATATTGTGGTCGCGGCTCGTTGATAAGTAGCTCCAGCATTCTTCAATTCGAACGGCATGACTCTACAGCAGTATGTCCCCCACGGGGTGGTGAATGCAGTCTTTTCCCTGTCTTCTGGTGCCATCACTATCTGGTTGTATCCTGAGAAGCCATCCATGAATGAGAGCAATGCGTGCCCTACTGTGAAATCCACCAACTCATCAATATGCGGTAAGGGAAAGTCGTCCTTCGGACTAGCTCTGTTCAAATCCCTGAAGTCCACGCATACTCGAATCCTGCCATCTTTCTTCGGCACCGGAACGATGTTGGCCAACCAAGTCGGATATTCAGATACCAGCAGGAAGCCTGCATCGATTTGCTTCGTGACCTCTTCCTTAATCTTGAGAGCCCAGTCCGGGCAGATTCTCCTGAGTTTCTGCTTGACTGGTCGGGCCTCGGGGTCAAGGGGGATCCGATGCTGTACAATCTCAGGATCGATTCCAGGCATGTCTTCGTAGGACCACGCAAAAACATCTTTGAAATCTTTTAATAAAGCGACTAAGCGCTCGCGTTCCTCCGAAGACAACGTGGACCCGATCTGGACCAGCCACGGGTCCTCCTCAGTACCAATGTTCATGGTAGTGATTTCGTCCACTAGGGGTTTAACAAATCTTTCCTGCTCCTGCTCAATTAATCGTTGCAAAACCGGAGGAACTTCGTCCTCGTCGTTTTCAAAATTTTGAAAGTCTGAATTAATGCAATAAATTAAAGGCACAGAAAAGTACTCAGAAACCACAGTTGCTTGATTCTCATTAGGCACATCCAAATCGTCCAATTCATTTACAACAGACTCAAATGAAAAGGAAAAAGACGACCTAGACAGGACTGTGGCATCCGGGTTAACATCCCCAGGAGTACCAGACTCAGACTCAGTCGAGCTGGAATCTGATTCCGACTCACAAGACTCGGTGGAATCAGATTCCGGCTCACTACCTGACCCGGTGCTGCTGGACAAAAATCCCTCCTCGTATTGCCAAGTGAGAGAGGGTGCGATAGATGCATCCAAGATAGCTGCTGGTTGGCTCGCAGCCGTTTCATCCCCAATCATGGAAACCTCGGAGTTATCCCCCAAGCACTTATGGTCGATCGGAGGATCAGAGAGTAGACATGCCAGCGCTACCCCCATTTCAAATTCGATGCCCTCAGGATCCACTGCCCTACACTGCTCAACCTCAGCTGATGGGTCCGTCTGCTCTTCGGCAACATCCTCCCCGGGTAGTTGCAGGTCAAAAAAGATCTCAAAACCGGGCACGCACTTCTTCTCTGCGTTTATCCACGACTCTGGGAAGCCGCAAAACGGAAAGTCCTCCCCCTCCCGAACGAAGCGTCCGTTCAGGGTGCCCTGGATGGGCCTATGCATCAAGTCAAATGGCTTCCCAGCCTGCTTTGCTCTGGCTCTTCCGGCCATTTCTTTCCCTTTTCTCACCCAGTCCTCTTTGGTGGGCAGATAACCCAGTCCAAAGGTATGCGGGTTGTGTGGCACTTCGGCCAATGTTGCGACACCTTTCCTGCTGCTCTTTCCTAATCCCATCCCGGGGATGTGTTGTAGCTTGTTCATGAGGTAGACGGATTGAGCACTGACGTACATACCTTCATTTACAGCCATAATGTTTTGCACAACCCGGGCCTCGGCCAGAGTAAATCCTGATATAAACACGTCCTCCATGCCGTGTTCGATTTCTAGGACTGGTGTAGACACCTCTGGAGGGGGATGGATCGATGAATTCCCAAATACAATGGCTACTCCCTTTCCATAGGGGCATTTCACCATTTGATGCAGAGTAGACGAGACAGCCTTCACCTGGTGCAACCATGGTCGCCCCAAAAGCAGATTGAAAGTTGCGGGAACCTCCAAGACATGGAAATCTATCTCATGTTGTCCAGGCCCAACCTTGGTTTGGATTTTGACAGTCCCCATTACTTCCCGGCTTGTATTATCGTATGCTCTGATCACCTGAGTTGTCGGGATGAAGTCCGCGGGCTTCAACCCGATGGCATACGCTGTTCTGGCTGGGCAGACGTTGATGGCAGACCCGGTATCAACAAGTACCACCGGTATCCACTTATCTCTACATTCCACGGAGATGTAGAGAGGTTTGTTATGATTCACGCCCTCAGGCGGTAGTTCCTTGTCTAAAAAGGTTAATGCCGGGGAACCTCCTCCCGGAAAAACCAGCCCAACTAGCTGCTCTGGTGTAGTATCGATGGAGAGTTTGGCCTTGTCCATGGCAGATAGGACAGCCTGTCTGTGCACCCGCAAAGCCATAAGCAGTCCCCAAATGGAGATGTCTGCTTGTATCTTCTTTAACTGCCTCAGCATAGCTTCTTCTTCAATCTGTTTCTCTCTCTGTTTCTCAGCTTCTTTGTCTTTTCCAGATGCTTCGGGCTGGTCTAAGTGCGGGGGCTTGAAGTACCGCCCGCTTCTGGTCATGTGGTCCACCTCATCGAGGTACCAGGTGTCATCCGGCTGAGCTCCTGCCCAATCTTCGTCTGTGTGGGCAAGACATAAGTCATCGTCTTCCCACCACATCCCATTAGCATCCAAAAGACACCTGTCTGGTTCTGGCAAATGTGTACTCTCAGTACCTTCATCACATATGCTCACAGCATTTTCCGTTCTTGTGCCCACAGCACTCTCAGCCCCTTCATGGGTTTTTGCCTTTCTGATTCTCTCGGAATCCCAAAACTTCTCCTGTTCTGTCTGCGTCGCTGCAGTTTGTTGTTCCACTGTCTTTGCATCCACAATGCTTAGGTCTCGAGCCAAATTCTTTGTACCGGCGCTCTCCGGCAATCCATTCTGACTCTCGACCCTTCCGGCCACCATTGATACTTTTGCCCCTGCCGAGCCTTGCTCTGGCTGAAATTCCACAATATCAGGCTGATCATCTAGCCACTCGGTGGCCTCCGCCGACTTCTCATATTCAAACCAGTTGATTGTTGCATCTCCTGATTCCTGGTCGTTGAAGAACTGGAGGTTGGCGAAGTCCTCTTCCACTGTTGTCAGATCATCTGCCCCATGTTCAAGTCTGTCCCCCTGAATCATACACAGTTCAGCTTTTTCCGGCAGTCCCCCACTCGGCTCAGACTGTCCCACTGCTAAGATGTACTCGCTTGGATCATAGGCTCTTCCAGCATAATTCCCGGGCTGTTCCATATCAGACTCAACAACTCTGTTCTCCTTTGAAACCTGCCTTGTTCCATCTTCAGTGGTCACCACCTTTGACTCAGATTGGGTTGTGAAGGTGTCCAACATGCACAAGGAATCGGTGCAATCAGGAAGGATCACCTCCGGCTTGGGTAGGTGAGAGGGAGTAATATAGATACTAGGATCGTAGGATACGACCCCAGTTTGGATGAGGTTGACTCTTTTGGGTGGTGGATCTTGGTTATGGGTAAGGAGTGGGTTGGTTGTGACGTTGGGTCTTTCGGGAGGCAGAATAATATTTTTGTCAACGAGATCCTGAATCTCGTGACGCAGCCGGAAACATTGGTATGTATCATGGCCATGCTGCTGGTGGTACGCACAGTACTTGGCGGGGTTGTGGGAAGGGGGAAGTGGATTTGGTAGCGGCCTCGGCTCTAGGGGTTTCAGATGCCCCTTTTTGATTAGAACCCCGAGAGCCTTGGACAAAGGCATGTATAGTGGAGTGAAGGTTCTTTGGCCTTTGGACTGATATCTCGGGGCTTGGGTACTGCTCCCGGATATACTGGAAAAGGGTGTGGCCGCCATGGGCCTTGGCTAGGGAGGGAGATTGGTGGTGACCATACTGACCTCCGAAGTTCTGGTATTTGCAGCGCCACTCGGGCCTGCGTTGTTGTTGCGGTTGAATGTCCTCCGGGGTTGCTCCCGGTCCTGGTCAATTAGACCTTGCTTCATCGCATCCTCGATCTGTACCCCCATCTCGTGTAAGTCTGAGAAGGTGGGAAAGGGGAGTACGATCATCTTCTGCATAAGTTTTGGTTGGAGATTGCGCACAATCATCCTAATTTGATCTTTGTCTGTAGGCCTCAAAGTCATCATCGATGCCTTCGCCCTCCATCGAGTCACAAAATCTGAGAAAGTTTCCTTGGCCTCTTGCCTCGTTGTTTCGAGATCACGAGTTGTAATCTCGATCTGTGTATTGTACGAGTACTGTGCAACGAAGGCCTCAGCCATCTCATCCCAGCTTCTTTTCACGTCATCTTCTAGCTTCGCATACCAAATGGCTGCCACACCCGACAAAGTTCGGCCAAACAGGGAAAGCTTTTGTGGTCGGGTTAGGCCCATTGGCCTCAGGATGTCTGAAAATAGCCGGAGATGGACCATAGGATCCCCTGACCCATCAAAACGATCAATCTGTGGCATCTTGAATCTGTCTGGTAGTGTTACGGCCACGTCGGTGTACCCATCTTCAATGTCTAGGATAGCCTTCACCCCCTGGGACTTCTTAAAAAGCTTCTCCAGTTTGCTCAATTTCAGAGCTGTATGGTCTATCTCGAACTCGAAGGGAGAGTCCGGATGGTTGGGTGTAAGATTCTTGGACAGTTGAGGCAGAAGCGGGGGGCGGAGCCAGCCCCGTTGAATGGCCTGTGTCCTCTTGAATATTCTGGACATTGGGTAGGGTGTTCTGGGTGTTCGGGAGGGTATTCTGGGGATTTGGCAGGGTATTCTGACCAGTGGGTGCCTGCTCGGGCAATGGAGCTCCGGGTGGAGGAGGAGCTGGGTGTGAGGTTGATGTTCCGGTTTGTTGCTAGAGCCTAGTAATGAGCTCAGCCTGTTGGGCCATGACTGTGGCCTGTTGCTTAGAAAATTTCGCTTGGCGGATGGCATCCTCTTGCATCTGTCTCATGCTCTCTTGCATTTCACGCATCATTTCCTCTATCCCGGCCATATTCTGTTGGTCCAGCTGACTGATCGGTAAGTGTATCTCTATAGCGGAAACAGAAACCTCAGTCCGACTGTTTGCTGCTAAAGTAGACTGCTGCCCCGGTAATCTCTGCTCTGACACACTGCGCCTCCTCGGCCTTCTTCTAACAATCGGGGGTAGAGAGTGGAACACTGGACGTCCGTCAACCAGATCCTCGGATCGAATGAGTCGGCGACCTCGTGTCCAAAGTGCTTGGGGAATATCTACTGGTTCGGAAGCAATTGTACTACAAACTTGCCCTAGCAAAAAGATAAATAAAGCGAAAAAGAAATAAATAACCAAATAAACGGACAGCACAACAGCTTAAATTAAATACACAACACACAGTCGGGCATACAACACACGGTTGATAAGCTGGGTATACACTGTCCTCAATCACTGATTACTGTCCCTATATCACTGTTCCCCAAAACTGAATCCGATACCCGCGGATAACTGATTCTCAGATACTGACTGATGCCCGCAGGCGTGATGCCCAATCTCAAAAACTGATGCCCGCAGGCCTGATGCCCAAACTCAGAAACTGATACATGCATTCCCTGTAGAGACGCACTCTAACAAGCACATAGCAGATAAGTGAGAGCCAAAACACCCCTATGTTGGGGTAGGGTTTCCCTGTCCTATTTTGTCAGGAACTAGGGTTTCACTACGCACGCAGCGGTTTCAAACAACCTATAAACGGGTAAGCAACCTGTCCTAGTTTGGAATGGTCACTATGGATCCGAATATGCACTAGGTCGAATGGTCAAAAAGGGTGCCCCGGTAAAACCGAGGTTTGTGTTCCCATACTGGCAGAGCCCGTAACCGATCAGCCTTACGGACATGCCTTGACAAGACAAGCCTCCGGCAAACCGCTCAGGAATAGCAGATGGCAAACACGGTGTCCTAGGCGCACCAACGCAAATGCAATGCAAAGAAACACACAAGTGTAGTCAAAACAAGATATCACGAGTTCGAGTCAAGTTCTCTAAATCCCCAGCAGAGTCGCCAGAAACTGTAGACGTCCCCGAACGCGTCCCGGGGAAGGAGTGCGAATCCCCCCCGTTCTGGTTCGATATTGGGTCACTACAGTTCGATGGACTCAAATGCCACGGTTCTAAATCTTGAACCAAAGAGTCCAAATCCGGCAAATCGTTTTGAAAACAGATTTTTTGAAAGAAGTGCCAAACATGGACTGCTTTGCCAGATACAGAGTCGCCACCTAAATATTTTATAATGGGAAATTTAGGAAACCCTGACTCGGTGCCAAAGGCCACGTGTCCGTATCACCAAAGTTGCCTCGGCTCGGGAACTTGGGTACGATTGGGGAAGGTCACTTCGTGAGCACCCCCGCTCGCTCGGTCAAAGACCGGCCTCTACTGACCATGATATCTTATTTTGAAAACATTGTATGTTCTCATTCCGGTTATTAGCCTAGGTTACTATGTGATACGCACAGCATGCAAGTATAGACTGAGTCGCCTGAATTGGAACAAAACATTTCATGTTTGTTTGTTTGAAAATGGTTTGATGGTGCTACCCGCAAGTAGGCTAAGACGTGGATTTGCCACCCTCGGGTGGGCTTAGAAAACAATGATTTTGCCACTATCTAGTGGGCTTAAAACAAACATTTGATGAATTGTCCCAATCCAAATAACCCAACCTTCACCCACAGGCATTCAGGCAGTTATATCACATAAGCAATTAGCCTCATGGTAAGCATGCTATTCATGGCAACACTCACACGCATGCAAGGATGCTAAAGCATAAAAACTCACCGAGTACTCCAAGCCAAAACAGAAACTACATTAGAAATCATGCATGATCCTAAGTATACAGAATTGTCTAATGCAACACATGCAAAGATGCAAACTATAGCAGGCTCGGCTATTCTAAACATGGCATATGGAATGCTACAGCTAACATGTATTCAACTTGGAATTGAAATACAAATGCAGTTTGTATGATGCGCCGAGCCCGGTGCATGCAAAACAGATGAATGAATGCAAACATGCTGTCATACTGTATGCTAATTGAAATATGCCCTAATCTAACCATCATAAGCAGGTAAATAAAAGGGAAGAAAGACGTGGGGTTGGAAGACATACATCACACTCACCCACACTTATTACAATATTGCCCTCGCACAGAGGGTCCAAATAAATATACAATCCCAAATGAAAGAATAATACAGTCCAAATATTACAGTCCGAATAATATACAAATCCCTAATTAATTAACAAATTAACTAAGAAAAACTGTAAACTGGCATGCAAGCCAGGGGCTGCCTTGATTCTGATGAATGTTGCATGTTTGGGCTGCTTTGCGCGGAAATCCACTGGAATGCCCCAATTAGCCTCTGTTTTGCAATGTTTCTTGAAAAGCGCGCCAAGTCCCGGAAGACCGCTGGTTCTGGATATGCTGCAACAGAGAGCAGGAAAGGGGCATAGCAATGTATTTCACAAATATATGCATGCCTCGATCCTCGTGCCACCAATCACGCATCTCGATGCATGATGGCCGAGGAGCCGAATTGCACAACTCAATATAGGATGAATGCATATGAATGCTACAATAAAACCTAACTCCATCACGGATAATCCGGAGTGTCGGTGACTTGGGAATTGAGACACGTTCCGTTACTCGGAGTACGAAACGCGCCTCGTTTCCCGTGCCCGGGCTAACCCCTATCCCGAACACGATGCAATATGCATGATATGCATGAAATGCAGCTAATATGCAATCCTAACATACACAATGTCATGGAATGGCATACACGCTATACGAGGTAATACACAACCGAGCATACACAATGCTATGGATGAAATGGCATACGCAATGCAATAATGGGCTTACACCAACATGAGAGAGCCTCAGCCACACTCACATAGGAAGCCATCAGATAAAAACAAGACACCTCGAAGTACGTGCCTGTGGGCACGTAAACCGAGAACGGACCCTCAGGCACCGAAATGCCACTCTAATGAGACATGGCAAAGACATGGAATATGACATGCAGACATGCAAAAATCAGTAGTAAAATGAGGGGCAAAACAGCCCCGAAATGAGGCGAAATGAAACCCGATGCAAGGAATCTCTCCCGAAATGCAAAACTAGGCATCCAAAATGACTTATAGCTATACAATACATGCATAATTTGAACATGACATGAAAAATAAGAAGCAAGGCAGCCCCAAAACTCACATTTTAACAGTACAAAACATGGCCAAACAGCAATCACAAGTAGGGCTAAAATGGCATACAAAAATGGCTCTGCAAGGGAAGCAATGAAGCAAGTGATAGAGGCAAAGCCCAAATGACAAAAGACCCTTCTACAACACTGAAGAGGGCCTAAAAATATGAACATTTACAGTAGATGACAAGCCTCAAATCAGTATGAAAACATGCTAAAAATGCCATGCAAGAAATAGACCAACAAGAGGCTATAACATGAGGTATACCAAGCATTCACCAAATAGCCAAAGACCCTTAATAAGATATGCCAAGAAGGTCAAAATATGG
Organism: Camellia granthamiana; assembly: GCA_036172215.1. NCBI lineage: Eukaryota > Viridiplantae > Streptophyta > Magnoliopsida > Ericales > Theaceae > Camellia > Camellia granthamiana. Next base: position 101,398,106 of record CM069907.1, on the reverse strand, counting down.
CCATTTTCAGTTCTGATCATGGCCAAAAACAGAAGCTAGATAAGCCAAAAAAAGCATGCAAAAATGGGGGCCAAAGAGGGGTATAATGGTAAGTAGAACATGGAGGCCCCCAACAGTGTTGAGCCCTTCTACAATGTTGTAGAGGGGCTCAAAATAATCCAAATCACAGTTTAAATCATGCTCAAAAACAGATAACACATAGGCTAGAAATACCATGCAAAATAATGGCATACAAGAGGGTATTGAAGCAAGTACCAAATGGGGGGCTCAAACAGGGTTGAGCCCTTGAACAAACATGGAGAATGGCTCAAAAGAATGACCCTTTTAGTTAGGGTCAGAGCCCAAAACAGTAAGCAAATAGGCTAGAAGAATGGTGCAAGAAAGTGCTACAAAAGAGGGCAAGATGGCTTACCCTTGAAGACCAATGCTTAGCTTCCTTTTGGACCAAGGAAAGTTGCTTCCTAGCTGCTAGAAAGCTCCCCAAGCTTCTGGAAATGGAATGGTGGTGGTGGTGCTTGGTAGTGATGAAGAAATGGTGCAAAACTTGAGGAAATGAGAGAGATGGAGTATGTATGAGCTCCAAACAATTTTCCAACCCCTTTTCCTTGAGTTGGGAGGCCAGCTATATAGGCAAGAATGGGGGAGAAAAGTGGAGGCAAAAGTGGAGGGAAATGGCATCAAGTTTCCCTCCAAAACTTTCCCCCGGATTGAGATATTTTTTGGGGAAAACAGCTATACAGCTGTAATACACACACTGTAAGGAAGCTGGCCGGCCAGGTATTTTTGCTGCAGGTGGCCGGCCGGCCACCCCCTATGGCCGGCCGGCCAAGGGTCAAAAGGGTCAGATTGAATTAAAGGCCGGCCACCAGAGAAAGGTGTCCTCCCAGGTCTCCTCAACACAACCCTATGGTTCAAAATTAGCAACTCTAAAACAGGAGAGAGAATAGGCCACTTTTAGGAGGGGTTCAAAAGGTTCAAGTTGAGTTACTGGCCGGCCATATGATATTAGGGTCCTCCCATGTGTGTACAACACAAATATGTGGTTTGGGCTTGAAGAAAATGCTCCTAGGGTAGTCAACATTGGCTCGGAAGTGAGAAAAACGGGCGTCGGAGGGCGCCGGAGGAGCATAACTGGTTGCCGAGACAATTGATGGCCTCCCACCCTTCAGTGACCTCCCTGGTGATAAAACAGAGGTACCTGGCAAAAATGAACGAAAATCGATGCAAAACGAATGCTCGGGGGCCAAAACACGCAGTTCGGGGTCCCGAAACTAGGCCGTTAAGCACCGAAAGTGGCATTCGGCCACGAAGTGGGTCTCTCAGGCACCAGTGTCCCTCGAAAGGGAGTAAATAAGATGCATGCCAAAAATCGGAGCAGTCGAAGATGGTTAGGCGGTCCCGAACCGAGGCACACGGACTGACGGCTCCGAAAACCGGGAACCGGGCTCCGAAATGGGCAAAATGGCCTACGGCCATGAAATGTAGCCCACGGCCACTGAGAGATGGTCTACGGGACCTCTCCCTCCCCTCAGGAAAAGAAACAGAGAAAACCGAGTTTGGTTCGCAAACCGAGGCAAGGTACAAAAGAGGGTTCGGAAGTCCGAAGGCAGGGCTCACGGCCGCGACTCTGAGACTTCTGAACGAGCACGATATGCAACACCACCGAGCGCTCAACCAGTGACGTCTGAGTCTTAAGGTCGGTCAAAAATGGGGTGTCTACACCTTTCTTTTCAACGCAATGCAACCATGACAACTATTCTTTAATTAAGATCGCAAAAAAATAATAATAATAATAATAAAATAAAATAAAAAAAAAAAAATAATAATAATAATAATTCTAAAGGGTTAAGGGTAAATTATACAAATGATCCTTGTAGTTGGTCTCTATTGTTTCAATTTGCTCGATTTTGCTCCTTAATTTAATAGATTGTGTCATATTGGTTTAATAAATAATGATGGTTAGGTTTAGTGGATGGAAAGTCAAACAATGTGTCAATTTGATTCATGTAATTTACACAATATGTCAATTAGGTCTCTGTTGTTTTAATTTGCTCGATTTTGACGGGACCAAATTGACACATTTTATAAACTAGATGGACCAAATTGACACATTGTTTGACTTTTCGTCCACTAAACCTAACAACTGTTATTTATTAGACTAATATGACACAATTCGTTAAATTAAGGAGTAAAATCGAGCAAATTGAAACAACAGGGACCAAATTGACACATCGTGTAAACTACAGAGACCATTTGCATAATTTACCCAAGGGTTAATTACACCAGCACCCCCTCAACTATTAAAAATATCTTTACCCCTCTCATCTATGAACCTGTACATTTTGACACTCTCAACTTTGAAAACCATACAAATATACATTTTTTAGAGTTGGCCTGAAATAGGTGAAAGTGATACATTTTTATAATTGAAAATGTCAAAATGTACAGGTTCATCAACGAAGGGGGTAAAATGATATTTGCTAATAGTTGAGAGGTGTTGGTGTAATTAACCTATTTTTAAATTAAACTAATATGTTGTTGTCAATCTAAACGAGTATTTAGAATGAGTAATAAATATTTTGACCACAATTTCTAAGATATATAAAAATATGTGTATATTTTTTTAGTGAAAATATAGTAATAATAATGTTATGTTAAAGCTTAAGTCATTTAGATAGTCACATTTTTTATACTGCCCAACATCACAATTTCACAAAATAATATTAGTTTCATTGAAGCATATAAATATCATAATATTGAAATCTTGTTTTGGTGAGATTTTATCTCCCGCCTTGGTGCTTTCTTGGTTGGAACTAGGAGTTTTATGTTGTTCTTTGGTGTCTCCTAGTGAGACTTATTTATTTGCTTGGGTTAGAGAGAAGATTTTGGTTTTGGTGAGAGAACTTGTATTTAGGTTTGGTGAGCTTAGTTATTTGTAAGAGTTTGCTTTGTCATCATTGTAGCACTTCGAAGTATTGTTCTCTTTGCTAGTTAAATCCCATTCTCATGTGATTATTATGAGTGTAGGCTTAGGTCGAACGACATAAATATTGGTCATTTATGAGTTTAAGATTGTGTCACTCTTGGATTTGCATATTTTTGTATGATTCTTTTGTTCCATATTCAAATGCCATCAATTAAATTGGTGTGGTTGATTTTTCTAAAAACTCTGCACGACAGAATATATCTCAGACTTTGGGAATATCATAACATTGGACAACAAAAATCATAGCTTCCATACAAAAGATCTTCGATGGTGTAAAACATTTTGCAAATCTGGTTGGAGTGCATGAGTCAATATACCATTGGCAGACAGTGCATCAAAATATTGGCTCATACCAAGAGGAGAGTATCAGATGTGTTAGCTCTAAGTTACCAAGACTTGCAATATCAGCTGAAGGCATTTTTCTTTATTGTGGCAATTATCCAGAGGATTTTGATATAGAAGTAGAGACGCTATATCAACTGTGGATGGCTGAAGGCTTCATATCCCAAGAGGAAAGAGAAGAAGAAAAAATGATGGACGTGGCAGAATGTTACATGGGTGAATTAGCACAGAGGTGCATGGTTCAAGTGGAATTGCAACCAGATGAGGAATACTCAATAATTAAAGAAAGCAAAAGATTTAAACATTGTCGACTTCATGACCTCGTGCGAGATTTATGTTTGTCAAAGGTAAAAAAGGAAAATTTTCTTAATGTCATTGATTATCAACATAGAAATGAACAAGGGCGTCCCTCTTCTTTAACATGGAAACATGAACCGGTGCTAGCAAAAGTAGTAAACTACGCAGACTTGTCATCAATCTAGATAAAAATAGCAACCTTCACCTCTCCGAACAATAAGGAAGAGCTCAACACATTCGGACAGTTTTATTCTTCATGGGTGATGAGTTTAACAATCTGTTTGGAGAAGAATTGACTCATTTCTCCAAAAATTATAAATTTTTTAGAGTTATACATTTTGTTGGAATAGGCTATGACAAAAGAGAACCAAAAGAGTTACCAAAAGAAATAGGAAACCTAATCCTTTTGAGATACTTGGGTATAAGAAGGACAGGATTCACAAAGTTTCCATCATCAAGAGGCAACCTGAGAGACTTGCAAACCCTTGATTTGCACACAACAGATGAGATCAGTGTGCCAAATGTGTTATGGAAGATGAAAGAATTGATACATCTTTATCTTCCTTATTATAATCGTTTTTTTCCACACAAGGCAAACAGAGACTAGATGGCTTGAGCAACTGGGAGACATTGAAAAACTTGGCTTCAGATAAGATTGAAGTTAGAGGTCTCTTCAAATTAACCAATCTTCGGAGAATAAAGAACGCAAGAATGCAAGGAAATCTTGACGATTTGACGGTGGTCAATAACTACCTCCTTAACAACAACCAACTGCAACACACATCAATTACTGTTGAAAATTGTGATTTTTGTTCAGAAGATTGATTAAGCCATTTGAGACAACTACTTGGTTGTGATTGCCTTGTTCTATTGAATATATATGGAGCAATAGGTAAGTTTCCAGAATACGAACACCATTTCTGCCCAATCTCACCTCTTTATTCTTGTTGAACTCTCAACTTAAGGAAGACCCAATGATAACATTGGAAAAGCTACCTCACTTAAGGACTCTCCCCTTATATAATACCTTTGTTGGAAAGGAAATCGTTTGCTCAGCTCATGGTTTTCCTCATTTCAATCTTCTAGAGCTTTGTAATTTAGAAATTGAGGAATGGAGGGTGGATGATGGAGTCATGCCTAATCTTTCTTGTCTATGGATTGTTAAATGCAAGAATTTGAAGATGCTTCAGGATGGATTGATATTCATCTCTACCCTCCAGGAATTGCAGATTTGGTATATGCCTAAAACATTTAGTGACAAGCTTCAAGTGGTTGATGGCCAAGAAGGAGAGGATTTTCACAAATTTCGCCACATCCCTTCCATTCATTTTGCAGGTAAATAATTACTTTTCTAGACCAATTCAAAAGGCTGAAGTAAGTATTTTAATTTGCCACAATCTTTGGATTTTAATGTTTGGTACTAAAAATAAATTGAAAAAGACAAAAAAAAAAAAAAAACAAATAATTTTTCAAAAGTCAGAGGAGAGTGAACAGCAGTATTCTCAAAAATACCGTTTCCCTTGTCTAAATTTCCCTATAACTTTTCTCGTTCTTTCTTGCATTTTCTTCAAAACAGCAGGTAACCTCTTATCTTTTTATTATTTCAATACCCTTTCTTTGCTTATTTTCATTAGTCAATCCTTGCTAGGGTCTTCATTCATCATCTCATTATATAGTCTCTTTGTTTTATCAATTTTATTACCTCTTCTCACATGTTTTCTTTATTTATATTAGAACAACATGTTTAGGTTCATTTAATCATGTAGAGACCGTGTATTTAAGCCCAGTTTGATCATCATGTAGTTTAGTATATTTTCTTTGCTTTTTACTTGTTATTTGCCTTGTTTGCATAAGCATCATTTAATAGCCTCAAACCGGGCTTAGGACTATATTTTGTGTGTTTAGTTGTATGCTTGGATCATGTTTATTTATGTATGTTCATGTAAGACGTTGAAAGTAGGCATCTAGATAAGTCCTTTTAACCTTCATAGCATGTGCTTGTGTCTTGTTGCATTGTCTTTTAAATAATCCAAATTAAATGCTCTTTCTATGTAAAATTATATGTTTTGAATATTTTTATGTGAATATTGCTTATTCTAGTTTGAGCCCATTGCCATGAATGATTAAAAATATCCTTTTGATTAAAAATCTTAATTTTTGAAAATTATAGCATTATTTTTTCAATCTAAAATAAGTGATATTCATTATTTATTCAAATTATCTAGTTGTTAGGGTTAGTAAAGGTTTTTAGGTCTAATAATAAAGTTTGTGAATAATTAACCACTAAAATTATAAAATAGAAAGTTAGTAGAAGCCAATCTTAAGATTGTGTAAAAATGAGTGCTTTCATTCAATGACCTTCCCTTTTTCTACCTACGCTCTTGAACTTGGAATTTTTTGGTTATGACGGATTGGTCCTTAATTCCTTAAAAAATTAAGTGACGACTCTTTGTTGGTCAAAGGGAGTTGGTACAACATTTGCGTAGGAATCGGGCCTTAGACTCGAAAAAGACATGACGCCCACAACTACGTTACCTTCATCGAATTTTGAGTACCATTGGGATTTCTTTTTCTTCTGCTCGAGTCCTCCGTGTGCAGTAACTACACCCTCTGCCAATCGCACTTAGGATCGGTAACCTTTAGCTTTGATACCACTTGTTAGGATTTATACCACATCCCACCAACGGATGTCCATGCACGCACAACACTACAAAAAATTAAGGTTTTAGAGACCAAAATTTGGAGACAAAATTATTTTTTAGGGACCAAATATTTTTGTTGCAAAAAGTGTCGTTATTATATTTTTAGTAACGAAAATTAGACATTAGTAATGAATTATTATCCTTTTAGGACCAAATGTTTTGTCTAAAAAAGTAAACCATTTTGAGACCAAATTATTGTTCCTAAAAGTCTATTTATTAGTGACATCTTCAAAATTTTATCGCTAAAAGCCTTGTTTTTGACTTTTCGGGACGACCTTTTAGCGACTATTCTCATGACGATAGAAATTGGTCCCTAAATGTCTTTTGCAACAAAATTTTCACTTTTAAAAACCAAAACATTTGGTCTCTAGTTATAGTGACGTTCCAAGGAGAAAAATAATCACATACAAATTTACGTAGTTTGGTCCAAATTACCTACATCCATCATAGAGAGCTTCCGTTATGAATAAAATAAAGAATACATGTGAGATGATCAAAATATTCAAAACCTATACCACTACCCGAACTCATGCTCAAGGATAGTTGAGCCTTGGCTCACTTCGGTGCTTACTGTATTTTTTTTCTCTCACTCCCTACATCTTTATTTTTTTTCCTCACCTAGATCTCTCAATCTCGCTCAAGAAAGATACAAATGAAAATCCTAATTCCACAATAGATTTTGAACCCTACTATTCTAACCTGTGGACACCCCATTTTTGACTGTCCTCAAGACTCGGTTGTGTTTGCAGGTACATCCGGACACAAGTTCAATTGCTCATCGGGCATTCGACATTTGCGGCGGAACATCACAGGTTCAAACTTTCTAGACCCTGTATCCTTTCTGCCCCATTCTTGGACCATGACTTGGTCCTTTCAGAATGTGTTTCTTGGTGCACTGCTGGCCCCATTTTGGACCTGTCGGCCCCCACTTTGTTGCTGCCGGCCATTGATTGAGCCTGCCGGCCATCAATGAGCCACTGCTGGCCATCCCTGATGGCCGGCAGCACCCCTGTCTCAGCAGGTTTCACTCCAGATCTTTTGAGCCAGCTGGAATCCTTTTATCTGCCCTCCATACACGTGTATGGAGGGATGAAGCTCTTGCCAAGCTTCTTGAAGAAGCTTTGCATTGTTTTTCTTCTATATAAGGAGAGAGCCTCTCTCCTTAGTAGAGGTTCAGATTTTTGAGAGGAAATATCTCTCTTTCTCTCTCTATATATTGTTGTTGATTTGTGCCTTGAAGTCCATTTTCCTTGCACTTTTACACTACAACACTTAGAGATACACCACCATCTTTGGATTGAGGTTCTTGGGAGGACTTCTTAAGCTTTGAAAGTGAGGTTTTACCCCCTGAAGTTGCTAGTTTCGAAGTTGATCTTCAAGGGTGAGCTTCTTCCTTTTTTTTAGCACTTTTTTGTACCTCATTTTGGCCATCCTTGCATATTGTTTTAGGCCTTGCTTTCAACTGAAAAAAAGTCTTGTATTTAAGTGCTTTTGAAGTTTGTTTAAGGTCTTTTAGCTGTTGAGGGTCTTCAACCCTCTTGTTGGCCTTGTTTGGCCTTGTTTTGAGCCATGTCTTAGGGCCTCCGAGCTAGCCTTGGTTTGGCCTTCTAACTACTGAAATCCAGTGGATTTTCAGTAGTAGGCATGTGGTTTTGAGACCTCAAATCAGAGGGGGTGGCCCCTTCTCTTTTGGTTTTTGTTTGCTTGAATTTTTGGCCTTCCAAAGGAGCATGCTTCTCTGTATTTTTGAGGCTTGGTTCAGGCCCTTTTTTGTGACTGTTAGGACCTCCCTTGGCTCTGTCCATGGCTGATTTGGTCACCTTTTGCATGCATCTTGTATGTGTAGTGCAATCCCATTTGTAGCTCATCAAAGTAGCATGTTTGCCTAGCTTGTGTTGAGTTCATTTTAGTAGGTTTTTGGTGATGTTTTACCATGCCTTAGATCTGTTTTGGGTTGGTTTTGTCACTCCATGCATGTATGATACACTTGTAGTGTAAATCCCATAAATTAGCTTTATATGCTTCTTGCTTTAGCATGTTATCCTAGCTTATGTTGAGTCCATTTCAGCATGTTTTTGATGATGTTTTACCATGTCATGACTCTTTCCATAGCTAATTTGGTCATCCTTTGCATGCTCCATATACTTGTAGAACAAATCTTGCTTATTAGCTTCATGTGCATGATGTTTTGACTCATCATCCTAGCATATTTTGGCTTTGCTCCAGCATGATTTTATTATTGTTTTGGGCTGTTCTTGGACTATTTTGGGCTGCCATGGCCATATCACTCATGCTTTGTATAGCTATAGTGTAAATGCTTAGGCTAGTCTTGGGTTTTGAAGCCCATACCATGCCATACATGTGATGTTTGCATGCTTTACCATCATTCTAAGTGTTATTTCAGTCCATGAAATGTGGCCATACATTTGCATTTGACATGCTTTTAATGCCTTGGAGCCTTGACTCTTTATGCCTCAAGAATGAACTTTTGTGCATGCCATTAAGCCTAGGCCTTTGGGTCATCATATCAGTGCATTTTTGGGGTTATTATGCCATGATATAACTCTGATTTTTGTTGGTTGAGTCATTCCATGCTTGGTCTTAATAGGTGTAGTGTAATCCACCTTATTTGCCTTGTATGCATCATGCCTCGTACTCACCATGCTAGCTTGTTTTGGCTTACTTCCATACATGTTTTAGTATCAGATTGACATGTTCTAGGACTGTTTTGGGTTGTCTTAGCCACATGCCTCATGCTTTGTATACTTGTAGTATAAATGCTCTTACTTGCTTTAAGCTTTGAGCACCATTGCATGCTATCTTTGAGCTATTTAGATGATTTGGCATCATTTAATACTTCATTTCAGAGCCTATAGCATTGCCATGTTCCCACTTCATTCATGCTTTGAATGCCTTTAAGTGTTATGCATCGTTGCCTTGTTTACGGCCTAGCATGCATGCCATCTTGCCTAGGTATTTAAGCCACCATCTCAGCATGTTTAGGTCCTTATTTTGACCTATTTGAGCTCTGCCCATGTTTGGTTCGTGCATATTTGCCATGTATTGCATGCCTCCTTTATAGTCCTCTTTGCTAGCCTAATGCTTTAAGGACCTTAGCATGCCATACTTGCCTTGTTTGAATGATTTGGCATCATTTCTTATCTCATTTCAGTGCACTTAGTGTTGTTACACTTGTACTTTTGTCACTCCTTAAGCACTCTAGAGAGTTGTGCTCTTGGGCCTCTTTGATGAGCCATTGCATTTTGCATGCTTGTGTGTGTTTTGGTGACTTAATTCCATCACCATTGGCCACTGATTTTAGGCATGGCTGAGGCCTATCCATCTTTAGTGTAAGCCCATCTTACGATGTTGTCACAAGCTTGTCCCATTTCGTATATTGTTGCATACTTGTCCGCCGTCACATGCCTTGCATGTTTGTATGTTCATGTTGCATTTTATCATGTTATTCAAGGTTGTTACCTCACTTCATGTTTATATGCTTGTTGCATGCTTGGGTTATTGCATTGCATGTTTGCATGCTTAAGTCACATTGCATGTTTGCCATGTTTGTTTTGTATTGTCGTTTGGATTAAAGTGTTAATCCGAGCACGAGGAACGAGGGGCGTTTCATACTTCCAGTGATGAAACGTGTCTCAATTCTCAGTCGCTGACGCTCTTGATTATTCATGATAGAGTTCTAGGCTTTAGATGTTTATTTGTGGATTCATTTATTATTGATTTGCACAAATTGGATCTTTGGCCATCATGCATTGGGATGCGTGATTGATGGTCGTGGATCCAATTATGCCTCTCCCTTGATGTTTTGAGATGATATGGGGTGGCATAGTGCGTACATATCCTTGGGAGACCCTCTATTTTCTCTGTTTTGTGCTCTACTGCAGCTTGGTGTCCCAACACATCAGTGGCCGGCAGTGTCTTGCAGATGGCCGGTAGTGCCTTGTTGTTGGCTGGCACCCCCTCATTTTTGGTCGGCAGTGGCTCCCCATGGCCGGCAGGCCACTGATGCACTCCCTAGCATGTTTTTGGTAAGTTCCAGCAGCAAGGTCTCAAGGACACCCTGCAGACAGAGCCTCTAAAGAGCAACCGGAGAGCTTACCGGGATGGGAACCGAGCATGCATACCCTCCTTCAAACAGAGCTGGAACAACATTATTTACTGTTTTGCTTACTTGTTAGTTAGCATCAACTTGTAATAATTAGTTAATTTGTTAATTAGTTAAAGTTTTGTAATAATTAGTTGTAGCTAATTATTCATTCGGTTATGTAATAATTAATTAGCTTGTTAGTTAGTTAATTAGCCGGCATGCATTATTCATTTGGACCCTCCGTCGAGAGGGCCAATTTTGTAATAAGTGTGCGTGCGTGCGTGCGTGCGTGCATGGCTTCCAACCTCCATTTCTTTCTCCCATTTACTTACCTGCTTTCGTTGGTTAGTTTTAGGTCATGTTTCAAATTAGCATACTTATGCTTTGCATGTTTGCATCCATTCATCTGTCTAGCATACTTATGCTTGCATGTTTGCATCATACTAACTACATCGTATTTCAATTCCAAGTTGAATACATGATTATCTAAATTGCATCTCATATGTCATATTAGAATAGCCGAGCCTATTTCTAGTTGCATTTTGCATGTGTTGCATTAGCTATCTTAACATGAACTAGGATCATGCATTGATTACTAACTAGTTCTTTGTTTTGGCTCGGAGTACTACGTAAGCTTTTATGCTTTAGCATACTGCATGCGTGTCATTGATTGCCATGATAGCATGCTTGCCATGAGGCTATTTGTTTAGTTGATATAACTGCCTGAATGCCTATGGGTGAAGGTTGGATTGCTTGAATTGGAACAATTCATTGAAATCCGTAATTTAGCCTACTTGCGAGTAGCAAACTTCAAACCGTTTTCAAACAAACGAATATGCAATGTTTTGTTCCAAATTAGGCGATCTAGTCTATACTTGTTTGCTGTGCGCATCACATAGTAATTCTAGCTAATTAACCGGAATAAGAACACATGTGTTTTAAAAAACGAGATATCATGTTTAGTAGTGGCCGATCTTTGGTCGGGCGAGCGGGGGTGCTCATAGCTGACCTTCCCCAATCGTACCCAAGTTCTCAAGCCGAGGCAACTTTGGTGATGATGGACACGTGGCCGTAGGCAACTGTTCAGGGTTTCCTAAATTTTTCCAAAATAAAATATTTAGGTGGCGACTCTGTATCTGGCAAAGCAGTCCATGTTTGGCATTTCTTTACAAAAATCAGTTTTCCAAAACGATTTGCCGGATTTGGACTCTTTGGTGATTTATCGGTCTTGCATTGCACTTTGCGAGACTAGATTCAGAACCGTGACATTTGAGTTCGAACTATAGCATGAAGGCCCTCGGGGCACGTCTACATAACCCAAATAGATGTATAGAATCCACATTTATCACATGTGTAAGCTAATCCTAACAAGAAGGGCTTTACAAAATAGGTGATAAACGTGTGTGACACTAACGGGACACTAACAAACTTTGTCCTGAGGAGTGACACCCGATAAGCACAATGGCCAGCTATAAGAAGTAAAAATGAATGTGAAACAAATGGCCTGGAAATGAAATATTTTATACATCATTGAGAGCTAATGAAGTCCTAATACAATCTTAAGCTTTGTTTGTTTGGACGAAAAAAATTTCAAATGTAAATATTTTTTAAGAATTTTTTTTCTAGAAAATGTTTTCTAGAGAAAACATTTTTCTATATTTGATAGTGGTGGTGTTGAAACGAAGGTGGAGGTAGAGATGGGGTGGCGGCAACGGTAATAGCGACGGTGATGGTGGCAGTGGCCGTGGTTGATAATAGTGTGGTGGTGAAGGTGAGCGTGGCTGTGGTAGTGTGATGATATTGGTAAGATTTTAGTCTATAAAATGTTTTTCGTCTCTTAAAAGTGAAAACATTTTCTACCCACATAGGTTTGTTTTCTATTGACCATGAAAAATATTTTTTATTAACTTTCATTTTGTATTATACCAAACATAAAAAAATATAAAAATATTTTTCACCTAGATAAACGACACGTTAATTTATGTACTTTACAAGTGCATATATGTTTTTTTTAAGATTTACCTACCCGCTTAAGGAAACATCATTTATAACTAACTGTGTGAGTGAATTTCTGACCACACTGCTAACTCAGTATTCAACTGGATAGCACTGGCAGAATAGATGGCGCCTGAATGACCTGTAACAGAAAGAAGAGATTCCGGTGGTGGTTCGTCCACCCGGGGTCACTTCGACGATCAAGTTAGTTAAATATCTCCCAAAGATAACCAAAGTGCTTAACTCACTATTCAGAATATAAATTGCATACCTTAGACTCATGGGGGTGCCTCTCTTTTATAGCCAACTCAATCCTAGCTCCAATAGAAGCCTAGCTTCAATGGACTTCAGCTCAGTACTTATCTTGGACTCTCCAATAGATAAAGATAAACTCTCTAAGAGCTTTATCCTTATCCATGCTGAGGTCTTTCCTCATTCTAGGACTCTTGTCCCTTATTCGCTTCTCCTGGATTCCAATATTCTCGCAGATAACCTCGGCCTAGCCAAGATCACCTTGACGTCACGACCAGGACACGTGGCACCTCGGCTGACACTTTGGCGTCACCTTGGCCACGTGTTAGTACTCAGAAAATATGTCCCCACAACTGCCCCCTAGGTTCTATTACCTCGACATCCTGAGGTGATGGAACCTATATCAGTATTTCCTTCTAGCATGTCGACTAACCTCGCTTTTTTATTCATTGCCGAAGTAAGAACTCGTTGGCTCAGTATGACCAAGACCTATAGTCTGCATCCATCAATGCCTCAGAACCATTAACCAGGTTTGTTTCAAGCTTCTCAGCCGAGATCATTCTCCAGGCCAAGGTACTGCTCCATTAAATCAAGAATTCCAAGAGCTCCTTCACGTGTATGAGCTATCACGCATAACAACTCAACCGTTTTAGCCACACGCCTTCCCCTTACTGGATCGTACTTGATACGCACCTGTAAGTCGTCTTGTGTCTAGGTGCGCCGTCTGACAGGCATGTCACCCTAGACGTATTGATGGTATTTCGCCGCCATTCTCCACGTTTGATCAAAATCAACTTTCTCTCTCCATCTCTTCACTTTTGCATCCTCGTTCTCAAGCTCCCAACTTATTCTCTCTCTAACTTTTTCTCCCAAATCTGCCATTGTCGCTCTCGCGAAGCTTTCTGCAATTACTTCCGTTCATTCCCTTCCGGCAAGGATTTTGCTGCACTTTTTCCAGTTGCTGCCACTGTCTGATCTCGGCGACCCTAATCTCCCCTGTAAGTCACTGTTTCTTCGTTTCGATTTTTGTTCTTTCCTCAAATTGTTATATCTGTATACTGCAATTGCAATGTCATTTACATTTGTATTTTTGAATCCAACCATGTATTCTGAGCACATTTATCTCATGATTTTGCTTTTTGCCCAAACCGTTCTTTAATATACACACAATACCCACATACTTGTTCATTCTGCCACTGTTCTTGGCCTTGCACCCCGGCACACACTCTGTCACAGTGTTCTTGATGATTCACCACTATTCTTGATTCTGAATCATTGCTCTTGTTTCTGTTTGCCGTGTTTTTTTTCTAGATTCTTGCCTTCAATCCCCATTTGCTTAGACTTAGGTTTGAGATTTGCCATAGAACACACGAATTTTAGGGAAAAACTGAAACAACCTTTACTTTGGATCGCAAAAAATCTTTACCCTAGCGTTTGTTTAGGTTTTGCCGAGGTCTTCTGAGCCTTTACAGAACACTTTATTTCCAACTTATACACCTTCCCCCTAAGGCGACGTCATGGGTATGTGGGAACATAGGGTAAATACCCCAACCAAGTTGGAATATTTTAGGCAAGAGTTTTCCATCCCCGCCGATGTCCATTTGAGGTTGGCTGGAGAGGAAGACTCTATCATGCCCACAATTGATTCTATGCCTTTCCCCGTTGTAGCTTTTATTGAGTGTGGACTTAGGCTCCCACTAGACACCCTCTTCCGTGAGATACTCCATTACTATAAATTGAACCGAATGTAGCTCGCCATCAATTCCTACCGTGTCATCAATGGTATAATAGCCTTAGCCAAACATGACAATGCTAGGGTTACCTTAGTCGATATCTAATACTGCTACACTATGTGTGGCCTCAAGTTGGAGAGAAAGGCTATATTTACTACCTCAAGCCGAGGTCCACGGAGTATAAAATCGTTGCCGACCTCACAGACTCCAACAAGGGAGCCGGGAATGATTACTTCATTATCTCAGGGAACTGGGAGTTCGCTCCAGATGAGGACCTCCACCTCTACCCTCTTCCTCGAAAAGTTTTTGTAGAGGGCAATGGTAAGAGCCAGTATTTATACTTGTTTTTAAAGTCTTCAATAGTTCGTTTGTTCTAATGTCTATTTTTCTTGCAACTCTTCCTCAACCAGAAAAAGACTTCCGCAAGTCCTTTTTCCCCAGCAAGGTCTTGAAGAAGTTGTTGGATCTACCCATTCCGAGGCGGAGAGCTTCTTTGCTACTCAACTTCATTCCCACCTATAAGTCGGTTCTTCCCGACGTTCCAAAGAAAAAGAAGAAGAAGAAGAGTTAGTCTCCTCCGTCCGCCACTACTCCTCCCACAACTACTTCATCATCTCAGCCAGATCAGGGGTCAACCTCTGATCTAGCAGAGTAGCCATCTACCTCAGCTCCACAACTGATCCCACCATCTCAACGCCGACGACGACGCCGAACTATTTTTGCTGCTGAGATGGGCCACAAGAAAGCAGTCGCTGAAAACCTCTTGGCTGACATCCCATCCTCCGTCGATGCTTAACCAGTACCAACTCAGCCTCCAAAACTGAAACAAAAAAGGCTAAAGAAGGCTCAGCCAAAGGCAACGGTGACTCAGATTGATACTGAGGACACCTTGCCAATTTCAAAATTAGCTTCGAGCGAGAAAACCCCCTCCGTCCCCGAAAAGAGGCCCGCCGAGGCCGAACCATCCCAATCTACTCGGTCAAAGAGGCCGAGGTCCGAATCTGCCACGACCTCGGGGCAAATGAAATCAGATGCCCCCTGGGCCCTTCCGATCACTATTGAAGACAAGCCGGTCAGAGCGGGTGACAGTGCGACCGACCTCGAAGTTGGTGTCGCCCTCTCCACGGTTTTGCTGCTTCCAAATGACCTTAACCGGAACGCCAAGATGAACAAGTATGAAAAGTTCGCTCTGATGCTCCAGCATTCTGTTCAAGTAAGTCTTTTACACTTGGTATTTTTCTTTCTCTATTCCTTTATACTCAGAGAATTTTACTAACTTTTGTTCTGTTCATCTTCTTTCAGGTGATCCAGCACGCTCACTCCTTCTCAATGCAAGCTTTTGAGGTGAGGAAGGAGTTGGCTGACAAAATAAGGGAGGCTGCTGGATTGCAGAAGGCCATCAAAAGGGCCGAGGCAAAAATGAAAACCTTATTAGATCAGGCTGCGACAGCCATTAAAGCCAAAGACGTGGCCGAGGAAAAAACAGATGCAACAGAGGCCATTAAGAAGGTTCTTGAGGCCGAAAAAAAGACGGCCGAGGCCCAAAAAGAACTCCAAGATGCCTTAGCCACAAAGGAGGCCGAGATCAAGGCCGCCGATGAGAGGGCATACGCAAAGGGGGCGGCCGACGTCAAGGAGGACTACAAAAAATAAGTGAAGCAGGCATGCAACAAGGGTTTCTCCCTTGGTTAGATGGCTGCTCTAAAAAAGCTTGACGTCCCCGAGGACTCCCCCCTCAAGAACGCCGATGTCATACCCCTGCCGTTCCCCCCTACTCCAAGCCAATCCGAAGACGATTCTGAGTCTCAGGAGGAAGCTTTGGTGAGAAAATCAAAGGAAGCTGCTGGGGCCAAGTCCCCTACTCCAAATGAGCAAGTCCTAGACTTGACTCAAGATGAGGAAGGTGAGGTCTCCAAAGACGCTCCTCCTGAGAAGGCAACATCGGACGCGCCTATTGCTGACAAGAGCCTCGACCAAACTCTTTAAGAAATTGATGCCGAGCTCGCGGCTGAGAGGGTCGCCAAGATGTCCTCTCAGCTATCTTCTGAACCCCAGACCCAACTAGCCATAGACGCTGAAGAGTCTTAGTTTTTGCTTTGTACTTAGTATTTTGTCTTACTTTTTGAATCAATGTAAGCTTGGATCTGGCCGAAGTGCTGCTTTTGTAATTTCTGAACAACTACTCGTTTGGTAGGCCGAAGTGCCCTTTTCTTTTTTGAACTAATTCTTCTGAATGCAAGTACAATTTCCTTTGTATGACTCTGCATGATTCTGTATTAAGAATAATTTTGTATGCTTTCAAGCATACACCTTATCTGTGTAATTTCCTCGAGGTGATATACCTCGGTTATACAAACCGATGGTTTACCTCGGCAAGTATATAAGTACTTCTTTTAATACAACCTTGGTCTTTAACTTGTAAATTTTTCTAAAAAATTTCAACAAGTGTTTAGACCAATTTTCTTTTAAGTACAACCTCGGTTTAACTTCAATTTGTAACTTTAACTTGTAAATTTTTCACAAATTTCAACAAGTGTTAAACATAACCTCAGTTTAACTTCAACTTGTAAATTTCTCACAAATTTCAGTAAGTGTTAAACATAATCTCTGTTTAACTTCAACTTGCAAATTTTTCACAAATTTCAACAAGTGTTAAACTAATTTTAGCTTGTAATTTCTACCTTTCCAGGAGCCATTTCCCAACTCTCTGCCCCCTAATGTGAACTTAAGTTCCACTTGGGTTCTCATTGTGCATGTATTCCAGAAACATCGTCAAGTATCTTATCAGTCATAAGTGTAAGAAATCAAGCTAAAACTTTATTTATTACTTCGGCTAATAACAAAGAACAAAAAAGTCTAATGATAGAAAAATTTTAAATTGCAAGTATTCTAGGGCCTTGGCAACTCTTTGCCTTCATTATCTTTAAGCCGATATGCCCCATTGCCCAATACCGAGATGATTCTATAGGGTCCCTCCAAATTCGGGCCAAGCTTGCCCTCTCTGGGATCCTTCTTGTTACCGACAACTTTTCCTAAGACAAGGTCACCGACTTGAAACTCCATTGGGTTGACCTTCTTATTATAAGCCCTGGCAAGTTGCTGCTGGTATGCCGCTAGCTGAATTGTAACTTTCACTCTTTTTTCTTCTAGTAGATCCAGATCTCGGGCTAATAATACATCATTAGTCCCATTCTCTACTCTCTAAGTTCTGATCCCTGGGATGCCGACTTCTAGTGGGATTACTACTTCTGTGCCATAAGCCAGGGCAAATGGGGATTCCCCCATTGATCTTCTCGGCGTAGTCCGATATGCCCAGAGTACACTGGGCAATTCATCCACCCACTTTCCCTTTGCTGCTTGCAGCCTCTTCTTTATCCCATCCAAGATAACTTTGTTGGACGCTTCTGCTTGTCCATTGCTTTGAGGAAAACTTGGGGTCGAAAAATAATTCTTGATTCTGAATTTTGCATAGAAGCCCTTGATTAGCTTACTGTCAAATTGTGTTCCGTTGTCTGCAACTATTGCCCTTGGGATCCCAAACCTGGTGATGATTCTTCCATATGAAATTCTTCACATCCACGTCTCGGATCTTGGCAAGGGCTTCAGTTTCTATCCACTTGGTGAAGTAATCTGTTGCTACCAGCAGGTACTTTCTTTGCCCAGTTGCTTGGGGCAGTTTTCTAACAAGATCCATGCCCCATTGGGCGAACGGCCAAGGACTGGATACTAGGTTCAGGTCTGCTGCTGGTTGGTGTATCAGTGGTGCAAACCTTTGGCACTTTTCACACTTCTTGACATAGGCTTCTGCATCTTTCTGCATATAGGGCCACCAATATCCTTGGGTAATGGCCCTATGAGCAAATGATCTGCCCCCAACGTGGCTTCCACGTACTCCTTCATATATTTCGTACAAAAAATCTTCAACTTGTAAATGATGTACACACCTCAAAAGGGGTCTAGTGAAGGATCTTCTGTAGAGATGTCCTTCTACTGTCAGACTGAATCTTGTCGATTTAAATCTAATCTTGTGTGCCTCTTTGTGATCATCTGGCAGTTTTCCTTCTTTTAGGAATGCTACTATTGCATCCATCCAGCTTGGTCCCATGTCCACACACATTGCTTCATTCCCTGTGGTCAGTGGTTCGATGCTCGGGCCCGACAAGTAGTCAACCATTATCGTCTTTGCCTTTCCAGGTTGTATTGCACTAGCCAGGTTGGCCAGGGCATCAGCATGATTGTTATCATCTCGGCTAACCTGCTGTAGTCGGCAATTTTGAAACAAGGCCACCAACTTGCTGCCCTCTTTTGCGTAGGCTGACATCCTTTCATCTCGGGCCGCAAACTCGCCCGTTGTCTGGTTGACTATAAGCTGGGAGTCACAGAAGACTATCACCTTATCTGCTTCTACTGTTACTGCCAGTTTCAGTCCTACAATCAGTGCTTCATACTCTGCTTCATTGTTTGAGGCCTTGAACCCCAATCGAATGGATTGTTCTAGTATTTGTCTATTTGGAGATACCAATACTACTCCTGCCCCCGCTCCTTGTCGGTTTGAGCTCCCATCAACGAACAGTCGAAAGGTCTCGCCGATGTAAATGTTACAGGGCCTAAGTTTTTCTTCCTTCCTTTGTTCTGTCACCCTCGGCTGGGCTCCTCTTTGCTCGCTAGGACATCATTCACCTTGGCTCAACAG
This sequence comes from Camellia granthamiana, assembly GCA_036172215.1. Lineage (NCBI taxonomy): Eukaryota > Viridiplantae > Streptophyta > Magnoliopsida > Ericales > Theaceae > Camellia > Camellia granthamiana. The sequence continues at coordinate 101,379,001 of CM069907.1, read as the reverse complement.
AGCCCGATGTATGATGGATCCTGGCATGAACTCGGCCAAAACTTGGCCTTTGATTGCTGTTCTGGGTCTGTATTCCAGGTCATATTGGCCCAAGGCTACTGCCCACCTGGCTATTCGACCTGTTAAATCTCCCTGCTACAATAGGGACTTCAAAGGATGTTCAGTTAGCACCACAATTTTAAGGGCTTGAAAATTATGGTTCAGCTTCTTTGAAGCCATTACCAAGGCCAGTGTTAACTTCTCCAAGGGTAAATACTTGGTTTCTGCGTCAGCCAGGGTTTTGCTTACATAGTAAACAGCCCTTTGCTCCTATAGCGATCCCGGTTTTCCCTCCATTGGTTGTTGTATTCCGGACTCGGTTCTGTGGATATCGGTTGTTGCACATGTTTCATTTCCGTCCTTTAATTCTTTGTATATGAGTTTTAGAATGCGTTGGGCAGGTTTGTAACAAGTTGGTTGTGATTAGAAACAAAGGGCTGCTGTCCAGTTTTTGGTCTCTTTGCTCGAGCCAGGACTTGTCGCTCGAGCAAGCCTTGTGTTGTTGTTTCTTCGCTCAAGTGAGGGTTTGTACGCTCGAGCGAGTATTGTGGGTCTTCAGATTTTCTTTTCAGACGCAGCTTTCGCTCAAGCGAGCTTTTCTTTGCTCGAGCGAGCTTGGTCTGGTGTGTCTCTTCGCTCGAGCTAGAGGTCCTTCGCTCGAGCGTGCGTCTACGTCTAGTTGGACCTGAAGGTTGTGTTTCTTGGCTCGAGCGAGCTTTTCTTCGCTCGAGCGAGCGAGGACTATGTTTTGGGCTTCTTCGCTCGAGCGAGCTTTTCTTCGCTCGAGCGTGCTTCTGGGTTGCAGACCTGAAGCTTCGTGTTGTTGGCTCGAGCAAGGCTTTCTGCGCTTGAGCGAGGTTTCTTTGTGTCTGGTTGCTCAAGCGACCACTCCTTCGCTCGAGCGATGCTCGAATATATCAGTTCGGAGCAACAACTTCTTCTTCACTTTTTCTTCATCTCTTGTATTCAAACCCTAGCCCCGGCTGTTCCTCTCTCTACACACACTCTGTCTCTAAGATTTCATCTACTTCTAGAGTGTTTCCACCCAAATCTCTTTGTAAGAAAGATAGAGGGTGGCATGGGCTTCACTTTAATCTGAAAAATCGTGGATTTGGAGCACTTTGAGTTTTTTTCAACAACTCCTTTGGGCTTCTAATTTCGAGGTAGGGATACCCTACTCCATCTTATGAGTTTTGACATAAATTTTAGTTATTTTGATTAGGTGGTGTTGTTTGGTAATTTTGGGAAAATTAGGGTTTGATTTGGGGTTATAAAAAGGAGGTTTTCAATTGTTAAACTCCACGTGTATGTGAGACCTTGGATAATGGAATTATTGTTGTTAAATTGATGAACTTGAACCTTAGGGTTGATATTTGAGAAAGGGGGAAAATGCCCTAATTATGTTGAATAATTAATTTGAATAATTAATTTGGGAAATATGAAATTGAGTTGGAAGTCATGAAATTGGAAATTTATGGGACTGAATGGTGTAGTTGGATAAATAAATCACTCACCTATGAAAATGTTGATATTTTATCTATTCGATAAATTTATTATCTATTTAGAGATAACTACTTTAGGCTATCGGTGGAGGATAGTCTTGACTGTTGTAGACACTGTATGTTGATTAGGGAAAACTGAAACTAATCACCTAGGTTATGTCATTGAATATGACGGTTGGAAGAATACATCGAATATGTGTATTGATTGATCATTGTATATGATAAATGTTTACATACATTGTATATGTATATTGTGTGGGAGGAGATAGGGGATGTACTCTCAAACCTGTTTGGGAGGAGATAGGGGATGGACTCCATTGATAACTAAGTTGGCCAGAGTGTCCAGGGTAAAAGTCCTGAAATCTTGATTACGTTTGTATAACGTAGATAATTGAAGTATGGAAGTGTTTTAATATGAGTTGTAGTCTCATGTGAATTGTAAATAACGGAAGTGTTTTAATATGAGTTGTAGTCTCATGTAATTGTTTGGCTAGATAATAAGCTAGGTTTATGAATGTGAATTGGATAAGTAAAGGAAAGTGGAGAAACACAATTGTATTTGTCATGGAACTGGGATGTGTTATAAAATTGGTTTATAGTGTTAACCATTTATCAAATGCTAATGTTTTAGTTATTTCTCATGCTTGGTTTAGTATATCTCTACTGGGCTTTGGCTCACCCTATATGGGACATCATTTTCAGGTTCAGGTGATATGACACCTCCAAGGACGTAGCTTGGGAGGCTTTGAGGCTGATAGATCTTTTTGTTGTTCTCTTTTGGTATTACATGTAAATTCAAGCCAAGAGCTTAAAGTGTATTCGAGTTAGTACTCTCTTTTTTGTAACCAAGTGTTGGCTTCGAAAGTTGTAAGCCCGTAAGGCATTTACCTTCGTTGTCAACATGTAATACTTTTGTAATGAATACTCTGATAAATGGAAATATGCTTTATTCTCTTATGCCTATACATGTCAAGAATGTGGGTTTATATGTATTATTTTGAGGGCGTAACAACTTGGTATCAGAGCGTACCAGGTTTGAATACTTTGGGTATGTGGGAAGTGGTTAGTACCACAATGGGTTTGTCTCGCTTGTTAGAGACCTAGATGTAATGTTATGTGCTTATGTGATAATACATTTATGTGACTATATGGGTATGGAATCTAGTTTCTAGGATGTTGATTGGACCCTTGGGTTTCTGGGAGTCCTGTTGGAAAAGCACTTGATCAATGCTGTTTCTAATCGGAACTCTAGCAACGCCTCGGGACTGTCATTATCCGGAAATGAAATTCGTAAGTGCTTATGTGATTATGTGCTTACGTGGAATGAATTACTGTTGTCCAATGCATTAGGACGCGAGTGAAATAGCTTCGGCACATTTGTGAATGTGCTAATGTTCTTCGTTACCTTTATTAGGATGTCAAGACGAGGACGTGGTGGTAGGCGAGGTAGGCCTAGGAGGCAGGAGATGCCTATACCGGATGAGATTCTGGCACAGTAGGAGGGTGTTGGTCAGACCAATGTGGCCGAGCCAGTAGATCAGCAGGCCATGGGCACCTTAGCCTGCGAGATGGCAGGAGCATTGAGGGAATCCATGGACATTCTTAGAGCTGAGAATCAAGCCCAGGCTCGTGTAGTTGAGGCAGGGCCGTCCTTTCTGAAGAGGGAGTTTTTTTGGTCGAATCCGGACAATTTTTTGGGTGATTTAATGGAGCCACTTAAGGCTGATGAGTGGCTTGAGTAGATGATGAAGACGTTTGAGATGCTAGGCATCGAAGACGGAGCCTTAAGGGTGACCTTGGCGTCCTTCCAGCTGAAGGGAGACGTGGGTCAGTGGTGGAAGTTTATTCAGGGCCGTATTAGTGGGACTTTGGAGGCTTTCGTTGGTGCCTTTCAGGAGAAGTTTTTGCCTCCCGCTGTTAAGGAGAAGTTGAGGGATCAGTTCTGTCAGCTCAAGCAGTTGAACACACCAGTGACCGAGTTTGAGGCCGCATTTACCAGTTTATCTAGGTTTGCACCTAAGCTAGTGGCGTCTGAAGAATGCCGTTGTCTTGAGTTCGAAAAGAAGTTGAGGATTGGGCTCAAGCTTAGGGTTGCAGGGTCCATGACTCGGGAGTATGGGTGCCTTGTGGATGCTGCGGCGCATCTTGAGATTATGATGCACGAGGAGGAGGAGAGGATGAGGGGCTTCAAGAGGAGTCAGGATGGCCAGGGGGATGGTAGGAGGCAGAGGGGTTCTAACCCTCAGCAGTCCCAGGGTGCGTTTGCGAGATCTACCTTTCCAGTGTCGAGTGCAGGCTCTGGGAGAGGCAGTCAGGGAGACTTTACTTGTTACAAATGTGGTCAGCTAGGCCACAAGTCTCCAGCTTGCCCACAGAGGGGAGGAGGGCAGAGAGCAGCTTCATCTTCGCCTCGTCCTCAGAGCCAGAGTCAGGGCAGAGGCCAGCCGCTCTCTTGTTACCAGTGTGGTCAGGCGGGGCACCTGAAGAGGTTCTGCCCGCAGTTGAGTGGCACATCTGGTGCATCTGGGTCGAGGCAGAGTTATCAGCCAGCTCAGTCTGTCCAAGCCTCGAGGGCCAATCAGGGAGCCTAATCGTCTCAGTCTGTGCAACAGTCTTTTGCTCTGAGAGGTGAGCAGGTAGATCAGAGACCTTCAGGGCGTGTGTATGCTGTTACCACGTAGGATCTTGTACTGGCTCCATCTGTTGTGAGAGGTACCTTTTTGTTTTGTAACTCGGTTGCTAATGTATTGATTGATACGGGTGCATCCCATTCCTTTATATCTGCTGCATTTGCATCTGTCTTAGGGTTGGAGTTGGCGCAGTTAGCTTCTCCTATTTGTGTTATGTCACCCATTGGGGGTGAGTTGATTTTGAAGCAAGGGTGTAGAGGTTATGATATTGAGGTCACCGACTGCCGGCTTCCATTTTCTTTTGTAGTTATGGCTATGTTGGGTTTTGATGTGATTTTGGGTATGGACTGGTTATCGTCATACCGGGCTGTTATTGATTGCTACCGCCAGAGGGTTATTGTATGTACCTTGAGCGGGGATTGTTTTCATTTCTTGGGGGATCGGGTTGGTAGTGTTTTGCCACCAGTGTATGATCCGCGAAGGCGGATTGAGCTTAGTTGCCTTCTCGCTAGCTGTATGAGTAGTGAGTGTGATGAGATCCAGATTGAGTTACCCAGAGTGGTTTGCGAGTATTCGGATGTTTTTCCCGAGGATCTTGTTAGTTTACCACCTCATCGAGAGATCAAGTTCTCTATTGATCTAGTGCCTGGCCCGACACCGATTTCCATGGCACCGTATCGCTTTGCCCCAGCCGAATTGAATGAGTTGAAGATTCAACTCCAGGAGTTGCTAGATAAGGGCTTTATTCACCCTAATACTTCGCCATGGGGAGCACCGACCCTCTTTGCTAAAAAGAAATATGGGGCCTTCAGACTTTGTATTGATTACCGGAAGTTGAATCGAGCTACGGTTAAGAACAAATACCCTATGCCCCGTATAGATGATCTGTTTGACCAGTTGAAAGGGTCCCGTTGTTTCTCTAAGATAGACTTGAGATCGGGTTACCATCAGTTGAGGGTCAGGAAGGAAGATATCCCGAAGACAGCATTCCGTAGGCGGTATGGCCATTATGAGTTTCTGGTGATGCCTTTTGGGCTCACCAATGCACCGGCAGTATTTATGGACTTGATGAACCGGATATTCCGGGAGTTCTTAGATTGCTTTGTGGTCGTCTTTGTGGACGACATTCTGATTTATTCACCTTCAGTGGAGGAGCACGAGGAACACTTGAGAGTGGTGCTTGAGTTGCTTAGAGCCCATAAGCTGTATGCTAAGTTTGGGAAGTGTGAGTTCTGGCTAAGAGAGCTTAAGTTCTTAGGCCATGTAGTCTCCGGGGAAGGGGTGTCTGTTGATACATCCAAGATAGAGGCAGTGCAAGATTGGACACAGCCTAAGAGTGTTTTTGAGATCTGCAGTTTCTGGGATTAGTTGGGTATTACCGTCGGTCTGTAAAAGACTTCTCCAAGCTAGCTTCACCATTGACTAGATTGACGCGGAAAGGGGTCAAATTTGTATGGAGTGAGACTTGTGAAAAGTCGTTCCAAGAACTTAAAGTGAGACTTACCACCGCTCCTGTTTTGATTATTCCGGAGAGAGGTTTGGGTTATGTGGTTTATTGTGATGCTTCACGAGAAAGTTTGGGTTGTGTGTTGATGCAAGAGAGGAAAGTGGTAGCCTATGGCTCGCGGCAGTTGAAAATACACGAGAGGAATTACTCTACACATGACTTAGAGTTAGCAGATGTGATTTTTGCCTTGAAGATTTGGAGGCACTACCTTTATGGTGAGAGATTCGAAGTGTTCTCGGATCATAAGAGTCTGAAATATCTGTTTACACAGAAAGACTTGAACTTGAGGCAGATGAGGTGGATGGAGTTCATTGAGGATTACGATTTCGAGTTGCATTATCATCCGGGGATAGCCAATATTGTAGCCGATGCCCTTAGTAGGAAATCCATTAGTGATGTAGCTTGTATAGCCATCCAGGAGTGGGAAATGTTAGGTGCACTTGGCGAGTTTGATTTATTTCTGGGCGAATCTGTTGAGTCTACGGCCTTGTTTTCTGTAGTTGCGCTGCCTACACTTGTGAATCGAGTGTTAGAGGCACAGAGAAGTGACCTTGAGGTAGAATCCCTCCGGGAAAAGATCTCTAGTGGGAAGGTTGAGAAGGGTTTGATTGTGTATCCTGACTTGAGTGTGAGGTACCGAGACCGTTTGTTTGTGCCGGAGTCTTGCTGAGAGGAAGTACTCCGAGAGTTTCACCATTCACGCCTTGCGGTGTATCTGAGAGGCACTAAGATGTATCGTGATTTGGGTCGCCAGTTTTGGTGGCGGGGTATGAAGAAGGATGTGGCAGTTTTTGTATCTAAGTGCCTTACTTGTCAGCAAGTGAAGGCCGAGCATCAGAGGCCAGCGGGTTTGTTACAACCCTTGCCTATTGCCGAGTGGAAGTGGGAGCATGTCACGATAGACTTCGTTGTAGGTCTTCCGAGGACTCAATGGGGTAGTGATGCTATTTGGGTGGTTGTAGACCGGTTGACTAAGTCGGCGCACTTTATCCCTATGCGCGTGAGAGATTTGGTAGATCATCTTGCCGACTTGTATATTCGGGACATAGTGAGGTTGCACGGGGTCCCAATGTCGATCGTCTCAGATAGAGATCCACGTTTTACTGCTAGGTTGTGGCAGAGTTTGCAGAGTGCCTTGGGCACTAGATTGACCTTTAGCACGACTTATTATCCTCAGACTGACGGGCAGTCCGAGCGTACTATTCAGATCCTTGAGGATATGCTTCGAGGCCGTGTCCTTGACTTTAGTGGGTCATGGGAGAGGCACTTGCCCTTAGTGGAGTTTGCCTACAACAATAGTTTCCAATCGAGTATTGGTATGGCACCGTTTGAGGCCTTGTATGGCCGACCGTGTAGGTCTCCAGTGTGTTGGGTCGAGGTGGGTGATGCACCTTTGTTGGGCCCGGAGTTGGTTCGGGAGACGACGGAGAAAGTTGAGCTTATCCGTAGGAGGCTTGTTACAGCCCAGAGTCGCCAAAAGAGTTATGCTGACCGTAGGAGGAGGCCTTTGGCATTTGAGGTGGGTGATCATGTTTTTCTAAAAATATCACCTAGGCGGGGTTTGATGAGGTTTGGGAAGAGTGGGAAGTTGTCCCCTCGGTTTATTGGCCCTTTCGAGATCCTTGAGAGGATTGGCGAGGTTGCCTACCGTTTAGCATTATCGCCGCAGTTGTCCGGAGTCCATGACGTGTTTCATATTAGTATACTTCGGAAGTATGAGCTGGATCCGTCACATGTATTGGATTGGACCGACTTAGAAGTTGATTAGGATACCTCGTATGAGGAGAGACCGGTGAGGGTCTTGGATAGGCGGGATCAAGTCTTGCGAGGCAAGATCATTCCCTTGGTAAAAGTTTTGTGGAAACATCACGGGGTAGAGGAAGCTACTTGGGAACGTGAATTGGAGGTCTGAGAGAAGTATCCAGATCGATTTGTGGATGTTTGAGCATATGTTGAAATATTTTGTTGTATTGATAAACTTTAAGAACATTGAATATGTCTTAAGTTGTAAAACATTGTATATGTTTTGATTTATGAAAGTATTATTGAATATGCCTTGAAAATGGAAGTTTAATTTGACATTGTATATGTTAAATGTATTGTAGAAATGCAAATATATCATTAACATTGAATATGTTATGGAATGGTGGAATATGGTATTGGAATTTGTTAAATTTTGAAGAAAAGCATGTTGTTAATACATATTGAATTATATTGTGAATTGCCTCTTAAAAAGAGATGAGATGACCGGTAATGGGTCAGGATGTTAAGTGTTGAATTGTAATATTGTTGAAGAATTGAGAAATCACAATTTTGAAACTTATATCTAATTTCGGGGACGAAATTCTTTAAGGGGGGGAGGTTATAGCGATCTCGGTTTTCCCTCCATTGGTTGTTGTATTCTAGACTCGGTTTCGTGGATGTCGGTTGTTGCATATGTTTCATTTCTGTCCTTTAATTCTTTGTATATGAGTTTTAGGATGCGTTGGGCAGGTTTGTAACAGGTTGGTTGTGATTAGAAACAAAGGGTTGCTATCTAGTTTTTGGTCTCTTCGCTCGAGCCAGGACTTTGTCGCTCAAGCGAGCTTTGTGTTGTTGCTTCTTCGCTCGAGCGAGGGTTTGTACGCTCGAGCGAGTATTGTGGGTCTTCAGGTTTTCTTTTCAGACGCAGCTTTGGCTCGAGCGAGCTTGGTCTGGTGTGTCTCTTCGCTCAAGCTAGAGGTCCTTCGCTCGAGCGTGCATCTACATCTAGTTGGACCTGAAGGTTGTGTTTCTTGGCTCGAGCGAGCTTTTCTTTGCTCGAGCGAGCGAGGACTATGTTTTGGGTTTCTTCGCTCGAGCGTGCTTCTGGGTTGCAGACTTGAAGCTTCGTGTTGTTGGCTCGAGCGAGGCTTTCTGTGCTCGAGCGAGGTTTCTTTGTGTTTGGTCGCTCGAGCGACCACTCCTTCGCTCGAGTGAGGCTCGAATATATCAGTTCGCAGCAGCAGCTTCTTCTTCACTTTTTCTTCATCTCTTGTATTCAAACCCTAGCCCCGGCTGTTCCTCTCTCTACACACACTCTCTCTCTCTAAGATTTCATCTACTTCTAGAGTGTTTTCACCCAAATCTCTTTGTAAGAAAGATAGAGGGTGGCATGAGCTTCACTTTAATCTGAAAAACCGTGGATTTGGAGCACTTTGAGTTTTCTTCATCAACTCCTTTGGGCTTCTAATTTCGAGGTAGGGATACTCTACTCCATCTTATGAGTTTTGACATAAATTTTAGTCATTTTGATTAGGTGGTGTTGTTTGGTAATTTTGGGAAAATTAGGGTTTGATTTGGGGTTATAAAAAGGGGGTTTTCAATTGTTAAACTCCACATGTATGTGAGACCTTGGAAAATGGAATTATTGTTGTTAAATTGATGAACTTAAACCTTAGGGTTGATATTTGAGAAAGGGGGAAAATGCCCTAATTATGTTGAATAATTAATTTGAATAATTAATGAGGGAAATATGAAATTGAGTTGGAAATCATGAAATTGGGAATTTATGGGACTGAAAGGTGTAGTTGGATAAATAAATTACTCACCTATGAAAATGTTGATATTTTATCTGTTCGATAAATTTATTATCTGTTTAGAGATAACTGCTTTGGGCTATCGGTGGAGGATAGTCTTGATTGTTGTAGACATTGTATGTTGATTAGGGAAAACTAAAACTAATCACCTGGGTTATGTCATTGAATATGACGGTTGGAAGAATACATCGATTATGTATATTGATTGATCGTTGTATATGATAAGTGTTTACATACATTGTATATGTATATTGTGTGGGAGGAGATAAAGGATGTACTCCATGGTTTGAGAGGAGATAGGGGATGTACACTCAAACCTGTTTGGGAGGAGATAGGGGATGGACTCCATTAATAACTAAGTTGGCTGGAGTGTCCAGGGTGAAAGTCCTAAAACCTTGATTACGTTTGCATAACGTAGATAATTGAAGTATGGAAGTGTTTTAATATGAGTTGTAGTCTCATGTGAATTGTGAATAACGAAAGTGTTTTAATATGAGTTGTAGTCTCATGTAATTGTTTGGCTAGATAATGAGCCTGGTTTATGAATGTGAATTGGATAAGTAAAGGAAAGTGGAATGAAACATAGTTATATTTGTCATGGAACTAGGATGTGTTATAAAATTGGTTTATAGTGTTAACCATTTATCAAATGCTAATGTTTTAGTTATTTCTCATGCTTGGTTTAGTATATCTCTACTGGGTTTTAGCTCACCCTATATGGGACATCATTTTCAGGTTCAGGTGATATGCCACCTCCAAGGACGTAGCTTGGGAGGCTTTGAGGCTGATAGATCTTTTTGTTGTTCTCTTTTGGTATTACATGTAAATTCAAGCCATGGGCTTAAAGTGTATTCTAGTTAGTACTCTCTTGTTTGTAACCAAGTGTTGGCTTGGAAAGTTGTAAGCCCGTAGGGCATTTATTTTTGTTGTCAACATGTAATACTCTTGTAATGAATACTCTGATAAATGGAAATATGTTTTATTCTCTTATGCCTATGCATGTCAAGAATGTGGGTTTATATGTATTATTTTGAGGGTGTTATAACTCCCCTTTTTCTTCTCGGATTACCACTGCACTTACCGTATGCTTCGAAACTGCTAAGTACAGGAACAGCTCCTCTTCGGGTTCTGGATTTGAGAGAATTGGAGCCTTGGTCAAATACTTCTTCAAGTCGGCCAAGGTGACTTCGCACTCTTCGATCTATAAGAAGTTTGTGGCCTTCTTCACTAAGCTGAAGAAGGGTTTGCATTTGTCAGAACTTCTGCTTATGAACTTATTCAGGGCTGCAGCTCTTCCAATCAACATCTGTACTTGCTTCGCCGATGTTGGACTTTTCAGTTCTAGGATGGCCTTGATTTGATCTGGGCTGGCCTCAATGCCCCTTCTGGTCACCAAGTATCCCAAGAACTTACCAGATCTAACTCCAAATGCACACTTCAATGCATTGAGTCAGAGCTGATATGTTTTTAGGATGTCAAAGACTGCCTTTAAGTCCTCTAGATGGTCCTTAGGTTCCCTGGCCTTCACGACCATGTCATTGATGTATACCTCCACTGTTCGGCGAATTAGGTTACCAATCTCTGGTAAGTTGCTCCTGCATTTTTCAACCCAAAAGGCATCACTCTGTAGCAATACAACCCTTTTGGGGTGATAAACGTAGTCTTCTCCTCATCTGGGGGGTACATGGCTATCTGATGGTACCCCTTGTAGGCATCCAGGAAGCTCATCCTTCCATGCCCTGAAGTGGCATCCACCAGTTGGTCAATCTTAGATAAAAGAAAGCTGTCTTTGGGACATGCCTTGTTTAGGCTGGTAAAGTCCACGCAGACCCTCCATTTACCATTCTTTTTCATCACCACCACTGTATTCGATAGCCATGTTGGGTAATTTACCTCTTGAATGGCCCTGGCCTCCAGAAGTCTGTCTACCTCATCTTTCACCGTCTCAACATGCATCAATGTCGGTCTTCTTGCTTGTTGGATTACAGGTTTGGCCGACCTGTCTATGTTCAGTTTATGGCAAGTGACCTCAGGGTCAATGCCAGGCATCTCGTAAGGCGTCCAGGCAAATACCTCAATGTTTGCTCTCAAGAAAGCCTCCAGTTCTTTTTCCTCTTCCTCGGTTAAGCCCTAGCCGAGAAGGAAAAAGCGTTCCTCATCCCCAGGTTGGACAGGGATTTTCTTAAGGGATTCTTCACTCTTCTCGGCTGGCTCTTTGCTGATGTCATCTAGGACTTCCACGTCCTCGTCTTCGATCTCTACTGTCTCTGGTTCTCATATGCTGTAGGTGGATTTCATTGCTGCCATGGAGCAGTTCTTTGCCTGCAGCTAATCCCATTTGACCTCCTCTATCCCATGCTCTGTTGGGAACCACAATAGCTGATGCAGTGTTGAGGGAACAGCCCCCATCGCATGCAACCATGGCCTTCTCAGTATAGCATTGAAGGGGGACGGTGTGTCGATTATGGTGAATTCTGTCTTCACCCTCTTGGTGCCAGCTTGCACCTCTAAGCTTGCTGCTCCCAGTAGCCATGTCGGCGTTCCATTGAACCCAACCATTGGACTGTTAGATTGCTCCATATCATCTGGGTGAAGGCCAAGCTCCTTGTAACACTTGACATACATGATGTCACAAAAGTTGCCTTGGTCAATTAGGATGCGTTTCACTTGGCACTCCCCAACCTGGAGGGATACTACCAAGGCATCGTTATTTGGATGATGCACCATCTCAAGGTCGGCTTCAGTAAAGGACACTACTGGTCCCTGGCACTCCTCGACCCGAGGTCTTTTCTCTCGGACCTGGTACACATGCTGCAAGTGCTTTACCTTCTAAGTCTCCCCCTGTATTTCGTTTTCGTTGACCTTCGAGTGAATTACATTAATTACCTGAGGTCCGCCTGCCTGCAGTTGTAGTGCTGGGGGAGGTGGAGCTACTGGTGCCTAAGGCAGTCTTGCCTGCTCTTCCCTTGTCCTAGCTTCATCTACAAGATCCCTTAAGTGGCCTTGCCTTACAAGGTCTTCCAGGTGTGCTTTCAGGGCTCTTCAACCTTGAGTCAGATGCCCATCTTCATTGTGGTAGGCACAGTGCTTACCATGGCTTCTTCCCATAAACTCTCTTGATACCCTTGCTGGTGCTCTAAAATAGGGCTGAGTTCGGATTTTCTCCAAGACTTTGAAAACCAGAATTCGGAATACGGTTGTGACTGCTTGAGCAACCCTTAATCCGATTTCTGGTTTGTTATAGCCACCAATCACCTTGGCCTCGCTTCGGTGAGCCATTTTTCTTCTCTGGTTTCGGCGCCTTTGTTCCCGGCGTATCCTCTTCGGCCCTGGCGTACTTTTCTAATCTGGCCATTAATTTCTCCATACTTTTTTGCAGTGTTTTTGCCAATGATTTTTGGAGCAAGCAATTATCTTTTAGGCCGTTCTTAAATAATACAACCGCCACCTCTTGGTTGCATTCTGGTATCCGGTTGAATACCACATAGTACCTTTTGGCATAGGCTCTCAGGCTTTCGTCCTCGCCAATTTTCAGAGCCATCAGGGCATCCACCCTTAATGGCTGTAGTTTGTTCGTCACGAACCTGGCCACAAACATTTCGGCTCGGCCTTCCCAGGTTTTCACAGTTCCTTTCGACAACTTGTGAAACCAGTCTGATACAATTTCTCCGAAGGATGAGGGGAACACCTTGCAAAGCAACGGCTCGTTCCCGATGTATAACGCCATCGAGTTCAGGTACAAACTGACGTGAAAGTTGGGGTCCGACTTCCCGTCGTAGATCTGGAATCTCGGCATGCGAAACCTCTTCAGGGCTTCAAATTTGTCCAATTCTACCGAGAATGGCGTTCTTGGCTTGACCAGGGAGGTTACCTCGGCATCTTGTTGCCTCCTCTGTAGGTAATCCCTTAGGTCTTCCTTGGTTCGACCAGGAGCTTGGCTATCTCCTGATTTCAGTCTTTTAGGTGCATTACTCTCAGCTTCATTGTGAGCCATTTTCGACCTCTCTTCATTAGTTGCGTCGAAGCACAACTCCTGCCTTTGAACATGCCGATGTTCTTTGGGGTCTACTTCCTTGGTGTGATGTGTCCTTCGAGATTCTTCCCTTCTCGGCTCTTCTCGCCCGACCTCCCTTGAAGGCTGGTGAGAGTGTTTTTCGCTCCTGGTGTGCTTACAGGGATTATTTTCTGCCCTCCCTTCTGGGCATTGGCTGCTGGAATCGGCGTGTCCTGCAGCGGGAACGATGGCTACATGACGTTGTTTTGCATCATGAAATTGATGACCGATTGCAGGTCTGCCAATTTGTTCGCCATCCCCTTCATCTGTTCGTCCCTCCGTAGGCATTTATCTTTCCATACCTGGAGGTTATTCTCGTTATAGTACTCGTTTCGATCTGATTTCTTTTGTACGTCGCCCTCCTGGCCGACGTCCTTTCTTTCATGATTCTTATCACGAGTCTCTTCATTGCAGTTGTCTCCTTCGACGTCAAGGTCAATAGGTCTTCCACTTCCAGTAGGAGTGTCGTCCCCAACCTTCTCTTTCTGTCCGTTGTTGGCCATTTATTCTCCTTTCTTTCCCACAGACGGCGCCAAATTGTGTGAGTGAATTTCTGTCCACACTGCCAACTCAGTATTCAACTGGAGAGCACTGGCAGAATAGATGGCGCCTGAATGACCTGTAACAGAAAGAAGAGATTCCGGTGGTGGTTCGTTCACCCGGGGGCACTCCGACGATTAAGTTAGTTAAATATCTCCCAAAGATAACCAAAGTGATTAACTCACTATTCAGAATATAAATTGCGTACCTTAGACCCATGGGAGTGCCTCTCTTTTATAGCCAACTCAATCCTAGCCCCAATAAAAGCCTAGCTTCAATGGACTTTAGCTCAGTATTTATCTTACACTCTCAAATAGATAAAGATAAACTTCTTAAGAGCTTTATCCTTATCCATGCTGAGGTCTTTCCTCATTCTAGGACTCTTGTCCCTTATCCGCTTATTCCGGATTCCAGTATTCTCACAGATAACCTCGGCCTAGCCGAGATCACCTCGGCATCACGACCAGGACACGTGGCACCTCGGCTGACACTTCGGCATCACCTTGGCCACGTGTTAATACTCAGAAAATATATCCCCACACTAACAAATGATGAAAGTTTCTTCAAGCACATAGAAAAGGCGAAAAGGTAGAATCTTCTAATACAATAAACTAGGAAAAATTATAAATAAGTGAGAGAATCTTAAAAATTTATTTATTACTGGTAGAATTTTATTTTGTGCAAGTTTTGTTTTTTGACACATTAAAAAGGCTAAGACTCCAATTGTCTTTATTGAATTTTATTCTTTCCAATTTGATGGCTTTGAATTCCGGATTTGAAGTTAGCGTGGAGGGTGTACCATAATCGCTCATAGACTAAGACACCAATTGCCTTCGCTTTCAAGAATTTTAGAATTGTCAAAGCAAAGCAACCAATGTAGACATTGAAAATCACCTGTGGTATAGAAAATTTTCACAAGAATTAAAAAAAAAAAACAAAAAAATGAGATTCACATCTCTGGATCCATATGTAAATCCCTTTTCATTGTTTGACATTTATGTTTGGTTCTTATGAAAACTGTGTTGTTAAGACTTTTTCATATAAATATAATAGAAGCTGAATATTTTTTTTGGTTTTCCTCAAACAGTACAAGAATAATGAAGAAACAAATACAATCAAGTTGCTTATCCCATTTCAAATCCAAAAAAAAGAAGCTAAAGTACACATAACCAGGAATATACAAAAAAGCCATTTCAAAACAATAACCAAATACAATCTCTCTCCTAACCAAAAAAATCATGTAAGAAACAATTCATATTTGTTTGTGTCTGATTCTGTATTTGATTTTTTATGTGCCGATCAAATAATGCCTCGAACCATTCTCAGCAGCAAATTCAAAATTCAGTACTCTTCCCTCCCTCCATCTCTTTCCTAATTTTCTCTACTCTATCAAGAACTCCCTCAATTGCTATATCAAATGCATCTTCAAGTGTCTCCAATCTTGACATTGGATTTGCATATATGATTCTAGGAATCAGCTTCACAATCTCCTCCCTCATCTCTGCCACTTCTTCTTCCGATATCTGACTCAAAGTCTCCCCAATATTCACTTTCCCATCTTTAATCTCATCCTCTGATATGAACACAGAATATTTTGAATAATTCTTGGGTAAATGCCATATATATTGCTGGTAAGCGGATCTAGAATCAAAGAAAACTGGAATGCACCCTGCCAAGATCGAATCAAACGTTGATCGCCTAGTAGACGAATCACCGGAAGGCTGCAAACAAAACTTGGATCTCTGAAAGATTTCTATCACATAAGTTGGGTTATCACACTTGTTTTCGCCCGAAGCACAATTCAAAAACTTGCATTTTTTTCCAGAATCAAGGCACTGGTTAATAATCTGACTCCGGATAGAATGTTCATTGTTGGGTCTTGAAGCACCCGCAAAAGAGAACAAGTATTGCCTTTTCAATTTCCTTAATTTGTTCTGCCATCGAAACACCTCGTCATCGCTAGATGGATGGAAATAAGTTGGATATGGAATCGCAAAATCTCTATTGGTTTCGGCTTGGGAAAATGATTCAATTATCAAAATCGTCATGTTTTTGGATTCGGGTAGTGACATGAGTTTGTTTCCCCAATCGGAATCGTTGTCGGTTTGTCTCCTAAAATCCCATGTAACCCTTCCTGCAACAAAGAAATGATCTCTTCCACCCATAGATTTCCACTCAGGCTTCTCAGAAACCCATTTGGCTAATTCAATGGGTGCTGAATCTCTTATTGAAGTGTTGAAACCCCAAAGGTATCGACCGATGTCAAGGCCAGCGTAGAATGGTACATAAATGATTGAAGCCAAAGATGAATTGTTGGTTAAGCATTTGTAGTTGTTCATTCTGTTGTGGAAAATCACTTCCAATAAAAACTGGTTTGTTTCAAACCAACTGATATTGTTTTGGAAAATCCCATGAAAATCCGCGGCATGAGGACCGAGACCCATGTTTGATATGTACTTGCAAAAATCAAACCATTTGATTAGTGATGAACAATTCTTTAGAATGTCTGTGTTGAATCTGCTAGGAAGATCATGAACATAGATATATCGACCTGAGCATGAATCCAAAACATGTTTGGAGACCAGTTGAGTTGTGTTCTCAACCTGTTTAACTCCATCCTTGCTATCAGCAACTCTGTTTTCCTCATTCTCAGAGATAGAATGAGAAGTGGAGTCTCGAAAGATGAATGAATTTGCATAGTTGGCAATGAAGGTGAGCCTATTGTTGTTGTTGTTGCCTGAAAATGAAGCTGAACAGAGGAAACAAAGCAACAGAAACCATAAAATGAAGCCGAAAACGAAACCAAACCAGGATTTTTTGTTGCAGTTGAGGTTGATCGAATTCTTCATGTGACTTGTATTGATTTGCCCAGCAAAACAAATCTCTGTTATTTGTTTAGTTGATAAAAGCTACAGGGAATGAGGAGATAAACTCTATCTTAGACAAAATGTCTGAATCAAAATGTGACCAAGAGACAGAGATGACAAAGTTTTAAATAGTAGTGCTAGGATAATTAGTTAAGGGATTTTGAGGAAGCATTTAGGTTTAGTTGACTTATTTTGAAATCAATTTTTATGATTCGAATTATTTTTTTTTTTTTAAGACTCATTGAATAGATTATTCATGTCAAAAATCAAAATGATTGAACATTGGCAACTATATATATTCGAATGATATTTGTTTTAAAAAAATAGATAACAAATACAATTTCAAGAATAATCATTTATTTTTTATAATATAAATTTGATTCAAACATATAGCTATCAATATCTGATCATTTTGATTTTTTGCATGAATATTCTACTTAACGAGTCATAGAAAGTGAACGGTTTCATTTATCGAAATGAGACCTATAATGGGTTCCACAGATCTCTCAAGTTCTATCATGTTTAGATCCTAATATGAGAGAAGCCCAACCCAATTAGTAATTGGTGTAATAGTATTAGGAGACTAATTAGTAAAATTTAGATCCTGATATTCTCCCTTCCCTATTTGTAATGGAGATGTTCCATTTCATCATCTAACGGTGAGTGTAATAATCTTTTTTAATTTAAATTAATTATAAATTTGCATTCCTATTTCATAGCCATTATGTAATGGAAATCCTCCATTATATATATAGAATGAAAAGGATCAAAGTAAAATTCTAACCCAAAAATTATCAATTAATCATCTCACTTACACATTATTAAATTTAAAAAATAGATCTAAAAAGTGAGTTTGATCCATCATTTTAATATACCATATTGAGAATATGAATGAGTAATCAGGTGATGCAATCATTAATTTTTTTAAATAAAATATTTATTGTGAATGATGACAACATTTTTAAAAATTATTGTTCTAAATAGAATCGAACTGTATTTTAGTGGTTTGTTTGATTTCGTTCCAAAATTTTCATGGTTCAATTTGATTTTAAATTTCATGAAACTATAAGTTATGATTTAGTTTTAATTGACTCCTAAATCGAACTAATTCAAACCATATTCATCCCTAAGTGAAATTTTCTTAATTACAATTTGTTATTGTTCTTTAATTTTTTTGAAATCTTTAAATGCACAAAGAGAACAGTGCCTCATTTACTTTATTTATTTATTTTTGTCTTACTTCTAGTATAAAAAGACTTTTGAGTTTACTTTGAATATTTTACGCAATAAAATAATTGTTTGATAGTTTATTTAACTAAACAAATATAGTTTTTATAAATTATAAAAAAATGTACTAATAAGATTTACAATTATTTTTATTTTTTGAATTAATAATTATAAAAACTAATTTATAAATAATATTAATTGAATTCAAGTATTACTGTTGAGATATACTGATTGATATATAAAAATAAGAGTTGAGTTTCTATTATGTTCATATCTTAACATAAAAAAAAATTTGAGAGGCCAGTGGATAGGGGCGGAAGCACGTGAGGACTAGGGGTCACGTGCCTCCCTTCAAGTTTTGAGAAATTGTGCTTATACCTCTAATAAAAAATATATATTTCAATATAATCTTTTAAAGTAATTTCTTAAAATTTTATATCACTATTTTCTTTACCTTTTTTCTTTTTTTTAAAGAAAAAAAAAATCTATTTAGTTTGTCACTCTAAATATTTAATTATGCTAAAAAATATTCTTATAAATTTTATATTAGAGAAATGTTTATATGTCACCAATTTTTTGTTATATCACATCTTATAAAAAGGCAGTGGTTTTGGTCCAGTCCAAGATCGGACTGGACCGTGCTGTTGGGCCCATGGAGGCCCACCACGGGTCCCGTTTTGATAATCCGAACCGTGAATGTGTAGAACTCGTCGAGTACTATATGCCTGTAAAAAATCACGTTGATCGGATATCGATAGCTATGTGAACAAAACAGTTTTTTATCAACCGTTAATTTTCTCACCGTCCATTTTTTTATATACAAAACTGATTTGATCACATAGCTATTAATATCCGATCAACGTGATTTTTTACAGACATATAGTACTCAACGAATTCTACACATTGAACTGTTCGGATTATCAAAACGGGCCCAAAAATGGACCCAATGGGCCGAACTGGACGGGTCCAGTCTTGATCTCAACTTGAGACAAGCTGGACCCTATAAAAATACTTGTAATTGGTTCATTTATTTACATATATTTATTACACAATTAATGACAACTAATGATATATTGCCATTTAATTCAGTGATTCAAAATGGAGAAAAAAAACAAGTGATACATAATAGGCCCTGTGTATTATTAATTCACCTTTCTCTCTTTTCTTTCTCTATCCCTCTCTATATTTCTTTTTGCGTGTGTATCTTAATATAGTTTTGCTCTCATATGTTGTGAAGGTATATGATTATTTTTTAAATCATGATGATCACCATACATAAAATCAAATTAATAATAATACAGATAATGATCAGTTAACTTGAACTTATATTTAAATATACCTTTGCAATCGTATTAATTTTTAATCTTACCATCAAATAAAAATTAAGTTAAGTTAGATTGTGATTTTTATTAAGATTTTA
This sequence comes from Camellia granthamiana, assembly GCA_036172215.1. Lineage (NCBI taxonomy): Eukaryota > Viridiplantae > Streptophyta > Magnoliopsida > Ericales > Theaceae > Camellia > Camellia granthamiana. The sequence continues at coordinate 101,359,658 of CM069907.1, read as the reverse complement.
ATTCAATGTTGCCCCTTTTAAGTCAAAATCTTGACTCTGTCACTGCCTGTGGAGTCCACCACAGGTCTTGTTTCGATGATCAAAACCGTTCATTTTGTAAGGCACTCAATGTGCATCATTCATAAAAAAAATTAGTTCGATCTAATAATCATAACTCTTTTATCTTATCGCATTTATCTCTAAGAAAATGGACGGTAAATATATTTACGAAAATAAATCATTTAGAGACAAATATGACTAAATAAAAATGCTACGATTGTCAAATTAAACTAATTTATTTTTTCAAAAATATATACATTGAGTATCTTACCAAATAAAGGATTATAATAAATCTTACGAGTCCTTTCAATTTTCTCATGTTGAGATGCGTAAACTTGAGAAGCTAATCCTAAGATAAAAAGTATTTGGAAAGAACAGCATTTTTGGTGGGTGAATTGGGGATGGGAAGACTTTTGCCTTTTTTTATTTTTATTTTTTTAGTAATATATTAAATTCATATTCTCAGTTTTGATTCCCATGGGTGAGCCTTGGTCAGCTGGTTTTGATAGTGAAGCACCACTTGGCACTTGTTAATAATACACGTGCTCATATTAACTGCCGTTAGATTGGTATATTTCTTGAGATTTTAGGCTTATTTTGAAAAGATGAAAATAAGTAATTTTTTTTTATATATTATAAAATAATGTATAAAGAGTAAAGAGGTAATGTGATTTAAATAGGTTAATAAATTGACTTATAAATTTGCTCCCAAAACAGGTTGTAACAACCCAGATTTTTAATTACAGTTCCGATTCGTAGCTCGAAATTCGGAGGCTCGAATTTGGCTCGTTTTGGTGTCTTTTTTTTTTTTTTTTTTTCTTCGCCATTTCTGAAAGTTGGGAAGAAGAAGATAATTATAATAAAAAAAAGAAGAGAAGAAGAACACCAAAACGAAAGATGAACACCAAAACTGGAATACGCATTCCCAAATTATTCTTTTTTGAGAAGACGCCATTCCCAAAGTAAGGCTTGGTTTGGGTTATACTATATAATCCATCTTTTTATCTTTTTATCTTTTTTCCATCACATCACCTCTCTACTTTTCTGCACATCTTTTCGTAAAAAGACAAAAAGTGCACTTTTTTAGGACACCCCAAACCAACCCTAAAAGAAGAGAAGAAGAAGATCTGGAATACCCATTTTTTAAAATAAATATTATTCTTCATTTGAGATGTTCATCTTCATTTGGGTTTAATTAAAAAATGCGAGTTCATCTTCATTTGGGTATTTCTTCTTAGATGTTCCCCATTTGAGAGCAGCACAGCGAATTTGAAATACCCATTTGGGTATTTCTTCATTTTTCTTCATCAAACCCGAGTTCATCTTCATCATCAAAAACACACAGATCTTCATCAATATCAACATCTTCATCAACAACAACACAGAGATCATCTCCAGATCAAAAAAAAAAAAAAAAAAAAGATCAGTGATGGCAGATAAAAAAAAAAACAGATCAAAAGAAAAAAAAGATAAAAAAAAAAACAGAGATCTTCATCATCTTCTTCTTCAGATCATCATCTTGAGATCAACATCATCATCTTGGTTCCTCTTCTTTTCTTCTCCTCCTCTCTTCCTCTTCTTTCTCTCTTCCTCTTTTCTCATTCTCTCTCTCTTTTCTGTCTTCTCTCTCTGTGTATTTTGATTCAAAAAGCAAGAAGAAAAAAAAAATCTGTTTCGGGTTTCGAGCCAAATTCGGGCCACCGAATTTGAGCTACGGATCATTTTTCTAATATTATTTAATCTCAGTTCGGAAAATATATAATTTATTATATATTATTATGTGTAATTTTGTAAAATAATATAATTATTAAAAGTTTAGGGGTCAAAATATAAATAATAATAATATAGATAATATTAATAATAATAATAATGGGTGTGGTAGTAAAATAAATAATTTATTTTCTATTGATATATGATAAAGTGTAATTTAATAAGAAATTATTTTATTTATATAATTATATTAAAATATTGGGTCAAAAGGTAATTATCTTAAATATTTATTAAAGATAACTATGAATCCTGGAGTGAATCTATGAAGGATTTGGTGGGATGCCACGTTTTGGCTCAGGAGGCTTTCACCTCCTTATAAATGAGGAGCTGATCAACCGTGAGAAAGAAAAGAAAAGAGAAAAAGAAAAGAAAGAAAAAGAAAGGAAAAGAAAGGAAAGAAAGAATAGTGGAAGGTGAAAGGGTTTTTGACAGTTGAAAGAAAAGATGAGGTATTAAAGTTAAGGTGAGTTATATTATACCTTGAGTCACCAAAATGTATTTTACGTATGTTTTGACTTACCAAAATCTGTTTTTATATAAGTTATGTTTTATAAATTATTATAAACTATAAATATTTCAGTTACGTGGTTTTATATCTGAACCCTATTTGCTTAAAAGTAAACCCATGGATATGTTTGTTTTACTTTTAAAGAATATTTGACTATGACCTTATATACAATTATGTTTTGTAAGTACCACCACAGGAATCTCATGCCTTGGGGGACTTAAATAACCATTGACATCTGCTTGGTTACTTTGTGGCCCTCGGATCCATTGACCTCTGTTCTGTACGGATCAAAGTGTTGTGCGGAGCTAAGTGCTACACTGTTGTGGGAGCCACCTCTAGAATCCGTACGAGCCACCTCTTGAATTCGTACCTCTGTTCTGTGCGGACCAAAGTGCTGTGCGGAACTAAGTGCTACACTATTGTGGGAGCCATCTCTAGAATCTGTACGAGCCACCTCTTGAATCTGTACCTCTGTTCTGGCTGTCACTTCTGTGACCTCTGTTCTGTTCTGTTCAGTACCGTGGTTATGGTCATGTATTTATATAATATCTGTATTTCAGTTTTTGCTACTTAAATGATTTGTTTATGTAAATGTTTTGGCCTAACTAACGATTCATGGTTATTTCGTGTCCCTTATACTCTTGGTCTAATATTTCTCACTCTGCCATGAGCTTATAGTTTTTTACCAATTTTCAAGAAACATGCAATTCAGAAATAGCTTTTTGGAATGTCGGGCTGCGGAATAGACACACAGCACTTTTATTGATATTTTTCTATGTAAATATCGGCATTTTTGATCAATAAATTTTGTAATAAAAATAGAAACTCCAATGATTATTTTGGTACCCTTATTTAAATATTACTTCCGCTTGCGTTTATTAATTTGTTTAAGAATTAGCCGGAGGTAACCTCAGTTACTGGCCATTGCGATACTTAACCCTTGGGTACGGGGAGCGGGTCGTGACAAGTGGTATCAGAGCAATGGTTTCTTTTTAAAAATAAAAAATAAAAAATAAAAAATTTCATTGGAGCATAGGACACACGCACATTTAAGAAGTAAGATAGCGGGTAATTAGTACCTAAATATTATATTTTGTTAGTCGATTTAATTATATTATAATTTTATATGATTATATATATATAATAATTTTTTTTTAGTGTGCCTAATTTGTGAAGGATATTCGCTATAATTTATATTGTTATAATAAAAGAAGGACAAGAACAGAAGGATGTCAGGTTCAATCACCTACCAAAATTATAATATAATTAAATGCATATAATTTTCAGTTCAGTATTCAAAAAAATTAATTTATTTTGATGTTTTTTTAAAAGTGGGTTCAAATTACAAATATACTAATTTTGAAACTATTTTTCATCAATGAAAAGTTCATCTCAAATTTTTCAATTCTTGCATATAATTCTGTCATTATATTCTCATTTTTATTTATTTTTATCGTAAACAAAACGAGTGAAAAGTTTTTAAAGTCACTCCTTATTCATTATTTTGGCCTAAAACAATTTTTGACAACTAGATAGTGAGCTATTTTTGGTAAAGTTTTTTTTTTAAGGTAATATTTTATATCAGATTAATCATCTAATATATATTTATCAGAGTGTGCAGTGGATAGCTTACACATGGCAAATTTCGCGGACGAAATTTTTAAAAGGAGGGAAGATTGTAACAACCCAGATTTTTAATTATTCTGTAGAATTTATATTAATATTATTTAATTTCAGTTCGGAAAATATATAATTTATTATATATTATTATGTGTAATTTTGTAAAATAATATAATTATTAAAAGTTTAGGGGTCAAAATATAAATAATAATAATATAGATAATATTAATAATAATAATGGGTGTGGTAGTAAAATAAATAATTTATTTTCTGTTGATATATGACAAAGTATAATTTAATTAGAAATTATTTTATTTATATAATTATATTAAAATATTGAGTCAAAAGGTAATTATCTTAAATATTTATTAAGAATAACTACGAATCTAGGAATGAATCTGTGAAGGATTTGGTGGGATGCCACGTTTTTGCTCAGGAGGCTTTCACCTCCTTATAAATGAGGAGCTGATCAACCGTGAGAAAGAAAAGAAAAGAGGGAAAGAAAAGAAAGAAAAAGAAAGAAGAAAGAAAGGAAAAGAAAAGAAAGAAAGAATAGTGGAAGGTGAAAGGGTCTTTGACAGTTGAAAGAAAGGGTGAGGTATTAAAGTTAAGGTGAGTTATATTATACCTTGAGTCACCAAAATGTATTTTACGTATGTTTTGACTTAGCAAAATCTGTTTTATACAAGTTATGTTTTATAAATTATTATAAACTATAAGTATTTCAGTTACGTGGTTTTATATCTGAACCCTATTTGCTTAAAAGGAAACCCATGGATATGTTTGTTTTACTTTTAAAGAATATTTGACTATGACCTTATATACAATTATGTTTTGTAAGTACCACCACGGATATCCAATGCATTGGGGGACTTAAATAACCATTGGCCTCTGCTTGGTTACTTTGTGGCCCTCGGATCCATTGACCTCTATTCTGTGCGGACCAAAGTACTATGCGGAGCTAAGTGCTACACTGTTGTGGGAGCCACCTCTAGAATCCGTACGAGCCACCTCTTGAATCCGTACCTCTGTTCTGGCTGTCACTTCTGTGACCTCTGTTCTGTTCTGTTCAGTACTGTGGTTATGGTTATATATTTATATAATATCTGTATTTCAGTTTCTGCTACTTAAATGATTTGTTTATGTAAATGTTTTGGCCTAACTAACGATCCATGGTTATTTCGTGTCCCTTATACTCTTGGTATAATATTTCTCACTCTGCTATGTGCTTATAGTTTTTTTTATCAATTTTCAGGAAACATGCAATTCAGAAATAGCTTTTTGGAAAGTCGGGCTGCGGAATAGACACACAGCACTTTTATTGATATTTTTCTATGTAAATATCGGCCTTTTTGGTCAATAAATTTTGTAATAAAAATAGAAACTCCAATGATTATTTTGGTACCTTTATTTAAATATTGCTTCCACTTGCGTTTATTAATTTGTTTAAGAATTGGCCGGAGGTAACCTCAGTTACTGGCCATCACGATGCTTAACCCTTGGATACGGGGAGCGGGTCGTGACACATGTCTTAGTTTAACAGTTGAGAATAAGAGCTCACTAAGTTGGCTTGAGGGAGTCATTAGAATCTTTGGAAAAAAATCATGAATTTTCTAGGATAGTATTAAGGATCTTATCGAATACTTATGGCAGTTTGCCAAACAAAGGCTAAGAAAAAGAAAACAAAAAGCACAAGTATTATTGGCATATATAACATTTACAATTGGATTTAAAAAAACATGCCTCGGGCAATTTAGCAAAGAAAAAACTACTCGAATAAAGAGCAAAATTAGTATAGATACAACCTAAGGCATGTAGCACACTTGGTAAAGGCCTTGGGATTAAGACCTCAAGTCTCAAGCTCAAAATTCCTTAGGCCAATTTCTTAGGCGTAGCGCAGTTGGTTAAGAAGTTAGCCTCAAGTTATTATCGTAATACTTGGTGTGGGTTCAATACTCCCTCGTTGCGCGAGTTCTAATTTAAGCGAAACTTATTTTGAGAAGTCGGGGCAAGTTCTTAGGTTATAATCTTTGACTCAGAACAAACAATACGACACATTGGTGATCTCTGCAAGCGGCACACTAGTGATATCTGCCAGGGACACAGCTTTTGACTTGCAGGAAAGTAGGAAGAGTTATAGACACAAATCAAACTAAAGATGTTAAACATAACAAACATTTTTTTTTCCCTTAAAATTATAGGGAAATGCTATAGTGTGCACCTTTTTAGAATACATACCATATGTACTCCATCACAAAATGTGTAAACATATCATAAAATTTTGTAACATCAATCACAAAATATATAATATCGTCATAAATTAGTATAACAAAAAATATTGTAATCAAGTTACAAAATTTTAAATATGTTATTACGTTAATTTGTGATAAAATTATATATTTTGTAATTGATATTACAAAATTTTGTAATAAAAATATATATTTTTATATTAGAGTGCATATATTCCACATCATAAAATTTCCCAAAAGTATAAGTTTCCAAGTTTGGCGGCTTATTCTTTGGGTCCCGAAAGGAATGTACCACCACCGCCCCTGATTGCGTACAACCACGGAGAAAGCGAGAGAATTTATTTAAAGCTGCAGCTGCAGCTGCATCTCAAGAAAATTTCTGACCTCCCTATTTCCAATTTTAAATGATATTGACTAGTTATGTATAAAGACAAAATTAAAATTTCAGCACCAAGTTAAAAGATAAATAATATTTTTTTATAACATAGACAAACACACACATATATATATATAATACGATATATAAGAATATATTTAGATATTAAAAAAATTCAAATATTATATAAACAATCTCTATTAAAATAAAAAAAAATTTGATAAAAAATAAAAAAAATATAAGATGGGAGAATAATAAAATATATATCTTTATACTGAGAGGTTATTTTATTTATAAAATAATATATGTATATATATATATTTAGAAGTGCTATAACAGACACAATTTTTTATAGAAGTAGGATAGCCATGGGAATTGGGGATGTTGCTGTGCAGCCAGCAGCAACTGCTGTGCAGCAAAATGGACCTATTTTCGATAATCTAAACCGTTCATATTTTAGAATACATCAAGTAGAACATACTTGTAAAAATTAAGTTAATCGGATATCATTTTCCCATTCATCTACTCACATTTGTATTCATTTTAATACTTTAAATAACAATTATTTTTATAGATACAAATGTGAGTGGATGAACGGGTAAACGATATCTGATTAACTTGATTTTTTACAGGCATGTTCTACTCAATGTATTCTAAAATATGAACAGTTCGGATTATCGAAATGGGCCTCGAAATGGGCTCATTTCGCTGCACAGCAGTTGCTGCTACGTAGCAGCATCCCTAATTCCGTAGCCATGACCCCCTACAATCTTCTCCTAATTCCATCACTACTCATATCTATCTATCTATCTATCTATCAATCAATCAATCAATCAATACTCTATATATAACCAAATGTAGTTGTATTGGCAAAAGTCTTCAAATATTCATTCCTAAATTCTCATAATTTTAATTTTCTCTCTTTCCTACGTGACAACCCTCTTTGATTGTCTCTTATACTTTCAACCATCTTTGATTGTCTTTCATATTTTATATTTTCCACCATTTTCTGTTTCTTTGATTAATTAAAATAAAAATTAATTTCGTGGTTTATGAATAAAGATTTGAATTTCAAAATTCCTCCATATAAATAAACATATAAAAATTAATAAATAATTTATGAAAATTAATTTCGTGATCTACAGATAAAGATAAAAATTAAATAATTAATTTAAAAAAATATTTTCATAACTTATAAATAATTTAAAATTTCTTCCCATAAATAAACTTATAAAAATTGATAAATAACTTATAAAAATTAATTTCATGACCTACAGAAAAAGATAAAGGTTAAAAAATTGCTTTTAAAAAAAATGAAATTACTCCTTTTTTTTTTTTTTGCCCTTCATTTTGTACTTTAATTAATTTCATTATAGATAAACATATAAAAACTCATAAATAATTTATGAAAAATTATTTCATGACCTATAGATAACGATAAAAATTAAAAGAATTATTTTAAAAAATTGATTTCATGACTTATAGGTAAATAAACATATACAAATTGATAAATAATATATAAAAATTAATTTCGTGGTCTATAGATAAAGATAAAGATTAAATAATTGATTTACAAAAAATTAAATATAGCAATCCCGGGTTTTTCCCTTTATGTACAGTATTCTGGACTTAGGTTCCGCGGTTGAGTATTGTTGTATTTGTTTCATTTCCATCCTTTAATTCCTTATATTTGAATTTTAGGATGTGTTGGGCAGGTTTGTATCAGGTTGGGAGTGTTTTGAAATAAATGGTTGCTGCCCAGATTTTGATGTCTTCGCTCGAGCAAGACTTTTGTCACTTGAGCGAGCTTTGTGTTTTAGATCCTTCGCTCGAGCCAGGGTTCCTTCGCTCGAGCGAGAGTTGGGTGTTGTGTCTGGTGGCTCGAGCGAGAAGTCTTGCGTTCGAGCTTGCGTCTGCGTCTGCGTCTAGTTCTGGACCTAAAGGTTGCAATTCTTCGCTCGAGCGAGCTTTCCTTCGCTCGAGCGAGCGAGGTCTATGTTTTGGGTTTCTTCGCTCGAGCGAGCTTTTTTTCGTTCGAGCATGCTTCTGGGTTACAGACCTGAAACTTTGATTTGTTGGCTCGAGCGAGGCTTTCTACGCTCGAGCGAGGTTTCTTTGTGTTTGGTCACTCGAGCGACCACTCCTTCGCTCGAGCGAGCCGCGAATATATCAGTTGGCAGCAGCGGGTTACACTTCACTTTTTCATCATCTTCTTTTATACAAACCCTAGACCAGCTGCTATTTCTCTCTCTATATACCTTCTCTCTAGGGTTTCATCTAGTTCTAGTGGTCTTCTACCCTAGTCCCTTTGGAAGAAAGGTAGAGCTTCGCGAGGGCTTCGCTTTAATCTGAAAAGTTGTGGATTTGGAGCACTTTGAGTTTCACATCTCTTCTCCTTTGAGCTCCGAAAATTAAGGTAGGGATAACCTACTCTATTCTATGAGTTTTAACATAAATTTTGGTCATTTTGATTAGATGGTGTTGCTTTGTCATTTTGAGAAAGTTAGGGTGTGATTTGAGGTTATAAAAAGGGGGGTTTTCAAATGTTAAAACCTATGTGTGTATGAGACATTGAAAAATGAAATTGTTGTTGTTAAATCGATGAAATTGAGCCTTTGGGCTAATATTGAGAAAAAGGGAAAAATGCCCTAATTATGTTGAATAATTAATTTGGGAAAATGTGAACTTGAAGTGAAATTCATGAAATTGGAAAATTGCGGGAGTAAATGGTGTAGTTGGATAATTTAATCACTCACCTATGAAAATGTCGATATTCTATCTGTTGATAAATTTATTATCTGTTTAGAGATAACTGCTTTGGACTATCGGTGGAGGATAGTCTTGATTATTGTAGACATTGTATGATGATTATGGAAAACTGAAACTAATCACATTGAATATGTCATTGAATATGACAGTTGGAATAATACAGCAAATGTGTGTATTGATTGATCATTGTATATGATAAATGTTTAAATACATTGTCTATGTATATTATTTGGGAGGAGATAGGGGATGTACTCCATGATTTGAGAGGAGATAGGGGATGGACTCTCAAACCTGTTTGGGAGGAGATAGGGGATGGACTCCACTGATACAGCAAATCTGTGTATCACTTGAAATATAGAAGTGTTGAAGTATGGAAGTGTTTTAATATGTGTTATAGTCTCATTGAATTGTTTGGCTAGGTTTTGAGCCATAATTATGAATCGAAACTATATAAGTGAAGGAAACTGAAATGAAAAATGGATGTACTTGATGTTGAATTGAAAAGTGTTGTAAGTTGGTTTATAAGTGTCAACCATATATCAAATGCTATTGTTTTAGTTAATTCTCATACTCGGTTTAGTATATCTCTACTGGGCATTGGCTCACCCTATATGGGACATCATTTTCAGGTTCAGGTGATATGCCACCTCCAAGCACATAGCTTGAGAGGCTTAGAGGCTGAAGATCTTTTTTGTTGTTTACCTTTTTGTGTATTACATGTAAATTCAAGCCGAGGGCTTAATGTGTATAAGTTAGTACTCTCTTTTTTTTTTTTTTGTAACCAAGTGTTGGCTTGGAAAGTTGTAAGCCCGTAGGGCATTTACTTTTGTTGTCAACATATAATACTTTTGTGATAAATACTCTGATAAATAGATGTACACTTTATCCTCTTGAATATATTGTCAATTTCTTGTATCATGAATGTATGAATTATGGGTTTATTTTGGGGGTGTGACAACTTGGTATCAGAGCATACCAGGTTCGAATACTTTGGGTACATAGGAAGTGGTTAGTACCACAATGGGTCTGTCTCGCTTGTTAGAGACTTATGTATGATGTTATATGTTTATTTGATAAGATATTTATGTGACTATATGGGTATGGGATTTAGTTTCTAGAATGTTGATTGGATCCTTGGGTTTCAGGGAGTCATGTTGGAAAAGCACCTGATCAATGCTGTTTCTAACTGGAACTCTAGCAACGCCTCAGAACTGTCATTATCCGGAAATGAAATTCATAAGTGTTTATGTGATTATGTGCTTACGTGGAATGAATTTCTGTTGTCCAATGCATTAGGACGCGAGTGTTGTAGCTTTGGCACATTTATGAATGTGCTAATGATCTTCGTTACCTTTATTAGGATGTCAGGACGAGGACGTGGTGGTAGGCGAGGTAGGCCTAGGAGGCAGGAGATGTCTATACCGGATGAGATTTCGGCACAGCAGGAGGGTGTTGGTCAGGCCAATGTGGCCGAGCCAGTAGGTCAGCAGGCCATGGGCGCCTTAGCTTGCGAGATGGCAGGAGCATTGAGAGAATCCATGGACATTCTCAGAGCTGAGAATCAAGTCTAGGCCCATGTGGTTGAGGCAGGGCCTTCTTTTTCGAAGAGGGAGTTTTTTCGGTCCAATCCGGATGAGTTTGTGGGGGATCCTAAAAAGCCCCTGAAGGCTGATGAACGGCTTGAGCAGATGACGAAGACGTTTGAGATGCTTGGCATCGAAGACGGGCATTGAAGGTGACCTTGGCGTCTTTCCAGTTGAAGGGAGACGCGGGTCAGTGGTGGAAGTTCATGCGAGGTCGTATTGGAGGGACTTGGGAGGCGTTTGTTGATGCCTTTCAGGAGAAGTTTCTGTCTCCCGCTGTCAGGGAGAAGCTGAGGGATCAGTTCTGTCAGCTTAAGTAGCTGAGTACACTAGTGGCCGAGTTTGAGGCCGTATTTACCAGTTTGTTTAGGTTTGCACCTGAGCTAGTGACGTCTAAGGAACGCCGTTGTCTGGAGTTCGAAAGGAAGTTGAGGCACAGACTCAAGGTTAGGGTTGCTGGATCCATGACTCGGGAGTATGGACGCCTTGTGGATGCTGCGGCCCATATGGAGATTATTATGCCTGAGGAGAAGGAGAGGTTGAGGGGCTCCAAGAGGAGTCAGGATAGCCAGGGGGATGGCAGGAGGCAGAGGGGTTCTAACCCTCAGTAGTCACAGGGTGCTTTTGTGAGATCTACCTTTCCAGTGCCGAGTTCAGGTTCTGGGAGAGGCAGTCAGGGAGACGTTACTTGTTACAAATGTGGTCAGCTGGGCCACAAGTCTCTAGCTTGCCCGCAGAGGGGAGAAGGGCAGAGAGCAGCTTTATCTTCGGCTCGTCCTCAGAGCCAGAGTCAGGGCAGAGGTTAGTCGGTTTCTTGTTACCAGTGTGGTCAGGCGGGGCACCTGAAGAGGTTTTGCCCGCAGTTGAGTGGCACATCTGGTGCATTTGGTTCGAGGCAGACTCAGAGCCATCAGCCAACTCAGTCAGTTCAGGCCTCGAGGGCCAATCAGGGATCCTCATCGTCTCAGTCTATACAGCAGACTTATGCTCCGAGAGGTGAGCAGGTAGATCAGAGACTTTCAGGGCGTGTGTGTGTTGTTACCGCGCAGGATCTTGTATCGGCTCCATCTGTTGTGAGAGGTACCTTTTTGTTTTGCAACTCGGTTGCTAATGTGTTGATTGATATGGGTGCATCCCATTCCTTTATATCTGCTACATTTGCATCAGTTTTGGGGTTGGAGTTGGCGAAGTTAGCATCTCATATTTGTGTTGTATCACCTGTTGGCGGTGTGTTGATTTTGAAGCAGGGTGTAGAGGTTGTGATATTGAGGTCGCCGACCGCCGGCTTCCATTTTCTTTTGTAGTTATGGCTATGTCGGGTTTTGATGTGATTTTGGGTATGGACTAGCTATCGTCATACCAGACTGTTATTGATTGTTACCGCCAGCGGGTCATTATGTGTACCTTGAGCGGGGATTGTTTCCAGTTCTTGGGAGACTGGGTTGGTAGTGTTTTGCCACCAGTGTATGATCCGCGAGGGCGGAGTGAGCTTAGTTGTCTTCTCGCTAGCTATATAAGTAGTGAGTGTGATGAGACCCAGACTGTATTGCCGAGAGTGGTTTGTGAGTACTCAGACGTCTTTCCCGAGGATCTTGTTAGTTTGCCACCCCATCGAGAGGTGGAGTTTTCTATTGATTTAGTGCCCGGCACAGCGCCGATTTCCATGACACCTTATTGTTTTGCCCCAGCCGAGTTGAGTGAGTTGAAGATTCAACTTCAGGAATTGCTAGATAAAGGCTTTATTCGCCCTAGTACTTCGCCGTGGGGAGCACCGGCCCTCTTTGCTAAGAAGAAAGATGGGGCTTTGAGACTTTGCATTGATTACCGAAAATTGAATTGGGCTACGGTTAAGAACAAGTACCCTATGCCCCGTATAGATGATTTGTTTGACCAGTTGAAAGGGTCTCATTGTTTCTCTAAGATAGACTTGAGATCGGGTTACCATCAGTTGAGGGTCAGGGAGGAAGATGCTCCGAAGACGGCATTCTGTACGTGTATGGCCACTACAAGTTTCTGGTGATACCTTTTGGGCTCACCAATGCACCGGCAATGTTTATGGATTTGATGAACCGGATATTCCGGGAATTTTTAGATCATTTTGTAGTCGTTTTCGTGCACGACATCCTGTTTTATTCACCTTCTGAGGAAGAGCACGAGGAATACTTGAGAGTGGTGCTTGAGTTGCTTAAAGCCTATAAGCTATATGCCAAGTTTGGGAAGTGTGAGTTTTGGCTAACAGAAGTTAAGTTTTTAGGCCATGTAGTCTCCGGGTAAGGGGTGTCTGTTGATACATCCAAGATTGAGGCAGTGCAAGATTGGGCACAACCTAAGAGTGTTTTTGAGATCCGCAGTTTTCTAGGATTAGCTGGGTATTACCGCCGGTTTGTGAAAGATTTCTCCAGGCTAGCTTCACCATTGACTAGATTGACGCGGAAAGGGGTCAAGTTTGTATGGAGTGAGATTTGTGAACAGTCGTTCCAAGAGCTGAAAGTTAGACTTACCACCGCTCCGGTTTTGATTATCCCGGAGAGAGGTTTGGGCTATGCGGTTTATTATGATGCCTCACGAGAGGGTCTGGGTTGTGTGTTGATGCAAGAGGGGAAAGTGGTAGCCTATGGCTCGCGGCAGTTGAAAATACACGAGAGGAATTACCCTACACATGACCTAGAGTTAGCAGCTGTGATTTTTGCCTTGAAGATTTGGAGGCATTACCTGTATGGTGAGAGGTTCGAGGTGTTCTCGGATCATAAGAGTCTGAAGTATCTGTTTACACAGAAAGACTTGAACTTGAGGCAGAGGAGGTGGATGGAATTTATTGAGGATTACGACTTCGAGTTGCATTATCATCCGGGGAAGGCCAATGTTGTGGCCGATGCCCTTAGCAGGAAATCCATTAGTGATGTAGCTTGTATAGCCATCTGGGAGTGGGAGATGTTGGGTGCACTTGGCGAGTTTGATTTGCTTCTGGGCGAATCTGTTGAGTCTACGGCTTTGTTTTCAGTAGTTGCGCAGCCTACACTTGTGAATCAAGTGTTAGAGGCACAGAGAGGTGATCTTGAGGTAGAATCCCTTTGAGAGAAGATCTCCAATGGGAAGGTTGAGAAGGGTTTGACTGTGTATCCTGACCTGAGTGTGAGATACCGAGACCGTTTGTTTGTGTCGGAGTCTTGCTGAGAGGAGATACTCTGAGAGTTTCACCATTCACGCCTTGCGGTGCATCCGGGAGGCACTAAGATGTATCGTGATTTGGGTCGCCAGTTTTGGTGGTGGGGTATGAAGAAATATGTGGCATGAAGAAAGATGTGGCAGTTTTTGTATCTAAGTGCCTTATTTGTCAGCAAGTGAAGGCCGAGCATCAGAGGCCAACGGGTTTGTTGCAACCCTTGCCTATAGCCGAGTGAAGTGGGAGCATGTCACTATGGACTTCATTGTAGGTCTTCCGAGGACTCAACAGACTAGTGATGCTGTTTGGGTGGTTGTACACCAGTTGACTAAGTCGGCGCACTTTATCCCTATGCGCATGAGAGATTCGGTAGACCATCTTGCCAACTTGTATATTCGGGACATAGTGAGGTTGCACGGGGTCCCAGTGTCGATCGTCTCAGATAGAGATCCACGTTTTACTGCTAGGTTGTGGCAGAGTTTGCAGAGTGCCTTGGGCACTAGGTTGACCTTTAGCACTGCTTATCATCTTCAGACTAACGGGCAGTCCGAGTGTACTATACAGATCATTGAGGATATGCGTCGAGGTTGTGTCCTTGACTTTAGTGGGTCGTGGGAGAGGCACTTGCCCTTGCTGGAGTTTGCCTATAACAACAGTTTCCAATCGAGTATTGGTATGGCATCGTTTGAGGCCTTGTATGGCCGACCGTGTAGGTCTCCAGTTTGTTGGGCCGAGGTGGGTAATGCACCTTTGTTGGGCCTGGAGTTGGTTCAGGAGACGACGGAGAAAGTTGAGCTTATCCATAAGAGAGTTGTTACAGCCCAAAGTTGTCAAAAGTGTTATGTCGACCGTAGGAGGAGGCCTTTGGTATTTGGGGTGGGTGATCATGTTTTCTTGAAAATATCACCTAGGCGGGGATTGATGAGGTTTGGTAAGAGTGGGAAGTTGTCCCCTCGATTTATTGGCCCTTTCGAGATCCTTGAGAGGATTGGCGAGGTTGCCTACCATTTAGCTTTACCGCCGCAGTTGTCCGGAGTGCATGACGTGTTTCATGTTAGTATGCTTCGGAAATACGAACCGGATCCATCGCATGTATTGGATTGGACCGACTTAAAGGTAGATGAGGATGCCTCGTATGAGGAGAGACTGGTTCGGGTCTTGGATAGGCGGGATCAAGTCTTGCGAGGCAAGACGATGCCCTTGGTGAAAGTTTTGTGGAAACATCACGGGGTTGAGGAAGCCACTTGGGAACGCGAGTTGGAGGTCCGAGAGAAGTATCCGGATCTATTTGTGGATGTATGATCGTATGTTGAATATTTTGTTGTATTGATAAACTTTAAGAGCATTGAATATGTCTTAAGTTGTAAAACATTGTATATGTTTCGGTTTATGGGAGTATTATGGTAAATACCTTGAAAATGAAAGTTAATGTAGCATTGTATATGTTGAATGTACTGTGGCAATGCAAATATATCTTTAACATTGAATATGTTATGAAATGGTGGAATATGATGTTGGAAATTTTTGAATTTCAAAGAAAGGCATGTTGTTAATGCACATTGAATTATATTGTGAATTGCCTCTTGAATAGAGATGGGATGGCCGGTAATCGGTCAAGATATTGGTTATTGAATTGTAATATTGTTGGGAATTAAGAAATCATGTTTTTGAAACTTATATCTAATTTCGGGGACGAAATTCTTTAAGGGGGGGAGGTTATAGCGATCCCGAGTTTTCCCCTTTATGTACAATATTCTGGACTTAGGTTCCGCGGTTGAGTATCGTTGCATTTGTTTCATTTCCATCCTTTAATTCCTTATATTTGAATTTTAGGATGTGTTGGGCAGGTTTGTATCAGGTTGGGAGTGTTTTGAAATAAATGGTTACTGCCCAGATTTTGGTGTCTTCGCTCGAGCGAGACTTTTGTCGCTTGAGCGAGCTTTGTGTTTTAGATCCTTCGCTCGAGCCAGGGTTCCCTCGCTCGAGCGAGAGTTGGGTGTTGTGTTTGGTGGCTCGAGCGAGAAGTCTTGCGCTCGATCTTGCGTCTGCGTCTGGTTCTGGACCTGAAGGTTGCAATTCTTCACTCAAGCGAGCTTTCCTTCGCTCGAGTGAGCGAGGTCTATGTTTTGGGTTTCTTCACTCGAGCGAGCTTTTCTTCGCTTGAGCATGCTTCTAGGTTGCAGACCTGAAGCTTCGATTTGTTGGCTCGAGCGAGGCTTTCTATGCTCGAGCGAGGCTTTCTACGCTCGAGTGAGGTTTCTTTGTGTTTGGTCACTCGAGCGACCACTCCTTCGCTCGAGCGAGCCTCGAATATATCAGTTGGCAGCAGCGGGTTACACTTCACTTTTTCATCATCTTCTTTTATACAAACCCTAGACCAGCTGCTCTTCTCTCTCTATATACCTTCTCTCTAGGGTTTCATCTAGTTTTAGTGGTCTTCTACCCTAGTCCCTTTGAAAGAAAGGTAGAGCTTCGCGAGGGCTTCGCTTTAATCTGAAAAGTTGTGGATTTGGAGCACTTTGAGTTTCACCTCTCTTCTCCTTTGAGCTCCGAAAATTAAGGTAGGGATAACCTACTCTATTTTATGAGTTTTAACATAAATTTTGGTCATTTTGATTAGATGGTGTTGCTTTGTCATTTTGAGAAAGTTAGGGTGTGATTTGAGGTTATAAAAAGGGGGGTTTTCAAATGTTAAAACCTATGTGTGTATGAGACATTGAAAAATGAAATTGTTGTTGTTAAATCGATGAAATTGAGCCTTTGGGCTAATATTGAGAAAAAGGGAAAAATGCCCTAATTATGTTGAATAATTAATTTGAATAATTAATTTGGGGAAATGTGAACTTGAAGTGAAATTCATGAAATTGGAAAATTGCGGGAGTAAATGGTGTAGTTGGATAATTTAATTACTCACCTATGAAAATGTCGATATTCTATCTGTTAATAAATTTATTATCTGTTTAGAGATAACTGCTTTGGGCTATCAGTGGAGGATAGTCTTGATTGTTGTAGACATTGTATGATGATTAGGGAAAACTGAAACTAATCACATTAAGTATGTCATTGAATATGACGGTTGGAATAATACAGCAAATGTGTGTATTGATTGATCATTGTATATGATAAGTGTTTAAATACATTGTCTATGTATATTGTTTGGGAGGAGATAGGGGATGTACTCCATGGTTTGAGAGGAGATAGGGGATGGACTCTCAAACCTGCTTGGGAGGAGATAGGGGATGGACTCCACTGATACAGCAAATCTGTGTATCACTTGAAATATGGAACTGTTGAAGTATGGAAGTGTTTTAATATGTGTTATAGTCTCATTGAATTGTTTGACCAGGTTCAGAGCCATAATTATGAATTAAAACTATATAAGTGAAGGAAACTGAAATGAAAAATGGATGTACTTGATGTTGAATTGAAAAGTGTTGTAAGTTGGTTTATAAGTGTCAACCATATATCAAATGCTATTATTTTAGTTAATTCTCATACTCGGTTTAGTATATCTCTACTGGGCATTGGCTCACCCTATATGGGACATCATTTTCAGGTTCAGGTGATATGTCATCTCCAAGGACATAGCTTAGGAGGCTTAGAGGCTGAAGATTTTTTTTGTTGTTTACCTTTTTGTGTATTACATGTAAATTCAAGCCGAGGGCTTAATGTGTATGAGTTAGTACTCTCTTTTTTTTGTAATCAAGTGTTGGCTTGGAAAGTTGTAAACCCGTAGGGCATTTACTTTTGCTGTCAACATGTAATACTTTTGTGATAAATACTCTGATAAATAGATGTACACTTTATCCTCTTGAATATATTGTCAATTTCTTGTATCATGAATGCATGAATTATGGGTTTATTTTGGGGGCGTGACATTAAAACAATAAAATCTAAATAAAGATATGATTTGTTAATCTGTATCTATCAAAATCATATCTATCTAAATCTTTATTTTGATTTACTTATATTTTTTTCTCCTTCTATCACATATTATCCTTTTCTATTTTGAATTTTTTTATCTTATGAAATGTTCTTATGTATTGCTTTTAATCTCCTATTAAATTCTTATCCTTCTCTTCATAATTTTTATTATTCGTTATTATTTACCAAGTGATAAAGATATAAAATAAATAGTTAGCTCTAAATGAGAAGACTATTAATAATGAAATAATGAAGGCTACATGGGAGGAGACAATACAAAAATCTCACAAAATTAATTTTCGTCACTATATTTATCCGAGGTATTAATTTGATACTCTTTCTCTTAATTGTTAAAAATAATTTGTATTAGATCATTGCTATGTGTTTTTTCTTTTTCTTTTTTTTTATAAGGTTGTCATTTGCTATAGTATTTCTTCAAACCCATCTCAAAATTCTCTCTTTGAAATTTTTGTTTTTTTAATAATAAAGTGTAGAACCAATTTCTTATTAAATTTGTTTTCTTGGTACTTATTTTATTGAAATATCGAGACGAATAAAACTTTAATATAATATATGAAATTAATAAACATAATACAAAAATGGTAGGGAAATACTACATATTTGTCGATAGCTCTCTGTTATTATTAGTTGATTTGCTAGATTATATTATCAATTTAGACTCCATATGATTTAATTCAATATCCATGACTTTAGTTGCATTCGATCATTTTTTCATTGAGTAACATATATAATTTTTTTGTTGGTATATAGTGATTAAAGCTATCATTTATTATATTTCTTCAAGAACAATTCAAATAATTTGTCATCATGTTTTTAATAAATAAAATGGATTAAAACTATTTTCTTATATAATTTTTATAATCTTATGAAATTGTTATCTTGATTTAAGCTTTTTAAATGTTGTAGGAACTATGCAAGTAATTCAAGTTACGGAGAAAATGATTATAGAGAATGATTTATATGCATGTGTCATTGATAGAAGAAATCAAAGATAGAGAGTTGCTAACGTGATCAATTAATGATTTATTTGAGAAATTTTTTTTATGAGTAGGGTAACAAACTTAAATTAAATTTTTTTAAAAACTACTTAGAAATTATAATTAAAAATTAAGATTTATTTATAATTTGGTCCCACAATAATAATCTAAACCATTGATTTACAAGTTTAAGTAAATTTATGATAACTTTTCTGAGTTTATAGAATTTCTCTCTTTTAATACTTTTTTTTTTTTTTTTTTTTTTTTTTTTTTTTTTTTTTTATGAGTTGGGTAACAAACTTAGATTAAATTTTTTAAAAAACTACTTAGAAATTATAATTAAAAATTAAGATTTATTCATAATTTGGTCCCACAATAATAACATAAACTACTAATTTAAAAGTCTAAGTAATTTATGATAACTTTTCTGAGTTTATAGAATTTCTTTCATTTAATACTTTGTTTTTGTTTTTGTTTGTTTGTTTGTTTGTTTGTTTTTTTTTTTTTTTTCCTGCATGATACTATAGTTTGATACAAGTTATTTATGTTATCAAGTGATTGTGATACTATTATTCCCAACAATCTTTGTAATTAACAATTTTTTATGTATATCAAATTTTATTGTGAAATTTTGTGGATTAATTATGGTTAACATCTACTAGGATGGCCTAATATCATGACTTGCCGCTATTAAAACAAAATTGAAAATTAGAATAATTTATTTATCACACAAAATGTAAATAGTCTATTTATCTGTGTTGGAAAAATAGTTTTATATAGGCATATTTTTTAGCCCAATTTGGGTGTACCCCAAAACGTCTTTTGGGGTGGGTCCGAAGAGGTGACGTGTTCCTTGTCGCATGGCAAGCCACACGGGGAAGACGGAACGTCAAAACCATTTATGAGTGAATGAGAAGTTGACGTCGTTTTCGGGTCTAAACATTAATTTTTATTTAGATAAAATTCTTTTGAATTTTTTAAATAAAAATTAATTATGAGAATTTAATTTAATTCTAAATTTAAATTTTAAGTTCTCATATAGTTTCTTAAAATTTATACCTCTTTCTTTATTTATTAAACTATTTAAATAGTTTAATATATATATATATTAAATAGTTTAATATATATATAGATATATTTCAATAGTTTCAATAAATGAAGTTCCATCATGTTTGACTTTTGGACCAACGACCAACGGCACTTTTCAATTTGTTTGGAATTTCGTTTTTCCAACTGTCAGATTTGTTTGAATGAATTGGTGCATCTGTTCATTCTTTTGGTGCAACTGTTTGGACTGTGTGTGTGTTGGTTTGCCTATAAATAACATTTGTTCCAGCGGTTTTGGCCCCCGAGGATTGAGTCTTTGTTATTCGAAAAATTAGTCTGCTTCTTATATACTGCTATCCATAATTTTTCATTTGTATTTTATTCCTCATTCTAGTTTAGGAATAAGTATTCAGAGAGTTAGAACACAGGTTTGGTTCGCCGAACAAATTGCTTGGAGTACTACTACAATTTGTGAAGATCATTGTATCCTGGGAGATAGACGCCACTCAACCGTAAGTACCGTAGCGGGGCGAATCTGTCTTAAGGACAGAGTGTCACACACTCGACTTGGTCTTAAATTTTATTTCAATACAATAAATAAATCTGGTATGTTATTTATTTATTTTGTTTGATTTATTTCAAGTTATTTTATTTACACAGAAGATTGTTCCAACAATCTTAAGACAGATCGAATTATTCTGTTTACAGAATTTTTCGTTTGTTTCCCTTTTTCATTCTTCGTAAATAATTTCGAAAGAAAATTATTTTCTGTGGATTTACAAAATAATATTCTGGTTGGAAAAACAAATAGTGATTATATGCTATTTGACAGATAGTAGTAATATACTGTCTCTTTTCTTTGACAACAACTAGTAGTACGATACTGGTGTCATTAACAATTCAGAATATATTTTTGTGGAATTTTTTCAGAAATTAATTTTGGGTTTTAGAAATTATTTTCTGAGTTTTCATTAATTAAAATTCTGTTTTCAGTATTTTAATTATTAGAGTGTAACAAGAGATTTTAATTTCTTGTGTGGAATTAATTTGGTTAAAAAAAAAATTTATTTTATTTCCAAGTTAATTGAAAAATAAAAGTTATAGTTTTTATTTCTTTTATTTTCTGTGTGGAATTAATTTGGTTGAATAAAATTTTATTTTATTTCCAAATTAATTGGAAAATAAAAGTTACATTCTTGTTTCTTTTATTTTTACAGAACTTAATTCTGTGAATTTGGATTAGTTTTCTGTGTGGAATTGATTTGTTTAAATAAAATTTTATTTTATTTTCAAATTAATTGGAAATAAAAGTTACAATTGTTGTTTCTTTTATTATTTACAGAATTTAAAATTCTGTGTTATTTGGTTTTAATTTTCTGTGTAGTATTAAATTCTAATTATAATTGTGGTCTATAATTTAGAATTTATGGCTACTGGAACTGATCTTTGCAAAGGTAAAGGAAGATCAAGTAAGAAGGTTGCTAAAGTCAAAATGACCGAAATGGATAAAATTTCCAATGGTGTAGATGTCATAAATCTTTCTGCAGTTGTTTCCGAAGCAAATCTTGTCGGGAATCCTAAAGAATGGTGGGTGGACACTGGTGCTACTCGCCATATCTGTGCCGATAAAAAGATGTTCACATCTTATTCTACAGTGGAAAATGATGAACAACTTTTTATGGGCAACTCCTCAACTTCCAAAGTTGAAGGACAAGGAAAGATTATTCTGAAAATGACATCTGGAAAGGAACTCACTCTCAACAATGTGTTACATGTACCGGACATTCGCAAGAATTTAGTTTCCGGATCTTTGTTGAATAAGAATGGGTTTAAGCTAGTTTTTGAAAGTGACAAGTTTGTACTTACCAAAAACGGGATGTATGTAGGAAAAGGTTACATGTCTGATGGCCTTTTCAAGTTAAATGTAATGACTGTTGTACCCTCTGTTATTAATAATACTACATCTTCTTCTTACTTGCTTGAGTCTTCAAATTTATGGCATGGTAGACTAGGACATGTTAATTATGGATCTATACGTAGATTAATTAATATGGAATGTTTACCTAAATTTAACATTGATTCAAATCATAAATGTGAAATTTGTGTTGAGGCAAAATTATCTAAAACTCCTTTTCATTCAATTGAAAGAAGTACGGAACCACTTGAATTAATTCATAGTGACATTTGTGATTTTAAATCAATTCAAACCAGAGGTGGGAAAAAGTATGTAATCACTTTTATAGATGACTATACTAGATATAGTTATATTTATTTAATTCGAACCAAGGATGAAGCTTTGGAAACTTTCATTCAATATAAAAATGAAGTTGAAAATCAACTTGGTAAGAAAATCAAGAAACTTGGAAGTGATAGAGGTGGTGAATATGAATCACCTTTTGGTGAATTTTGTAAAGAACATGGAATAATTCATCAAACCACCGCTCCTTACTCACCTCAGCAAAATGGAATTGCTGAAAGGAAAAATAGGACTTTAAAAGAAATGATGAATGCCATGTTAATTAGTTCTGGATTACCTCAGAACTTGTGGGGGGAAGCAATACTTTCTGCTAATTATATTTTAAATAAAATACCCCGAAAGAAAGTGAATCAAACACCTTATGAATTGTGGCATGGAAGAGTACCATCCTACAAATACTTAAAAGTGTGGGGGTGTTTGGCTAAAGTGGCTATTCCTAGTCCTAAAAAGACTAAGATAGGTCCTAAGACCATTGATTGCATTTTCATTGGTTATGCCAAGAATAGTAGTGCATATCGGTTTTTGATTCATAAATCAGAACATACCGAAATGCATGTAAATACTATTATTGAGTCTCGAAATGCATCTTTCTTTGAACATGTATTTCCAAAGAAGACTGGACAAGAGACTAGTACTAATAAAAGATATTTTGATGCTATTACTAGTAATGATCAAGAACATGATCAAGAACAAGAGTTAGATCAAAATGAGGAAGAGGAACTTAGGCGTAGTAAACGTGCTAGAACCTCAAAATCTTTTGGTCCAGATTTTTTAACATATTTGTTAGAAAATGAACCTTCAACTTTTAAAGAGGCTATGTCCAGTCCTGAAGCTCCTTTATGGAAAGAAGCTGTCAACAGTGAAGTTGAATCCATCTTGCAAAATCACACTTGGGAATTAATGGACTTGCCACCAGGTTGTAAACCTCTTGGGTACAAGTGGATTTTCAAAAGAAAATTGAAAGCAGATGGATCAATCGACAAATACAAGGCAAGACTTGTAGTCAAAGGTTTTAGACAGAAAGAAGGTCTAGATTACTTTGACACATACTCACCGGTTACTAGAATAACATCCATTAGAATGCTAATTGCCATAGCATCTCTATACAATCTAGAAATTCATCAAATGGATGTTAAAACCGATTTCTTAAATGGTGAGTTAAATGAAGAAATTTACATGGAACAACCGGAAGGTTTTTCTGTTCCAGGTAAAGAAAAGAAAGTGTGTAAATTGGTTAAATCATTATATGGTTTAAAACAAGCGCCAAAGCAATGGCATGAGAAATTTGACAAGGCAATGATGTCAAATGGATTTAAAATTAATGAGTGTGACAAATGTGTTTATATTAAAAACACAGACAAAGGTTATGTCATTGTATGTCTTTATGTAGATGATATGCTCATCATAGGTAGTAATAATGACATGATTAAAACTACCAAGAAAATGTTGAATAAACATTTTGACATGAAGGACATGGGCATTGCTGATGTAATTCTTGGTATGAAAATTACCAAAACGTCAGAAGGTTATACTTTGTCACAATCTCATTACATTGAGAAAATACTTGACAAATTCAGTAAAGATGATGATCATCTTGCTAGAACTCCTGTAGATGTTAATTTGTATCTTTCTAAGAATGTACAGGAAAGTATTTCTCAATTAGAGTATGCCCAAATTATTGGAAGCTTAATGTACTTGATGAACTGCACTCGCCCAGATATAGCTTATGCAGTAAGTAAATTAAGTAGATATACGAGTAATCCGGGAGTAGAACACTAGAAAGCAATTATAAGGGTTCTTAGATATCTCCGATTTACTCGTAACATTGGGCTTAACTATACTAGATATCCAGCAGTACTTGAAGGATACTGTGATGCAAATTGGATATCAGATACTAGAGACTCGAAGTCCACCAGTGGGTATGTCTTTACTCTTGGTGGGGCGGCTGTATCTTGGAAATCTTCCAAACAGACTTGCATTGCTAGGTCTACTATGGAATCAGAATTCATAGCCTTAGACAAAGCAGGGGAAGAGGCAGAATGGCTTCGCCACTTCCTTGAAGATATTCCAATTTGGCCAAAACCGGTGCCTGCTATATGCATACATTGCGATAGTCAATCAGCTATAGGTAGGGCACAGAGTCATATGTATAACGGTAAGTCACGACACATTCGTCGTCGACATAACACCGTAAGACAACTACTCTCTAATGGAATTATTTCCATAGAATATGTTAAGTCAAAAGACAACATAGCGGATCCACTAACCAAAGGGTTAGCAAGAGAGTTAGTTGAGAATTCATCGAGGGGAATGGGACTAAAGCCTATTAAATAAGAGTTACCACAACGGCAACCCAACCTAGTTGACTGGAGATCCCAAGATCTAGGTTCAAAGGGACAACCGAGTTGTGATTGACTCAGAAGGATCACTGGGGAGTCTAACTCCTACCCATTTCTATGATGAAATAGTGATGTCTGCAGCGTTTTAGGTTAAGTAAAACTTTTAATGATTCTTATATCTAGGTAAACCTAGTGGAGTATGGCAGGATACTCTTCATAAGCATCACCTATGTGAGTGTGAACTGGGCCGGTTCTGTGAGATTTGTGAAGGGCTACAATTCTCTAGAGCACTCATGAAAACCAGGTTGTTCAGGGCCAAAATGAACACAATAGTGAGAACTAAACTGTGTCTGGGAATATACTGTGTGAGTTCTATTGTCTTGGTTTACACAAACGGCTGAACAGTTCAAGACATCATGTTCACTGGTTAGCTAGTAAATCCGATAGTGTCTCACAAGGGAAGGTTCAAAGCCAAAAGCTACCTATCCTTTGCAGAATATTTCCAATTTCTGTACTCTCTGATTAGATCATGTTGTTGCATTTTCTCTCCGTCAAATTCCATTCATGTGGGGGATTGTTGGAAAAATAGTTTTATATAGGCATATTTTTTAGCCCAATTTGGGTGTACCCCAAAACGTCTTTTGGGGTGGGTCCGAAGAGGTGACGTGTTCCTTGTCGCATGGCAAGCCACACGGGGAAGACGGAACGTCAAAACCATTTATGAGTGAATGAGAAGTTGACGTCGTTTTCGGGTCTAAACATTAATTTTTATTTAGATAAAATTCTTTTGAATTTTTTAAATAAAAATTAATTATGAGAATTTAATTTAATTCTAAATTTAAATTTTAAGTTCTCATATAGTTTCTTAAAATTTATACCTCTTTCTTTATTTATTAAACTATTTAAATAGTTTAATATATATATATTAAATAGTTTAATATATATATAGATATATTTCAATAGTTTCAATAAATGAAGTTCCATCATGTTTGACTTTTGGACCAACGACCAACGGCACTTTTCAATTTGTTTGGAATTTCGTTTTTCCAACTGTCAGATTTGTTTGAATGAATTGGTGCATCTGTTCATTCTTTTGGTGCAACTGTTCGGACTGTGTGTGTGTTGGTTTGCCTATAAATACATTTTGTTCCAGCGGTTTTGGCCCCCGAGGATTGAGTCTTTGTTATTCGAAAAATTAGTCTGCTTCTTATATACTGCTATCCATAATTTTTCATTTGTATTTTATTCCTCATTCTAGTTTAGGAATAAGTATTCAGAGAGTTAGAACACAGGTTTGGTTCGCCGAACAAATTGCTTGGAGTACTACTACAATTTGTGAAGATCATTGTATCTTGGGAGATAGACGCCACTCAACCGTAAGTACCGTAGCGGGGCGAATCTGTCTTAAGGACAGAGTGTCACACACTCGACTTGGTCTTAAATTTTATTTCAGTACAATAAATAAATCTGGTATGTTATTTATTTATTTTGTTTGATTTATTTCAAGTTATTTTATTTACACAGAAGATTGTTCCAACAATCTGTGCATAGCACGGATTGCCGCTAATACTATATAAGAAAAGGGTGTTTTTAGTGAGGAGCCTCATACTAATTTTCTTATTTTTTAAATTTTAAATAATTAAGAAAATCTGTATTAACTAGTTTTTATTTGATAATCCCATATCGGGAAAAGAATAAAAAAAATGAGTTGTTTTACTCATATAAGGGGAATCTTATACTCTCATCCCATTTTGTGAGGAGTATTGTGAGAGTTTCAATATCTCATATTAATTTTTTTAATTCTCTTAATTTTAAACAATTAAGAAAATCTCCATTGGTTAGTTTTTATTTGATAATCCCACATTGAAAAAAGAAGGAAAAAATGAGTTATTTTACTCATATAAAGTAAATCTTATACTCCATCCCATTTAATATTGTAGTGTTGTGCATGTTTCAATTCAATATAATTTAAATTTTAAAAGTTTTAATTAATTAATTATGACCTAACTGATTAGGCTAAATCATTTTTGATTTGATTAATTTGTTAGTTTAACTGTGATTTTATCAAAATATATTGATTAGATTTGTTGGATTCAAAATAAACTAAAGATTGATCTGATTAAAGATTGAAAGACTGAGATTGCTTGATTAGAAATAAACTTTCCATCCAAATAATTGTTAACTTTTATTTTATAATCCCACATCGGAAAAAGAAAAAGAAAAAAAAAAAGTGATTTGTTTCACTTATATAAAGTGAATCTTAATAGTGTAGTATTGTATATATTTCAATTCAAGATTGTTTAAATTTTAAAATTAAAATAACATTTAAAAGTTTTAATTGATTAATTTTGTATTTTTGTATAAGTAGGTTGGTCATTTGACATAACCGATTAGGCTGAACCATTTTGGGTTTAACCGATTCGCCAGTTTAATTGCAATTTCTCATATTGATTTTATTAATTTTAAACAATTTAAAAAAATTTCATTAGCTAACTTCCATTGAACCATGTAAAAATAAAACACTAATTAGTCTATCATTTATTTTATAATTCCACATCGGGAGAAGAAGGAAAAACAAAGTTTATTTTGCTATCTATCTATATATTATATAAGGAAAATGAGATTTTTAGGGAGAAGAGAGCTCCAAATCCTTATTCTAAAATTATTGAATTTTCATAATTTTAAACAATTATGAAAATTCCCGTTGGTTAGCTTCCATTTATCTTTTATTTTACAATTCCACATAGACGTTTTGAATTTAAAAATAATTTTGTATGAGATTTTGAAACGCTCATAATATTTAACTTAAAAATAATTACAATCCCACATCGAGAAAAGAAAGAAAAAGTAATTTGTTTCACTTATATAAAGTGTTACAATCTCATATCGGGAAAAGAAAGAAAAAGTAAGTTGTTTTATTTATATAAAATAAATCTTATAAATGGGGTTTTAAGGGAAAAGCCTTCAAGAAGCTCTAAACTCTCATTTTAAAATTATTGAATTTTCCTAATTTCAAACAATTAAGAAAATTCGTATTGGCTAGCTTCCATTTACTTTTTATTTTACAATCCCAAATTGGGAAAAAAAAGGAAAAAGTGAATTGTTTCATTTACATAAAGTGAATTTTATGCTTCAATTTATATAAATTATTGAAATTTCTTAATTTTAAACAATTAAGAAAATCCTCTTTGGTTAACTTCCATTTAACTTTTATTTTACAATCCCACATTGAAAAAAGAAAGGAAAAGTGAATTATTTCACTTATATAAAGTGAATCTTATACTCTCATTTATATAAGGAAAAGAAGATTTTTAATGAGAAGCCTTATCATCAATACCACTTTTTTTTGATTTTCTTAATTTGAAATAATTAAGAAAATCTCTATTGGTTAGTTTCCATTTAACTTTTATTTTACAAAATTTCACATAGATGTTTTGATTTTAAAAACAATTTTGTATGAGATTTTGAAGCTCTCATAATATTTAACTTTAAAATAATTACAATTCCATATCGAAAAAAGAAAGAAAAGTGAGTTATTTCACTTATATAAAGTGAATCTTATACTCTCATTTAATATTATAGTATTATGCATGTTTTAGTTCAAGATGGTTTAAATTTTAAAATAAAATTTAAAGGTTCAAATTAATGAATTTTGTTGTAAATTGGTTGGTATTTTGACTTGGCCGATTAGGCAGAATCGTTTTCGGTTTAACTGATTTACTAATTTAACCACAGTTTTAACTATTTTATCAAAATATATTACTTAGATTTGTTTAGTTTGAAATAAACTAAGATTGTCACGCCCCAAATTTACGACGTCCGGCCCACGTGAGTAAACCACCCAACAATAGACGATCACTAACAACACTCATGCAGATGTATATAATATAAGCACACAATACATGTGTTATTCCAATTTTATACATTCTTAGATACAATATCTAAGTCAAATGAATGCTTTGTAACAAAACATACAAACATGTTGTAAATCAAATTAAAATGCCTAAAGGCTTGCATCATATACAAAGGGTGTAACCCTTACAAGAATGGCACATGGCCAATAAATACATAAATGGCCCTTGGCCGACAAATAAAGGAACCACCATACACGGTTCCAAACACAACTTCAATGTCTCAGTCCACATCCACATAAGCATACCTGAAAAATATTTTCAGCCACATAGGGTGAGCATAAAGCCCCGTAGGAAATATTTCAAAAACTAAATATGCTCCACCAATGTAAATGATCATGAATGCAATAAATACATATATAATATGCTCAATGTATTCTCAAATCTACTTGCTTTTCTCAATAAAATCATTTCTTCCCAGTTTCCAAACCATTCGTTTATTCAAAATGTTTTTCAAATTCAATACTTTAGTTTGATATAAAATCCATTTCCACAAGTTAATCTAGATATCTCAATACCAACTAGCAATTTCATTGCCAATTCCAATACGAATACATCGTTAACAAATAACAAATACATTGCTAAAACCGTTTTAAAATCATTTCTTCCCAAAACCAAATGATAATAAATAAAATGGGTAAATCTCCAAAACCAATATAACCTTTCATGGAAATTTCATCTGCGGGAAACCGTTAAACGGGACCCATGTAAACGTAGTACTATTGCCATTTTACGGAAATTTTGTCCATGGGATCGGCACCTATGTATTTGCGCGATTTCGGAACTTTCACCTTAAATACACAGGCCAACTTGATTCAATGGAGTCAATTCCCCCTTCTTTTCCCAAACATGGCGTACATCCCATTTCTTCTCGCAAAAATCATACATTTACAATGTATTAAAACATAAACGTATTCAATGAAAACGGGCAAGAGATTAGTTTCCTTTTTCTAGATTTACTATTTTATTTACCCTTTCCAAATAGCACAATACATGTGATCCAAAGTATGATTTTTATTTTTATTTTTTTTAAATGAAACAAATGCTCTTAAAACATAACACAAGAATTTCCAAAATCTCTTTCCAAAATATATAGTTTCAATTTCCAAAATCCGCTACATGCTCCATGATATGCATGATTTATAAACAGTCCAATTTGCCTCGTCCACATGCAATTTCTACAACAATCATAGCTATTCTCCACCGATAGCCCAAAACAAATATCTCTAAACAGATAAATAAATTTTATTAAAAGTACACTTCTTCAAAATCTCAAATGGGAGTGATAATACATATCCAACTCCACCATCATCATTAATCATCATTTTAATTTCACATTTATCAACATTTATTCTATTTCCTCTTTACAATCTTCACATTTACATTTTTGGGCATAACCCCTTTCCTCTTTGAAAATCCATTTCAATGCAAGAAATAACTCTTTTCAATGTATATCAACTCCAATTTCATAATCACAACATTTTTCAAGAAAACATTTGAAAACTCCTCATTTACATTTTTGATTTAATAATCCAACCATTTCCCCAAAAGATCAACATTTTAGGGTTTCTCCAAATTAGGGCTTTTTACTTTTAAAAACTCATATGCATTTTTGTAAGTGGAAGAATAACCTTTTGTAGCCAAACATAGCTCAACAATCCCATTTGGAACAAATCCTCACTTACAAAACAAATTTCCAAAAATGAATCCAATGACAACGGAATCTATATATTTAAAATACACCACAAATACAGTATTGAACTCATATTGAGTTTAAGAAATAGATCCTACCTCTTGAAACAAGAAGGAAACAAGTTGGAAAAATCATTGGCGGCGAAACGACGACCCGTTGAGATTAAATGAAAGCCTTTGTCGCGCTCTATGTTTTGGTATATGGAACTAGGGATCAAAGATGTATAGAAATAGATGAAATCAAGCCTAATAAGCTTGAGAAATCGAAAATGGTGGGAGGAGAGAGAAAGGGGAGTGAAAAATGAAGAGATTTTATCCAAAACGTAGTTTTAAAAGACCTGATTTTGTGTAGTACGCTCGAGCGTTGAACATTGCGCTCGAGCACACTATGCACACAGTGCAAATTTGTAATGCCCTCAAAATATCATACAAATCAACCATTCATAAGATTCATAACCATAATAGAAATATTGCATTTTCATTCATCAAGGTCTGTATCACAAAAGATATTACATGCATTACACTTTCATAAATATTCTTCCTAAAACTATAGCATGTAACTCTAATTGATAATAACAAAATAAATGCCCTACGGGCTTACATCTTTCCAAGTTATCACTTGGTTACAATAAAAGAAGAGTCTAGTCTCTATACAAGTAAAGCCCTCGGCTTAAAAAAGAAGACATCCAACACAAAAGGAAATAGCAAAAATGGAGCCTTCAGCCCCTAAACCTCTCAAGCTATGCCCTTGGAGGCGGCATGTCACCTGTACCTGAAAATGGTGTCCCAAATAGGGTGAGCCAAAGCCCAGTAGAGATATGCTACAGAATATATGAGAAATAACTAAGACATAAGCATCAGATAAATGTGGGATATTTCTTAACCGACACATATTATTTCCATGACCATTCAATTTATATAACCATGCCTCAATTCATCTCCAATCATCCATTTTGGATAAATCCATTTACCAAGTTCATGATTATCAAAACAACCAAAATGAGATTTCAACTCACTGGTTCACAATTCAATGCATTCATTAATCCAACACTTCTATTTCTTGCCATTTTACAGAACTACATCCGAGGGAACCGGCACCCATAAATAAATAAGATTTTGGGACTTTCACCCTAGACACTCCGGCTAACTTAATTCTCAATGGAGTCCATCCCCTATCTCCTCCCAAAGAACAAAATCTTCATCCTCAACCTCTGCTCGAACTCAATGCAACGACGTTCCTCCGTCGCTACTAATTCTGGTGCAAACCGGGACAAACTAGAAAAGGCCGCTTCAAACTCTGCCACTGACATGTTAAGTTGCTTAAGGTCCTTGAACTCTTGCCTCAACCTCTCCCTAGTAGTAGGAGGTAGGTACTTGTCTTGGAAGGCCACCACAAATGCCTCACATGTTAGTGCTATTCCAACCTTGGCATCCTTCCACCATTGCCCCGCATCCCCTTTGAGGTAGTAACTTGCAAGAGTCACCCTCAACTCACTATCTTCTATATGGAGCATCTCAAAAGTCTTTATCGTTTGTTCTAGCCATTCGTCTGCCTTCTTCGGATCGGGGCCACCATGGAACTCATTCGGTTTGGCCCGCAAAAACTCCCTCGTGAGGAAGCTCGCCCTTGTCTCTATGACATTCTCCCTAGCTTGGGTTTCTTCCCTAAGGATGTTCATGGACTCCCTCAATGCCCCCGCCATCTCCCAGGATTAGAGCCCCTATTGCATCTTGGCCGACTTGCCCCGGCACCTCCGCCTGCCCCAGTACCTCCGCTTGCCCCACTTGTTCCGCCATGTCAGCTTGGCCTAGACCCTTTTCTTGTATCGGGACCTCGTGAATCGGTATCTTATGTACACCTCGACCATGCCTTCCTCCTCTACCACCACGACTTTGAACTCTTCCTAACATCCTAATTGAGAAATAAGATAAACAAACTTAGCACATAATTCCAAATGTGCTCACACCTGCCTCACACGTTGAACTAAGCAATTACATGTATCCTACCACACAAACAATTTAATTCACTCCACATAAGCACGTAGTCACATAAACACATACGAATTATCCTTTAGTGATGAGATTCGTCCCATGAGAAACCAAGAATTCTTAGTAGAATGGGTATTGATCAAGTACCCTTCTAATAAGACCTCAAGGAATCTTGTAGGCGCAAATAACATCCCAAAAGTCTAATCCCATACCCACATAGTCAAATAAGCATGCTATCACACCATCACAAATAGGCAAAACATTTCCTAATCATGCGAAACGAATCCATTGTGGTAAAACAACCACTCCCTGCGAGCCCCAAGTATTCAAACCTGGTAGCTCTGATACCAAGTTGTAACGCACCGAAATAATTCAACATGAACTACCCACATGATTAACATTCACTAAATCATGACTACAAACCTTCAAAACCTTACATAGTTAATGTGAGAGTTTATACAAAAGTTTCACATGCGGGTATATATTCAATGATCAAAATACACATGAATCTATAGCATGTGAAGCGCCTAATCTCAAAACAATAAAATGCCCTTAAGGGCTTACATCTTCCAAGGCGATAGCCCGATTACACGAAATAGTCTCTCGGACCTATACATGTTAGCCCTTGGCTTTACAAAAATTTCACAACAAAAATAAGAGTTATCTACTCTTCACAAACACATATCCACGCCTTCAGCTCGGCGGGATCACTACATCTTTACCTGCACCAAAGTCCCATATGGGTGAGCATAAAGCCCAGTAGAGAAAACCTTACTAAAGTATATACATTTATGTAAGAAACTCAATATTGAATGCTAATGCAAGTGCCATGCAATACCATTTCATGAATAATTACATTTGCCATGCTTTTCTTAAAAATCACCGTGTTTTCAAAAGAAACCCTTTTTAATCTCATCCATTTCTAAACATCCAATTTTAATCATAAGGGGTGGTAAATACGACACTGGTAATCCCTAGGCTGGTGTTTGTAAGTAGACTCTACGAGTACTACCAAATTGTCATTTTTACCGGTATTAACTGGAAGGCTCGACACCTATCTGCGCGGTTTTCTAGTCTTTTACTATGGACGCTCAGGCCAACTTACCAAGATTAACTACACCCCCTATATGGACTTACCACGTATTTACCCCATGCCGCATTTCCATAGTTCTTATCACAACATCATTTTCTTCCATGAGATAAATAATTTCAATCTAAATACACAACGCATAATAGTAAATCAAATGAGTATGCAATGCAACCATTTCTCCATGCCTCATGGAAATTCTCAAATTTCCAAGTTATTCCAACAACATTACCAAACAATTCCATTCATCATTTCCATGCCCTTCCAACCAACAGTCAAGGGTTTATTAACATTTGACCACGTGTAACGATAGAACAACAATTCATGCTCTTTCAACATTTACATCCAATTAAGCCAATGCAACATGTAGATACTAACTTCTACTCTCAAAATCTTTTGTGTGATAAGAAGTTTCTTCGTAAAAAAGAAGTTACATCATTATATATAAATATATAGACATTCATACCCATCTAACATTTCATATTTTCTTTGCTTATCATGGCTCACAACAATACACCCAAAATCATGTATCAAAATATATATATAATATATCAACATATAATATCACCATGAAGCTTCATCCTCCTTTGTTTAAGAAATCCCCAAATTTCTAGGTTTTCGCAAAACCCAAAGATTTATCCATCTCTTTTGCAAAACCCCACCTTACTCTTTGATCCTCACCCACATTATCCAATATTTCAAGAAAGTCTTTAAAAGAACACAAAATATAGTTTATTTCATAAAAATCATCAACCTTCTTGAACCACCAAACCCATTTTTGAAATAGTAAGGAAACTCACAAAATCAACTTGAAACTTACATAAACATATATATAACTCAAAGGAAACCCTACCTTAAGGTTTGATGAAGAGGAGAGAGGAAACCCTAGATTCAAGATGAGGATTCTTCAATTTCTCCTACACCAAGAAAGCCCTAGCTCTTGATCTCCAAAGCTTGAGAGAGAGAGATGATGAGGATGATGAATCTAGATCCAAGGGATTTGCAAAATCAAAGAGTTTTTAATGTTTGAGGAGGTTTTCTAGAGAGAAGGGAGAGCAAAATGGTCTTTAGAGTGAGAGAGTGAAGCCCTAAAAATGATACATAACTCGGCATTAAAGATACAAAAATGCAGAAATTCGGACCCAGGCTGACCGCACGTGCGGCGCCCTTCCCCGCACGTACGGCACCTCCCGCACCTCACTCACGCACGTGCATATTTTACAGTGTGCACGCCCAGCCTTCCCCTGAAATCCGCATGTGCGGCAAGCTAACCAGTCCAACAAAATTTTTGGTTAGACTCCCGGGCACTCCAGACCTGACCTTACGCTCTCTGGAACAAGTGAAATTCAATACCAAGCAAAACAAAAGCAAGAACTTTATGTAGGGGACTATTTCCAGATATTCCAAACCCGACAATAGTAAAAGAAGAACGGAGTGACGAGGGGAAGAAAAGAGAAGAAAAGAGGAGAAGAGAGGAAAAAGGACCCGATCGCTATAGCCATTGTTGTGCAGCCTAATGGGCCCATTTCGGGATGCATTTCGATAATCTGAACCGTTCACATTTTAGAATACTTTAACTAGAATATACCTGCAAAAAATCATGTTAATCGGATATCGTTTACCTATTCATCTACTCACATTTGTATCTACAAAAATAAATAACAATTATGATTTGAAGTATTAAAATGAATACAAATGTGAGTTGATGAAAGGGTAAACGATATCTGATTAACTTGATTTTTTGCAGGTATGTTCTACTTAATGTATTCTAAAATGTGAACAGTTCGGATTATCGAAATGGACCTCGAAATGGGTCCATTAGGCTACACAATAGTGGCTATTGTGTACCCCACACAGCAGCTACCCCAAATGCGCTTTTGATGCATTCATACATATACATATAGAAAATAATAAATTCTTTAACTTCAAATTTAAAAATTATTAAGTTCCATACACAAGGTTCAAAATCCATCTAGTCCCAAAATAAATACTTGCACTAATTAGTCCTATATATTTTTAATTGTCACCAAAAAATTCTATTTTTAATATTTTTTTTTTTTTTAAAGACTCTACTACATTCCATCACCGTCGGACTTCCGTTAGATGGTCATCGGAGACTTGCCAGGATATCCAACACCACTGGGAAGTGGTCGGAATATTATCAGAAATTCGCCGGAGTATTGCCGAATGTTCTACATCGCAAATAGTCAGAATGTCTAGAATGTTCGTTGGACGTCATTGCCAAAAAAAAAAAAAGAAGAAGAAGAAGAAGAATAATAATAAATTGAGAAATTAAAGTGAAAAAATATAACAAAATGTGCTAAATATTGATAAACTGAAGGAAGAAGAAAAAAAACTTAAGAACAACAAACAGGAACAATGGAATATATATATATATGTTATTTTCAATTTTTGTAGGTTTAAGCAAATAATTTCTAATATTGATCAAACTAAAAAGCAAGTTTTGAAACTGTAAAATGTTACAGTTTCAAAGTATGATTCTATTAAGTATTTATCCTTATTAATCAAACTAAAAAACCTATTATGAAATAGCAAAATTTTGAAGTTTCATAATTTTACAATTCTAAAGAAAGTTATGAAACTACAGAATTTTACAATTCTAAAGAATGATTCATTTAAAAAAAAAAAAAAAAAACTGAAATTGTAAAATTTTACAATTTTCATCGCCTGTAATTAAAACTCAAAAAATAACTTGTTCAGAACTAAATTTTCTCCATTATAATAGGAAAATAGAAGTGTGTAGTACAAAAAAAATTAGAAAACTAAGAGATCGAAAGAAAGAGACAGATATAGAGAGATACTTGTACTCTGACAAGTATTTTTTGGTGTAGATATAACCGGATCTAACGTAAATCTACTCAGATCTGATGTAGATTTGAGTAGATGTACTCATCTTCTTCGTTGGAAACTCATCTCTTTCGCCGTCGATGGGTATGAAACAAGGAGTTGGTGCTCGGTGGTTACCCATGAACTCCAATCAATGGTGGTCGCCAGTGACTGTAGATTAAAAAGAGAAAGAAAATAAGGAAGGCGTGGTCGTGATAGTCTCCAATATCAGAGAAAGAGAGATAAAGAGAAGAAGCAAGCTGTAGGGAAAAAGGAGAAGATAAATGGATATAGGACTTTTGCGTTTATCTAAAAAATTTTAGGATTAAATAGAATACACACTTTGCAAAAAGGACTTATGGGTAATTTGCCCTTGATTCTTTAACATGGCATGGGCTTCTCTTCAGTCCTTCATCAGATTAAAGAGGTGCTGTTGGGCCTTGTGGGTTTACTTTTGGGCCCTATTTTGATATTTTAGGATTCATCGAGTATGTTATCCCTGCAAAAAATCAAGTCAATCAGATAACAGTAACCATGTGTTTGTATCAGTTTTGTATGAAAAAAATTTGATGGTGAAAAAATAAACAATTCATACAAAATTAATTTAAGCACGTGATTTCCGTTATCTGATCGACTTGATTTTTTTTGCAGCGATGATATAGTCGACAAACCCTGAAATGTAAATGATTCAAATCATCAAAACAAGGCTCAAAAATTGACCCATTGAACTTTTAATCTAATAGTAGAACTTCCAAATTAGCTGATATCGGTCCCAAATCGATAAATTATGATGTAATTTATACATAATGTTTAAATTTGTTATTATCAAATATTTTTACTAAGATTAAAGCTAAAATATGACATATAATTGAGGGCAGTTCTATCTTAAATAATTTTTTAATATATAAATATATGTAACTATTTATTTCATAGTGTTAACATAAATATATACTTTTTTACCTAAGTTCAAATTTTTTAATAGACATGCATAAAATATGTTCATTTTCCTTATTTAAAAAATAAAAAATGCTTATAGATATTTATTTAGCAATTTAATAAATAAATAGGTCAAATGATTTATAAGTTGGGCATAGACCAAGATTATGTTTAATGATTAGGTGAAGGTCACGTTGACATAAATATACAAGTCATTTATGTGTAACTCTAATAAAAATGAATAAAATTTAATTGATTATAAATCATTTTTACTACATATGTTAGATAAATTTTATATTATTATTTAATTTTAAAACTAATTTTTGATTATTTATTTATACTCGTGTATAGGACTACCAAGGCTACTTTACCGGCTCTTAACACAAAGTAAAATAAAACTAACTAATATTTTAAAAAGAAAGTGATTTTTTTTTTTTAATTTAGTAGCTTCATAATACAAAGATTGTTACAATTTATAAGTTATTGACACAAAATAAAATTAAAATGAACAAACTAAAATTTTAAAAAGAAAAGTGATGCTGTTTTATTTATTTAGTAGCTTAAGAATACAAAAATTGTTGAAATTTATTGGTTATTGACACAAAATAAAATTAAGAAATAAAAAAGTGATCTCTTCAATTTTTTTTTTTTTTAGTATCTTTAGAATATAGAAATTGTTAAAAATTATTAGTAGTAAACACAAAATAGAGTTAAAATTTATATAATAAAATATCATAAATGCTTATTTTTTAACTACAAAATTTAAATTTTAAAACATTATAGTTGTCATTTAACTCTTATCTAATTTTTTGAGATTTTTTTTTCAAATTAAAAAAAAAATTATATGTGACACTTCATACTTATCAAATTTTTAAATTACTACCCTCCTCTGTTCTTCTATTATTAGAGCTATATTAGATTTTTTTAGGTTTATCTTATTTTATTTTTAAATTTTTAAATTTCAACTTGATTTCTTTTTTTCAATCTTCATTTAATGTTTATTGAGTTTCTCTCTACCTTATTTTTCTAGATTTTATTTAATTTTCTCTTTCTATATTCTTATAGTTCATCCTCAAATTTAAACTTGATTTTTTTAAATTTTTTTTTTTTATCTTTATCTTATATTTACAGAATCTACTCTCACTTTTGATTTTCAATCGAGTTTATCCTTTTTTGAAAATTTATCTAATTTTCTCTTTTTGTATTCATCTTCAAATTTAAACTTGATTTTTTTTTTTTTTTTTTTTTTTTTTTTTTTTTTTTTTTTTTTACATTTACAGAATCCACTCTCACTTTTGATTTTTAATTGAGTTTATTCTTTTTCGAAAATTTATCTAATTTTCTCTTTCTATATTCATCTTCAAATTTAAACTTAATTTTTTTTATCTTTATTTTATATTTATAGAATTTCACTCTTACTTATCATTTTCAATTAGTTTATTTGATTGAGTGTATTTCAAAAAAATTAATTAGTCTTGCATATTTATATAAACATAGTGAAATCACTTAAATCTATTATTTAAATACCTATCTAAATTAATATCATAATATCTAGTTAATTATTAACATGTTTAGTATTATTTATCGCATTTTATTACTTACCTGTGCATAGCACGGGTTTTATACTAGTACTACATGTACGGTTGAGTGATTGTTTGGATACTTTTAAAAGAAATTAACATATTAATAAAAAGTTACAAAAATAATTTCAAATACACGGAAAAATTGATAAAATTAATTTTTAATGTTGTAAAATTTAGGGCAATCACCATAAGTTTATTTCTTAATCTTTTAAATCATTAAGCCCAAACTCTAATATCTTTGGACTAAAAGAATATAATTTTTCCAAAACGATAACTATCTGTTGATATCAACCTATCTATCTATCTATCTCTTGAAATCACTTAAGTTGTCTATCTTTTGAAATTCATCAAACTTGTTTTCTCTAAAATTTATCATTAATATGTAAATAACATTTTAAAGTTACATTGAAATGAAATTCTCCAATTTTTAAATAAGTCATATTTATTTTCTTTTTTTTTTGTTTTAATGATTTTATTTTAAAATTATGTTCATTTTTTTTAAAAAAATTGAGTTGTCTTGAATAAACGAATTTAAGAAGTAATTTTTTTTAAAAAAAAAATCCCACAAATAATTTAAAAAATGAAAATAAGCCAAATTTTAAAAAAAAATTGGGTTCATTTTTGTCTTTTTAAAAAAAGTTTTCAAATTTTTTATTATTAATATTATTTTTCAAAATTTTCAATTCCTATTGTCAAAACAAAATCTAGAAACTTCGTTTTTTGATTTTATTTTTTTATAAAAAAATTCACTAAAAACGAAAATAATAAACAAGCCACTAAAAATATGTCTTTATATGGATTTCTTTAGTTTATATCATTTATAATAAAATTAGGTTGATTTTATAATTATAACATTTTTATTTTGTTTGCATCCAGAAAAATGAATGACAAATATATTTTTAAAAGTTGACATCAATTTTTCTTTGACAATCATGATAAAATGAAAATGTTACGATTATCAAATTGATCTAATTTTTTCTATGAATAATATATACAGAGCATCTTACAAAATAAACTGTTCAAATAATTAAAACGGAACTCGTTCCACGACTCTTTAAGTTCTCTCAAATTTAAAATTTGAACTTAACAAAAATTTAACTAGTTAAAAATATATAGATTAATATAATTGTGTTGGGTTTTATTACTATAAAATAAAGTGTTCATTTTTGGGAGGGAGGGATTTGGTCAAAATTGTAACGCCCTCAAATTTAAGTACATAAACCAATCATTCATGATGTCCATAGACATAAGAGAAATAAACATATATTCATTTATCAGAGTATTCATTATAAAAGTATTACATGTTGATAATAAAAGTAAATACCCCACGGGCTTACAGCTTTCCAAGTCAATACTTGGTCACAACAAAAGAGAGTTCTAACTCTTAACATTTTAAGCCCTTGGGTTGAATTACATGTAATACAAAAAGAGTAACAACAAAAATAAGCTTGCATCATCTAAACCTCCCAAGCTACATCCTTGGATGCGGCATATCTCCTGCACCTAAAAATAATGTCCCATATAAGGTGAGCCAAAGCCCAGTAGAGATACACTAAACATAACATGAGAATTAGCTAAAACATTAGTATTTGATAAATGTTTAACTAATATAAACCAACATACATCTCCTCCATAACCAATCCATATTCACAAATATATTTCAATCTCTTTCCGTTTCATTATCCAAATCAATTCATAGACATGGTTCATTGTTTATTCGAATAGTTCAAAATGAGATTACAACTCATACTATCAACACTTCAATCATAATCAATTTAAAATGAGACTACAACTTATAGCGATCCCGGGTTTTACCCCTTTATGTACAGTGTTCCGGACTTTGGTTCCGTGGAGCTTGTCGATGTATATATCTTGTTGTCATCCTTTAATTCCTTATTCTTGAGTTATAGGATGTCTTGGGCAGGTTTGTTTCAGGTTGGGTGTGATTGGGAGCAAATGCTTGCTGCCCAGTTTTTGGTGTCTTCGCTCGAGCGAGAACTTTGTCGCTCGAGCGAATTCATTGTTTTAGATCCTTCGCTCGAGCCAGGGTTTGTTCGCTCGAGCGAGAGTTGGGTTTTGTATCTGGTGGCTCGAGTGAGAAGTCCTTCGCTCGAGCTTGCGTCTGTGTCTGGTTCTGGACCTGAAGGTTGCATTTCTTGGCTCGAGCGAGCTTTCCTTCGCTCGAGCGAGCAATGTGTATGTTTTGAGTTTCTTCGCTCGAGCGAGTATTCTGTCACTTGAGTGTGCTTCTGGGTTGCAGACCTGAAGCTTCTAATTGTTGGCTCGAGCGAGACTTTCTTCGCTCGAGCGAGGATTCTTTGTGTCTAGTCGCTCAAGCGACCAATCCTTCGCTCGAGCGAGCCTGTGTTATATCAGCAGGCAGCAGCGAGATTACACTTCACTTTTTCATCTCCTAATTTGTGTAAACCCCAGATCCGAGCTCTCTCTCTCTCTACACACCTTCTCTCTAGGGTTTCATCTCCTTTTAGTGTGTTCCTACCCTAATCTCTTTGTAAGAAAGATAGAGGGCGACTTGGGCTTCCTTTTAATCTGAGAGTTTGTGGATTTGGAGCACTTTGATTTTTGGTCATCTTCTCTATTTGAGCTCTTCATTTCGAGGTAGGGATATCCTACTCCTTCTTATGAGCTTTGTCTTTAAATTTTGGCATTTTGATATGTTGGGGTTGTTGGGTAACTTTGGAAAAGTTAGGGTTTGTTATGTAATTTAAGAAAGAGGGGTTTGATGATATTAAACTCCACGTGAATGTAAGGTTTAGAAAATGGAACTATTGTTGTCAAATTGTTGAATTTGAGCCTTTGGGTTGATATGTGATAAAATGGGGAAAATGCCCTAATTGTATTGAGTAATTAATTTGTATAATTAATTTGGAAAAATGAGAAATTGAGTTGAGAATTTTGAAATTGGGAAATTATGGGATTATATGGTGTAGTTGGATTAATTTATCACTCACTTATGGGAAATGTTGATATTATATCTGTTGATGCATTTTTGTTCTGTTTAGAAATATCTGCTTTGGGCTATCGGTGGATGATAGTCTTAATTGTTGTAGACACTGCATGTTGATTAGGGAAAACCGAAACTAATCACCTTGTATGTGTCATTGAATATGACAGTTGGAATAATACATCAAATATGTGTATTGATTGATCTTTGTATATGATGATTGCTTATATACTTGGAATATGTGTATTGTGTGGGAGGAGATAGGGGATGTACTCCATGATTTGAGGGAAGATAGGGGATGGACTCTCAAACCTGTTTGGGAGAAGATAGGGGATGGACTCCATAGATACAGCAAATATGTGTATCAGATTGAAGTGTTAGTACAGCAAATGTGTGTATTAGATGGAAGTGTTAACACAGCGAATATGTGTATTATTTGAAGTATTGGAAGTGTTTTAATATGAGCTGTGATCTCATAAGAATTGTAAAGTATGGAACTGTTATAACCTGAGATATAGTCTCATTGAATGATCGGCCAGGTTCTGAGCCATCCTTATGAAACGAATTGATAACTAAAGGAAAATGGGATGTAACATGGTCATGATAGTTATGGAACTGTATTGTGATATAACTGGTTTATGTGTGTTAACCATCTATCAAATGCTATTGTTTTAGTCATTGTTTATATTTGGTTTAGTATATCTCTACTGGGCTATGGCTCACCCTATATGGGACATCATTTTCAGGTCTAGGTGATATGCCACCTCCAAGTACATAGCTTGGAAGGTTTTGGGAGTTGAAGACTCTTTTTGTTGTTTTGTTATTCTTTTGTTGTATTACATGTAAATTCTGGCCAAGGGCTTAATATGATGTGAGTTAGTACTCTCTTTTGTGTAACCAAGCGTTGACTTGGAAAGTTGTAAGCCGTTGGGCATTTACTTTTGTTGTCAACATGTAATACATTTGTAAGGACTACTCTGATGAATGGAAAAGTATTTATTTCTCTTATATCAATGCATGTCAAGAATGTGGGGTTTTATGTATTATTTTGAGGGCGTTACACAACTCATGTCATAAATACTTCAATACTTCAATACTTCAATTCATCTACGTTATGCAAACGTAATTAAGATTTCGGGACTTTCACCCTAGGCACTCCGGCCACTTATTTATCTGTGGAGTCCATCCCCTATCTCCTCTAAAACCATAGAGTACATCCCCTATCTCCTCCCAACAAGATACATATGCAATGTATTTAAACGTTTTATCATATACAATGATCAATCCAGACACATATTCAATGTGTTAATTCAACCGTCATATTCAATGACATAACCCAATTGATTAGTTTCAGTTTTCCCTAATCAACATACAGTGTCTACAACAATCAAGACTATCCTCCACCGATAGCCTAAGACAGTTATTTCTAAACAAATAATAAATCTATCAAATAGATAAATTATTACACTTTCATAGGTGAGTGATTAACCAATCCAACTATACCATTCAATCTCATAATTTCCCAATTTCATAATTTTCAACTCAATTTCATATTTCCATATTTCCCCAAATTAATTATATAAATTAATTGTTTAAACTTTATTAGGGCATTTTCCCCCAATTCTCCAACAATAACCCTAAGGTTCAATTTCATCAATCCTACAACAATAACCCCATTTTCCAAGGTCTCATATATACATGGAGCTTAACAATTGAAAACCCCATTCTTTCTATAATTTCAACACAAACCCTAACTTTCCCAAAACTCCCAAACAACACCATCTATACAAAATACATAACGTTTATGTCAAAACTCATGGAAAGGAGTAGGTTATCCTTACCTCAAGTTTCGGAGCTCAAAGGAGAAGATGAAGGAAACTCAAGATGCTCCAAACCCAAGAATTTTCGGATCAAAGTGTAGCCTACACCAAGCTCTACTTTTTCTTCAAAGAGACTAGGGTAGAGACACCCAAGAACCAAGTGTATTTCTAGAGAGAAGGTGCATATAGAGAGAGAGAGTGTGCCGGATCTAGGGTTTTGTGAAAAAAGAGGATCAAAAAGTGAAGTGTAGAACTGCTGCTACGATCTGATATAAGCGAAGCTCGCTCGAGCGAAGAAGTGGTCGCTCGAGCGACCAGACACAACAAACAGCTCGATCGAGCGCAAGAAGCCTCGCTTGAGCGCACAATGCGAAGCTTCAGGTCTGCCACCTAGAAGCACGCTCGAGCGCAAGACTGCTCGCTCGAGTGAAGAAACCCAAAACATAGACCTTGCTCGCTCGAGCGAAGGAAAGCTCACTCGAGCGAAGAAACACAACCTTCAGGTCAAAAAGAGACGCAAACGCACGCTCGAGC
Organism: Camellia granthamiana; assembly: GCA_036172215.1. Lineage (NCBI taxonomy): Eukaryota > Viridiplantae > Streptophyta > Magnoliopsida > Ericales > Theaceae > Camellia > Camellia granthamiana. Next base: position 101,315,652 of record CM069907.1, on the reverse strand, counting down.
GCGAGAGTGCTCGCTCGAGCCAAGAGACACGCCACTCAAAGCTCGCTTGAGCTAAGCAACCCTGGCTCGAGTGAAGGAACTAAAACACAACGCTCGCTCGAGCGACAAAAGCCTCGCTCGAGCAAAGAAACCAAAATCTGGACAGCAACCATCTATTTCAACTTACAACCAACCTGTTACAAACCTGCCCAACACATCCCAAACTCAAATACAAGGAATTAAAGGATGGAAACAAGATAAGACAACATCAACAACCACAAGACCTGAGTCGGGAACACAATACATGACGGGGGAAAACCGGGGATTGCTATAAAAATCCTTTCATAATAAAATTTTAATGCATTAAGGACAAGCACAAAATTTTTCTTAAAAGTCCAACACATACAACTATTAAAAAAATATTAAAATTTAAAATAATATAACTTTTGATTTAGATGTCGATTTTTAATAGAATTAGTATTTTTAAAATCCTATCATCAGAATCTATCAAATAAGATTCATGTTGACTATGAAATTTAAAAAAAAAATTATTATCATCAAAATTGATGTAAACAGTAACATGTTACTCTATTTGATAATAACATGTTACTTTGGCAACATTGTCCAAGAAAAAAAAATGATATTTTACTTTGACCTTACTCAATTATGCGTCTCCTCTTTAGAAGGTTTATGAAGCAAAATAAATAAGGTTGTTATTTCACCAAATAAGGGTCCAATAGAGGGATTTTGGCTAAATTTCCTCTTTTTTTTTTTTTTTTTTAATGGGGAAAAACTACATGCAGATAGGAGAAGGGGAAAAAAATTATCAACACATGAAGGGGTGCAAGTGACACTTGCACTCCACAACCTTTCATTTGTACCTTATGACAGACACACTTATTCATGTGTTTATAATTTTTTTCTCCTTTTTCCACCTGTATGTAATTCTCTCTTCTATTTATTTATTTATTTTTCATATAGGGTTCCATCCTCCATAGCTGGATCATTTTTTTTTTCTCCACCTTGGGGGAGTTGACCTCCAAGTCTTCCCCAAGAACACGAAACTAAGCAATCACATGTGCATAAAATGTTGTAATTTTTAACTAAAAATGTATTTTAAAATACAAATATTTTTATTAAGATTCAAACTACAGTTATTTCAACAAAAATATTTTATTCAATTAATATAATAATTTTAAAATGTCGGTTACATGAATTTATTATGGAGTTAAATGGCTACATTCATAATTCATTATGCATTTACTTTTACATAAAAATTGGGTGGATTTATATTACTTTATATTTTATGGATGGAATTTGTTGTGTATCTATACTATTATATAAGTAAAACGTTATTGTCTCTAAGTTCTAATCTAATTTTCTATTTTTTTTGAATTATTAAATATAAATAATACATTTGTAATTATACTATTGGCTCTTTTTATTTTATTGATATTTTTCTTACTATTTTATTAAATAATCTAATAATCAATATGATAAGTTTTTAATTTTTCTTCGATTATAAACGTGGCAAAAATCTCCAATAATCTAATTTGGCCTATCTAATCGTATCTAGAATTTAAATTTTTTTATACAAAAAATAAAAATAAAAAAATTCTAATCATATTTAACTCATATTTAACCCATATCTAATTTGAAATTTAAAATTTAAAAAAAAAATTCCAAATATAACTTTAGTCTTATGTAATTTTAAAATTTTAAAATATTTATTTAAAGATATTTATCAAAAATTTTATTTTTAAAACTAAAAAAATTCATGTTCTCTCTAAAAATACATGTCAAAATATTTTACTACATTATCATTCAAAAAATATTTATAATTTAAGAATTAAATAAACAAGTGGGCCAAATAATTCGTTGATTGGACATGAAGTAAGACAATTCTCTAAGGATAGGATTTGAGTCAAGAATTAATATAAAAATCAATTTGAACACAATTTCAAGGTTATTTTTAATATTTAATCCAATATTTGACACCTTCAAATTAGCTCATATATATATAATAAAAAAAAATAGCTCATATTCATCACAAAATAACAAACTATGATATAATTTAAATATAAAGTTTAAGTTTATTATTATCAAATGCTTACTAAGTTAATTGCTCGATTTTTAGACAAGATCCAAAATTAGAACTAAACATGTTTTATAATTTAAACTGACTAGATCTTAGATAGTTTCTTTCATACATAATAAATAATTCATATAATAGTTTATACATAAATATATAAATTTTTTTACCCAAGTTTAAAAATTAAAATAAATAACATGTTTATATTTCTGATTTTTATTATAAAAAGTTCTAATAGATATGTATTTATCAATTTAATGAGTAAATAAGTCAAGTAGTTCACGGGTTGAGTATTGATTAAGACAATTATCAATTACTAATACATGCGTAACGTATACATAATATATATAGGAAAAGGTTGAAAGGAAAACTTTGCACTGGTGGAAGACCGACACAAATAAAAAATATGTGAAGTGTGGGCATTATGATTAAACCAAAATAAAAAATAATTGAGATGTTAAACTCATAAGACGAACATTAGTCGCGTTTCAACAAGTCATGGGTCGTGATTCAATAAGATGGAGCTGATTGTTGGTAATTCATTGCATTTAAACACCGTAATGATTCCTTATAATTTTGGGTTGCTTATATGTATGTGGATGCGATTATGTATTCATTGTTGCTTTGGCATTTGTTGGTGTTGAATTGAGGAATCATTTCAACTGTTAAAATCTTGTGAAGAAGGGATGATTAGGGCAGTGCTTATAGATATTTTGATTTAAACTCAACTCATTTAATATTCTGGATTTGAGTTTCTTGGTTTTGTATGGTTGTTCTTGTCTTATTCTTCTTTTCCCTCATTGAGTTTGGCTATCGGGATGTGTTGGTTGTGTTTGCAACAGGTTGGTACATTGTTTTTCAAAAACCTTGTTGCCTAGAATTTTGCTCTTACGCTCGAGCGTCACGCGCTCGAGCGACCTTTGTGAACTCTCAGTACTTTTGCAGGTCTGCAAAACTACTGGAAAAGTGTATTCTACGTTTGAGCGGTGTTTCCTATGCTCGAGCGGTCATACGCTCGAGTGGCCATTCTTGCGCTTGAGCGATGGTCTTCTGTCTATAAAACTACTGGGAGTGTGTATTCTACGCTCAAGCGTCACTTTCTGCGCTTGAGCGGTGACATCCTTGTTCATTGTGTCTTGGTGCTCGAGTATCACTTCTTGCACTCGAGCGGTAACCATTTTTGTATTTGAACGCTCGAGTATCACTTCTTGCGCTCGAGCGGACTGTGCGTTTATCAGTTTGTAAAAGTCGCTTTTTACATCACTTTTTCACCTCTCTCTCTTTAAAACATTTCAAAACCCTAAATCTAGAGCTCCTCTCTCTAGAACTTGCTCTCTCTCTACAAATATACCAAGATCTACTCATTTCTCCACCCTACTCCTTTTGTTAAAAAGGTAGAGCTCACCTAGAACTTTATTTTCATCCGAATAGAGTTGGGTTTCGGCTTCATCCGAGTTTCATCCGTGCTTATCTCATCTTCTAGTCTTGAGGTAGGGATTATTTACACCATTTTATGATTTTTAACTTAGCTATTTGTTTTTATGAAACAATCTTGTGATTTTGGAGGAGTTTAAACAAACCTAAGGTTTTGGTTTAAAATCAAAAGAGGGATTTTTAAATAGATGTATTGAAAATGGTTATGGGATTGGAAATGAGGTTGAATTGTGATCAAACCATTGATTTTGATACTTAGAATGGGTTTTGGAAAAAAAAGGGGTTTTACACTAAATGGCTCAAATATTTATTTTGTATAAATAAATGGAATTGATATTGGAAATATGAAATTGGATGGGTATTGATATAGATGGTGGAGTTTGATATGTATTATCACTCACCTTCAAATTTGGAAAGTTTATCTGTATTAAAGATTTTATATCTGTTTTGGGCTATCGGTGGAGGATAGCTATGATTGTTGTAGAAATTGCATGAGGATTAGGTGAATAGAAACTAATTTCTCATCCATGTGCATTGAATATTGTTGCTCATTTAATACATTGCAAATGTATATGATTTTGAGAAAAACGGGTGAAAGTTTGAAAGAGGTGTGTATCACCAAACTAAGTAGCCTGTGTGTGCAGGGTGAAAGTCCCGAAAAATACGAGTATACATGGGTGACGATTTCCGTGAATGAATATCTGTAAAATGGCAATAGTAGCGCTTATATAGGCTACGTTTACATGGGTGCCGTTTGACGGTTTCCTGCAGACAAATTATCCGTGAAAGGTTATACTAGTTTGAGATTTCCCCCGTGTTTTCTACTATAAAGAACATGAATTTGGACTTGTGATATAAACTGAGCATGGTCTAGTTTTGGGAAAGAAAGATAAACGTTTTGACATAAGTATTGCATATGCATTTCACCCTTATAACTTTGTTAAGATTCATATATTATGTTGGATTATTTTTACTGCGCTTTGGCTCACCCTATATGGAAAAATCATTTTCAGATGCTGGTGAGATGCCTCTGCCAAGGTAGTAGCTTGGGAGGATTGGAGCAAGAGCTTCATTTTGTTTTCTTGTGTTAATATTTTGTGCAAGCCTAGGGCTTATTCTGTATTGGATTTAAATCCATTTTGATGTAACCAAGCATAGTCTTGGAAAGTTGTAGCCTATAGGGCATTTCTATTATTTGTTTGACTTCTATTCCATATATTTGTTGCTGACACATGTTATAAATTCAGGGTTAGGACTTATGAATGTATATTCGCATGTGTCACCCTTTTGTACAACTGAGTCTTATGAAATGGAAGGATATTATACTCTGATTTGCATTGTTATTTACTTATCGTAATGGATGACTTATTACATTAATTTTGGGGTGTTACAACTTGGTGTAAGAGCGTACCGGGTTTGAATACTTTGGTATATGGGAAGTGGTTATTACCACAATGGGTTTGTCTTGCTTGATAAAGATATTAGTATACATGATATGCTATGTGATAACATGTTTATGTGGTTGTATGAGTATGAGATTTAAATTCCTAAGATATTGATTGGGTCTACGGGTTTCTAGAAGTCCTATTAGAAGTGCACTTGATCATTGCTGTTTTTAATTGGAACTCTGGCAATACGGCGGGACGGTCATTATCTAGGAAGGAAATTCGTATGTGTTTATGTGACTGTGTGCTTATGTGGAGTGAATTACAGTTATCCACCGCATTACGCGAGTGTGTTAGCTTCGGCACATTTGTAAATGTGCTAATCTCTTTTGTTACATTTATTAGGATGTTAGGATGTAGTCATGGTGGTAGGCGTGGTAGACCTAGACGGAAAGAGGTACCGATATCAGATGATATTCTAGCACAAGATGAGGGAGTTGGTTATGCCAATGTGGTTGAACTAGTCAGTTAGCAGGCCATGGGCGCATTAGCCCGTGGAATGGAAAGAGCATTGAGGGAATCCATGGACATTCTCAGGGTTGAGAATCAAGTCTAGGCCCATGTTGCTAAGACGGGGCAGTCTTTTCTGGAGCGAGAGTCCTTCTGGTCCAACCCATACGAGTTTTTAGGTGATCCCAAGGAGCCACTAAAGGCGGATGAGTAGCTAGAGCAGATAGTGAAGACATTTGAGATGCTTGGCATCGAGGACAACGGACTGAGAGTGACCCTACCATCCTTCCAGCTGAAGGGAGATGTGGGTCAGTGGTAAGTATGCGCGTGAGTGCATTGGAGTAACTTGGGAGGCTTTTGTCAACGCCTTTCAAGACAAGTTTTTGCCTCCCACTATTAGGGAGCAGTTGAGGGAGCAATTCTCACAGCTCAAGTAGTTGAACACACCGATGGCCGAGTTTGAGGCCGCATTTACTAGTCTATCTAAGTTTGCACCAGAGTTAGTGGCGACAGAGAAACACCACTACGTGGAGTTCGAGAAAGGCTAAGGACTGGGCTTCTTTTTAAGGTAGCTGGTTCAATGATTAGAGACTACGGGCGACTTGTAGAGTTGACGACTTATCTTGAGACTGTGATGCAAATGGAGGAGGAACGAATGAGGGGCTCTAAGAGGAGTCAAGATGTTCAGGGGGACAGTAAGAGGCAGAGGGGTTCTACCCCACAGCAGTTCCAGGGAGCACAGTCAAGGTCTACTTTTCCAGTGCCGAGTTCAGGTTCTAAGAGAAGTGGTCAGGGAGATTTCACATGCTTTAAGTGTGATTAGTTGAGCCACAAGTCTCCAACTTGCCCGCAGAAAGGAGGAAGGCAGCGATCTGCATTATCTTCAACTTGTTCTCAGAGCCAGAGTCAAGGGAGAGGGTATCCCGTCACTTGTTATCAGTGTAGGAAGGCAGGGCATATGAAGCGATTTTGCCCTCAGTTGGGCGGCACACTCGGTACGTCTGGTTCGAGGTAGACACAGAGCCACCAACCTGCACAGTCAGTATAGGCCTCGAGGGCTAATCAAAGAGCCTCTTCAGCTCAGTTAGTGCATCAGGATTATGCTCCGAAGGGTGAGTAGGTAAAGCAAAGACCTACAGTGTGGATGTACGTTGTTACCACGCCAGACCTCGTACCAGCGCCTTCAATAGTGAGAGGTACTTTCTTGTTTTGCAATTCCATTGCTAATGTGTTGATTGATACGGGTGCATCACATTCATTTATCTCGCCTGCATTTGCATCGGCTTTGGGGTTAGAATTGGCTCGGTTAGCATCTCTTCTCAGTGTAAAGTCACCTATTGGTGGTGAGATTGTTTTGGAACAAGGGTGTCGGGGTTGTGACATAGAGGTTGCTGGTCATCGACTTCTTTTTGCATTTGTGTTGATTAACATGTCGAGTTTCGATGCTATATTGAGTATGGACTGGTTGTCATCGTATCGGGCTATCATAAATTGTTACCGTTAGAGAGTTATTGTATGTACCTTGAGCGGTGATTATTTTTATTTCATGTGGGACAGAGCCAATAGAGTCTTGTCATCAGTTTATGATCCTCGTGGTCGGAGTGAGCTTAGCTGTCTTCTTGCAAACTTCTTGGGTAGTGAGTGTGATGAAGTCCGAGTTGAATTGCCAATGGTAGTTTGTGAATACCCGGATGTTTTTCCTAAGAATCTTACTAGTTTACCACTTCATCGAGAGATCGAGTTCTCTATCGACTTAGTGCTTGGCATGGCACCGACTTCTTTGGCACCGTATAGGTTTGCACTTGCTGAGTTGAGTGAGCTAAAGATTCAACTCCAAGAACTATTAGATAAGGATTTTATCCGCTCTAGTACTTCACCTTAAGGAGCACCGGCTCTCTTTGCCAAAAAGAAAGATGGTGCGTTGTGACTTTGTATTGATTACCGGAAGTTGAACTGAGTAACTGTTAAGAAGAAGTAGCCAATGCCTCATATAGATGATCTGTTTGATCAGTTGAAAGGATCTTGTTGTTTTTCCAAGATGAACCTAAGATCGGGTTATCACTAGTTGAGGGTAAGGAAGGAGGATACCAAAAGACGGCATTTCGTACACGGTATGACCATTATGAGTTTCTAGTGATGCCTTTTGGGCTAACCAATGCACCAGCCGTGTTTATGGATTTGATGAACCGGATCTTCCATGAGTCCTAGACCGTTTTGTGGTCGTTTTTGTTGATGACATCTTGATTTACTCACCCTCTAAGGAGGAACACGAAGAACACTTACGGGTAGTACTTGAGTTACTTAGAGCCCACAAACTATATGCTAAGTTCGAGAAGTGTAAATCCTGGTTGGGAGAAGTAAAGTTCTTAGGCCATGTGGTATCCGAGGGAGGGGTGACTATAGACTCATCCAAGATAGAGGCAATGCAAGATTGGGAACAACCTAAGAATGCTTTTGAGGTCCGTCGTTTCTTGGGGTTGGCCGAGTATTACCATTGATTTGTGGAAGATTTCTCTAGATTAGCCTCACCATTGACTAGACTAACGAGGAAATGAAAAAAGTTTGTGTGGAGTGAGATTTGTGAGAAGTCATTTCAAGAGCTTAAGGTTAAACTTACCACTGCTCCCGTATTGATTATTTCGAAGAGGGGTTTGGGCTATTCGGTGTATTGTGATGCTTCATAGGAAGGTTTGGGTTGTGTGTTGATGCAAGAGGGGAAGGTAGTAGCCTATGACTCGCGGCAGTTGAAAACACATTAGAGGAACTACCTTACTCATGACCTAGAGTTAGCGGCAATGATCTTTGCCTTAAAGATTTGGAGGCGATATCTGTATGGTGAGAAGTTTGAAGTGTTTTCTGATCACAAGAGTCTAAAATATCTATTTACATAGAAAGATTTGAATCTGAGGCAGAGGAGGTGGATGGAGTTTATAAAAGATTATGACTTTGAGTTCTATTATCATTCGGAGAAGGCCAATGTTGTGACCGATACTTTAAGTAGAAAATTTATTAGTAGTGTGGCTAGTATTGCCATTCGGGAATGGGAGATGTTAGGTGCCATTGGTGAATTTGACTTGCATCTTGGCGAGTCCGTTGAGTCTGCAGCCTTGTTTTCGGTAGTTGCACAACCTACACTTGTGAGCCAAGTGATGGAAGTGCAGAAGAGTGATCTTGAGGTAAAAACCCTTCGGGAAAGAACCTCCAATGGGAAGGTAGAGAAAGACTTGAATGTGTACCCTGATTCGAGTGTTAGATACTGTGACCGTTTCTTCGTACCGAAGTCTTGTCGAGAGGAGGTACTCTGAGAGTTTCACCATTCACGCCTTGCAGCGCATCCGGGAGGCACAGAGATCTATCACGACCTTAGTCACCAGTTTTGGTGGAGGTGAATGAAGAAGGATGTGGCCGTGTTTGTATCAAGGTGCCTTACTTGTCAACAAGTGAAGGCTGAACATCAGAGGTTAGCGGGTTTGTTACAACCCTTGCCTATAGCCGAGTGGAAATGGGAGCATCTCATGATGGATTTTGTTGTGGGTCTTTGTAGGACTCAACGGGGTAGTGATGTGATTTGGGTGGTAGTTGACCAGTTAACCAAGTCGGCACACTTTATACCTATGCGCGAGAGTGACTCGGTAGATTATCTTGCCAACCTTTATATTAGGGACATAGTGAGGTTGCACGGGGTCCCTATAACGATCATTTCGAATAGAGATCCACATTTTACAGCTCAATTGTAGTAGAGCCTACAGAAAGCCTTAGGTAAGAGATTGACTTTTAGCACTGCGTACCATCCTTAGACTGACGGGTAGTCCGAACATACTATTCAGATTTTGGAGGATATGCTTCGGGGTTGTGTTATTGACTTTAAGGGGTCGTAGGAGAGGCACTTGCCCTTAGTGGAGTTTTCCTATAACAATAGCTTCCAGTTGAGTATTAGCATGGCATCGTTCGAGGCCTTGTATGGCCGACCGTGTAGATCCCCTATGTGTTGCGTCGAGATGGGTGATGCACCTTTACTAGGTCCTAAGTTGATTTGAGAAATGACGGAGAAAGTTGCACCTATCTATAAGAGGTTGGTTACTGCCCATAGTCGCTAGAAAAGTTATGCCGCTCGTAGAAAGAGACCTCTGTCTTTTGAGGTAGGTGATCATGTCTTCTTGAAAATATCACCTAGGCGGGGTTTGATGAGGTTTGGGGAGAGTGGGAAGTTGTCTCCTAGATTTATTGGACCTTTTGAGATCCTTGAACGGATTGGAGATGTAGCTTATCATTTGGCCCTACCTCCACAACTATTTGGGGTTCATGATGTATTCCATATTTGTATGCTTCGGAAGTATGAGCTGGACCTATCACACGTGTTGGATTGGACCGACTTAGAGATAGATGATGATGCCTCGTATGAGGAGAGATCGGTGAGAGTCTTGGATACTTGAGACCAAGTCTTGCGAGGCAAGACAATTCCCTTATTTGAGGTATTGTGGCGACATCACAGAGTTAAGGAAGCAACTTGGAAACGTGAATTGGAAGTCCGTAAGAAGTATCTGGACCTATTTGTTAATGTTTGAGCATGTATAGAAACTTTTGTTATGTTGATTTAATATAAACATTGTATATATTTTGGAAACGTGAATTGTATATTCAGCATTGGAGATTTGTTTATCATGTTGATGAGAATGAATGACAGTGGACAGGTCATGGTTTTGAATTGATTGACTATCATGATTGTAGTTGGTTTAAACTTGGTTTTAAAGCATGATTTATAATTTTGAGGACGAAATTTTTTTAAGGGGGGAGATTATAGCGATTCTGGTTTCGACCCGACCCATTTGATATTTTGGATTTGGGTTTCTTGGTTTTGTATGGTTGCTATTTCTTTATTCCTCTTTTCTCTCCTTGAGTTTGGCTATCGGGATGTGTTGGTTGTGTTTAGAACAGGTTGGTACATTGTTTTTCAACAACCTTGTTGCCCAGAATTTCGCTCTTACGCTCGAGCGTCATTTATTACACTTAAGCGGCCTTTGTGAACTCTCAGTACTTTTGCAGGCCTACGAGTGGTCGTGCACTCAAGCGACCATTCTTGCGCTCGAGTGATGGTCTTCTGTCTATAAAACTACTGGGAGTGTGTATTCTACGTTCGAGTGTCACTTCTTGCGCTGGAGCGGTGACATCCTTGTTCATTATGTCTTGGTGCTCGAGCATCACTTCTTGAACTCAAACGGTAACCATTTTTGTGTCTGGACGCTCGAGCGTCACTTCTTGCGCTCGAGCAGACTGTGCGTATATCAATTCGTAAAAGTCACTTTTTACATCACTTTTTCACCTCTCTCCCTCTCTCTAAAACATTTCAAAACCCTAAATCTAGAGCTCCTCTCTCTAGAACTTGCTCTCTCTCTACAAATACACCAAGATCTACTCATTTCTCCACCCTACTCCCTTTGTTAAAAAGGTAAAGTTCACCTAGAGCTTCATTTTCATCTGAATAGAGTTGGGTTTTGGCTTCATCCAAGTTTTATCTGTGTTTATCTTGTCTTCTAGTTTTGAGGTAGGGATTCTTTACACACTTTTGTAATTTTTAACTTAGCTATTTATTTTTATGAAACAATCTTGTGATTTTGGAGGATTTTGAACAAACCTAGGGTTTTGGTTTAAAATCAAAAGAGGGGTTTTCAAGTGGATGTATTGAAAATGGTTGTGGGGTTGGAAATGAGGTTGAGTTGTGATCAAACCATTGATTTTGATACTTGGAATGAGTTTTGGAAGAAAAATGGATTTTATCCTAAATGGCTTAAATATTTATTTTGTATAAATAAATGGAATTGATGTTGGAAATATGAAATTGGATAGGTATTGATATAGATGATGGAGTTTGATATGTATTATCACTCACCTTCAAATTTGGAAAGTTTATTTGTATTGGAGATTTTATAATTCACCTTGTTGTAGAAATTGCATGAGGATTAGGTGAATTGAAACTAATTTCTCATCCATGTGTATTGAATATTGTTGCTCATTTAATACATTGCAAATGTATGTGATTTTGAGAAAAATGGATGAAAGTTGGAAAGAGGTGTGTATCACCAAACTAAGTTGGCCTGTGTGTCCAGGGTGAAGTCCCGAAAAACGCACGTATACATGGGTGTCAATTCTCGCGGATGAAATATTCGTAAAATGGCAATAGTAGTGCTTGTATAGGCTACGTTTATATGGGTGTCATTTGATGGTTTCCTACGGACGAAATATTCGTGAAAGGTTGTACCGGCTTGAGATTTCCCTCTTGTTTTCTACTATAAAGAACATGAATTTGGACTTATGATATAAACTGAGCATGGTCTACTTTTGGGAAAGAAAGATAAAACATTTTGACATGAGCATTGCATATGCATTTCACTCTTATAGCTTTGTTAATATTCATATGTTGTGTTGGATTATTTTTACTGCGCTTTGGCTCAACCTATATGGAAAAACCATTTTCAGGTGCTTGTGAGATGCCTCTACCAAGGCAGTAGCTTGAGAGGATTGGAGCAAGAGCTTCATTTTGTTTTCTTGTGTTAATATTTTGTGCAAGCCTGGGGCTTATTCTGTATTGGATTTAAATCCATTTTGATGTAACCAAGTACAGTCTTGGAAAATTGTAGCCTACAGGGCATTTTTATTATATGTTTGACTTCTATTCCATATATTTGTTGCTGACACATGCTATAGATTCAGGGTTAGGACTTATGAATGTATATTCGCATGTGTCACCCTTTTGTACAATTGAGTCTTATGAAATGGAAGGATATTATACTTTGATTTGCATTGTTATTTACTTATCGTAATGGATGGTTTATTACGTTAATTTCGGGGCGTTACAGGGTCGGCCCAGAGTTATTAGGGGGTTTAAGGTGAATTATTTAAATTGAGCTCTTCATATATCTATTACCCAAAATAAATAAATAAATAAATAAATAAATAAAATAAATAATAATAATAATAATAATAATAATAATAATAATAATAGGATGTTGGTTTAATACAGTAAGACCTTGACACAACTGATAATGAAATTAATCATTTAGCTCAACAATTTCAATCAACTACTCTGAATAAGGTTCATTATCCTAAACCTAATCCTACAACGCTCACAAAAAATTGATATTCACGACCTACTCCTCCTGATCTCCGATATGAAGAAAATAATCTTAGTAATCAATTTTCTGTATCTGCTAAAAAATTATACGAATGAAATATTGATGGTCTCCGTGAAGATCAAATACTTCAAAAATTAAATCATTTATCTATTGTTGCAAATAGTTATCTTAGTAACTACCATGATTATACTCAACCTGAAATTGTTTCCTTAATTACTTCTGGCTTTATTGGTATACTCAAATCTTGGTGGGAAAAATATCTTAATGAAGATCAATGCGAATCAATTTTACATGCTAATAAAAAAGATGAAAATGATTTACCTATATTTGATGAAACTATTGGCTATTATAAACCCGATGGTATTAATACATTAATCTATACCATAATCAGACATTTCATAGGTACCTCTACTAATATATATTCTCGCATACATGATCAACTTAGTAACCTTACTTGTCCAACATTAAGCGATTTTAGATGGTATAAAGATGTATTTACCTCTAAAGTTATGTTAAGAGAAGATTGTACTAAATCCTTTTGGAAAGAAAAATTTATTAATGGTTTACCTAGTCTCTTTGCTCACAAAATTAGAGATGTCCTTAGTCAACCTACTGGTGTTATTGAATATGATAATTTAACTTACGGTGATATCATTAGTACTATTCAAAAACAAGGATTACGAATGTGTATTGATCTTAAACTTAGTCAAAAAGCTGCTAAAGATAAACATAAGGCTAAATACGAATTAGGTAATTTCTGTGAACAATACGGTTTACCTACTGTAGCACCTTCTCATCGTAAAAAACATAAGTACAATAAACATAAATCATCTTACAAATATTCTCGTAAGTATAAAAAGAATTATTCACCTTCAAAATCAAATGATGAATTCTATACTAAACCCAACAAGAAATATTATAAAAAATCCTATCCAAAATCTAAATCTAATAAAGATATTACTTGTTATAATTATGGTCAAAAAGGTCATTATTCTAACAAATGTAAAGAAAAACAAAAATTAAAAGATAAAGTTAATCAACTTCAAATTAATGATGAATCCAAACACCAATTATTTGAAATCTTCCAATTAAACCAATCTGATAATAATTCTTCTTCTGATAATCCTCATACCTCATCTGATTACCATTCACCTAGTGATGATTCTGCTAATAACATTGAATTAGGATGTAATGATATTTGTTGCAAACCCGTTAAACGAATCCCTGTCCTTACTAAACAACATCAAGAAGAAACTGCCCTTATTGAATTAATTGGTCGATTAGATGATCCCCAGTTAAAACAAAAGTATACTGATAAATTAAAATCTTTACTTACTAACAGTGATCATAAACCCAAACATGATAAACCCATTATTAGTTTATCTAAAACTTTAGAAAGATTTAAAAATAAACAAAAAGAAATACTCTTCAAGATTTACAACATGAAATCAATCAGATTAAACAAACTATTAAAGATTTACAAAATAAAGATACAGCTTTAGAAGATGAAATTCTTACATTAAAACTTAATAAAAGTCTAGAGAATTTCTAATAAAACAATGCTGAATCGCCTAATGAATCTGAACATACTAATCCTGATAATCTTTTATTTGATAATCGATCACATCAATCTCATAATCATGAAGATAAAAGATTAAATCTGATCAATAAAATTCATATTCAAAAATGGTATTCAAAAGTTAAACTCGTTATTGATGATTTTGAATTAAATATTGTTGCTCTCATTGATACTGGTGCTGATCTTAATTATATTCAAGAGGGTTTACTTCCTACAAAATATTATGAAAAAACAAGTGAACAGTTAACTTCTACTAATGGTAGTAAAATGCATATTAAATATAAATTACCTAAAGTCCATATATGTCAACATAATATCTATTTCAAAACCTCATTTGTTTTAGTTAGAAATATGGCTGATAAAGTTATTTTAGGCACATCATTTATATTCTTGTTATATCCATTTACTACATCTAGTAAAGGAATAACAACTCAAGTTTTTGGTCAAACAGTTACTTTTAAATTCTTATCACCGCCTGAAGTATTGGAATTAAATAAATTAAAAGACTGTTCTATTTCTCAATCTATTAATCGTTTAACTCGTTAGTTACGTTTTCTCAAAGAAGAAGTCAATTATAAACGCATTGAACAACAATTAACTGATCCTGTTGTTATATCTCAGATTGAAGAATTTAAATTAAAATTAGAAACAGCTGTTTGTTCTACTTTACCAACTGTCTGTTGGCATAAGAAAAAACATGTAGTCACTTTACCATACATTAAGAATTTTAATGAAAGACAAATTCTTACTAAATCTCGACCTATTCAAATGAATCATGAATTAGTTGAAATGTGTAAAAAAGAAATCAATGAACTATTAAAAAATCGAATTATTAGTCCTAGTAAATCACCATGGTCTTGTCCTGCTTTTTATGTTAATAAAAATGCTGAATTAGAATGGGGTGTCCCTTGCTTAGTCATCAATTATAAACCATTAAATAAAGTTTTAGAATGGATTCGCTATCCTATTCCTAATAAAAAAGACTTAATTAAAAGACTTAGTCAAGCTGTTATTTTTAGTAAATTTGATTTAAAAAGTGATTTTTGACAAATACAAATTCATTCTAAAGATAGATATAAAATTGCATTTACTGCACCTTTTGGATTAAAAAATGCACCTAGTGAATTTCAAAATATAATGAATGATATTTTCAATCCATTTAGTCATTTTTCCATAGTTTATATAGATGATATTCTTATTTTTTCAAAATCAATTAGTGAACACTGGAAACACCTTATTGCATTCTTTTATACCATTAAGAGTCATGGTCTAGTCATTTCTGCTCCTAAGATTAAATTGTTTCAAACCAAAGTCAGATTTTTAGGTTATGATATTCACCAGAATATTATTTTATCTATTAGTCATTCCATTGAATTTGCGTATAAATTTCCTGATGAAATCTTAAATAAAACCCAGTTACAAGACAATCCTCCTCCTTAGTCTTCTACTCATGCTGCTATTGTTAAACAAGTCAAACAATATGTCAAGTCTCTTCCTTGTCTTGGTATTCCTATTGAAACTTCATTCAAAATTATTCAAACTGATGCCTCTGATGTTGGTTATGGTGGCATCCTTCTCCAGAAAATTACTCCTCAGTCATCTGAACAAATTGTTCGTTATCATTCTGGTGTCTGGAATAAAGCACAAAAGAATTATAGTACTATTAAACAAGAAATTTTATATACTGTTTTATGTATTAGTAAATTTCAAGATGATATTTTAAATCAAAAATTTTTACTTCGTGTTGATTGCAAATCTGCTAAATATGTTTTAGAAAAAGATGTTCAAAATCTTACTAGTAAGCAAATTTTTGCTCGTTGGCAATCTATTTTAAGTATTTTGATTTTGAAATTGAATATATACCTGGTTGTCAAAATTCTATTCGTGATTTTCTTACCAGAGAATTTTTACAGGGTGGATAGTGAGTTACATCATGACAATTCCCTCTATTCCTTACCATAAACACCAGATTAAACACTATAAAACCTTAGTCAAACATACTGCTCGTCGCCTTGCCTTTCTCAAATCAACCCATTTACCTACTAAAAGAGCCCAGTGCATACAATTTCATCGGATTAAAGCTCAGAAACAACAACTTGCTCATTATATTAACTGTTTACATGAACATACTGATCAATTAGATATCCTCAGTGGATGCTAATTTATCTCCTCTATGTCACAGATGTCTCATCCACGGCCTCCTTCCAAAGCCTTGGTCTCATTTAGTCAACCTTTTGTTCCGCCTCCATTGGAGTTAGTCACCAAATACCATCCTGCTAAATTGGTTAACCGTTACCAAATTCTTGGTAACATTCTTAAACCTAGTTATGCATCTGCTTTGGCTACTGATCCTTTTGCTTCATCCAGTCAAGCAGTTACTCCATACCCTCCTAATCCTATTAAATCAGCCCGATCTGATTATGTTAAATCTACCACTACTAATCTCTTTTTCAAAGAACCTAGTCACCCAAAGAGTCATACTGTTCATGATCTGGTTAAATCTTATTTCCCTCCTGGATGACATTTTATTCCTCTCCATCTAGAAAAAACAATTACTTTATATAAAGACATCCTGTTCAACCATCAGTCAATTGTGATTAAACCCATTTATGATCACACTTACACAAGTAAAATTGTGTACCATTCACTCTATATTCACAACTTTGTTTCTCTGGTTGATTGGGGTTCTCCTTACCAACTACGAGATTTGCCTGGTCATTCAATTCAATACAGTTACTATGATTACATTGATGCTTGGTTCAAAGTCCTCTTGTATCAAAATGAGTCAAACAGTCACTCTTGGTTTCTTCAATTTGATCAAAAGTTCAAATCCGAATTACCTACCTGGTTTCTGCGATGGTGGACTCAGTATGGCGCCATTCCAGAAATCTTCCTATCTGTAATTATGGAACAAGTCAATTATTTCTCCATTATTTTCTCATTCACTCCTCAGCAAAGGAAATTCCCTCCATTGCTTATTTTTATATCCAAATACAAAATCCCTTGGATATTCAAATGGCAATATGGTATTTCTAATGATGTTATTTACCGTTAACACATGGTTAAATGGTGGGATAATTTCAAAATTCCACGCATCATTGAAATTGTTCAAACTGAATTCTCAATCAACATCCATGCTCCAACTCCTGCTATGGTTAAAGCTCAGCAGATCCCAGCTGCTCCATTAACACAAGGAAGTCAACTTCCGCCAGTCAATCTTGGAAGCCAAACATCCAGTTCTTCCAAGCCCAAGTCATTCAAGTCAAAGATTAAGTCCAAGTCAGCAAAGCCCATGACTGATCAACTCAAATCAAAGGAAAAATCCAAGTCCAAGGTTAAGCTTAAATCCAAGTCATCTAAGGATGAGCTTCTCCAAATGGCTCGTCTCCTTATGGCCCAAGCCAAGTCAGATTCGGATAATAGTGATTCAGAAGAAAGTTCAGACAGTTCAAACTCTTCTGAAGGTTCAACTAATTAGGATCCTTATGGACCCCTGTTTCAAGATGCTCAGAACCCATATGCCTAATTCCGTCATTGGATTCTATATAGCTATAATTATCCGCTTCAATCAATACTCATTTTTTGAGAAAAGCTGCTGATATATATATATATATATCTATATTGATTCTCTCAGTCACATGCCTCCAAGCAATGAATAGTGAAAAAAGTCAACTTTACTATTCACTATTCATCAAAAAGTCAACATTACTATTCCTCATTCATCATGATTCATCCAACCGACAAATTAGTCACTCACCGAAAGCAGAAGACAGCTCCCATGTGATCCGATACTCTTTTCAAGTCAATATTATTCACTCACAAGGCTAATAGTATTCACTCACAAGGCTAACAGTAGTCTCTTTTTATTATAAAAAGGCCTCTTCAGTCAAGAATAAGGCAGAGTTAAAAAAAAGAAAGAAAAGGGAGAGAGCTTCTTCCTTAAGAAAAATAGCTCTATAATTTTATTTTCAATTCATTTTCAAGTTATGTATTTTGAAGAACTGTTTGTTTCATTCCAATAAACAATTGCAAGTTTTATTTTTATTTAAACTATTTTATTCTATTAATATTGATTGTTGATTTAAATTGCTTTATTTTAGTGTTGTTTCCTCCTTCCTTACTTCCGTCCCTTTTGGTGTTATTTGGATAAAAGAAAAAGGATAAAATTTATTTCTATTGCATTACAATTTAACAAAATTTAGATAATATATATATATATATATAATAGTTGAACTTTAATTAGTTGAATCAAATCTTTAGTTTTTAGCTTACCAATGCTATAATAACTAAAATTAATTGGGGGTAAGGATGAGAATTTTCGACACAACTCAAGCAATATATAAAATTAGCAATTTGGGGTTGACTATTTTCCAACATGAATTCAAGTATGACACGACTCAATAACATGAATTATTAATTATATATTTTAATGTTCACTAAGGGATGTCATGACATTTTTTAAATCTTTTATTTAACTCCATTTAACTGAATAAAAAAGTATGTAAAATAATAATTAAGGCTAATATCTTTTCTTTTTTTTTTTCATTTAAGATATGTATTTTTTTTGTTACCTATTTTAGAGTCACTCTAGTAAAAAATATATAGTAATAAGGTACAATTTTTTTAATTAGAAGAATGCAATTGAATTAAAATCAAACATTCTATAAATAATTTCATTTAGTAGAAATAAATTTTATAAAATTCAACTTATAGGAAAAATTTTAATCTCTCCATACACTTGCTAAGTTATTTTTAACTAAAAGTGAAAGTTTTCACATGAAACATCAATCGGACACGAATGAAAATAACACCATACGACAACATGAAAATAAATGAGTTGAGCTAATATTGAAGTAATTATGAAATAACATGACATGATACACTTCCCTAGTTGAGGGCCCTAAATTTTGTTCAAAATTAGGGGCCCGAGGCAACCATCTTAGTCGTTTCACCTCAAGGCCGGCCCCTGGATTGGGGAGGTAAGAGAGGAGGTATCTGTAACAACCCCGATCCCTGTGTAACGTTAATCTATACTTAATTATGCCTAATCCGTAATTAAGGAGGAATTCTGAATTTATTTGCATGTGTGCTTTGCATTATAGTGTTTATATCTGTTTAGCGTAGAAAGACCTGTTCATGTTTTAGTTTCGGTTTGTGAATTGAAGGCCTTATCGGCATCCAATTCAGAAATTGACTTGATATATGTGCTATGTGGAATTTATAGAATTTTATGGAAGGTTTAATTGAAATTCGATTTGGAACGATTAAATTAGATTAAATTTATGCCATTTGATTAGTCTTGTTACCTATCGCTTAGTGAGCCTTTTTAACCCCACTAGCTCATCTCTTTGCATTCATTATACACATTTGATCCTCTTCAAGGAAGAAAAACGAGAGAGAGAGAGAGAGAGAGAGAGAGAGAGAGTTGAGTTCAACCCAAGTGATTTGCTAGGGAATTGAAGGCAGCTAAGGAGATTTAGCTTGATCACTCAAGAATTAGACTACTTGAAACTCAATTGGGAAGTTTAGGTGAGAATTTAAACTTTTGATGATATAATTAAGTTAGCTAACTCATGAGATCAAAAGAAAATCCATATTAAGAGAAGGATGGAGCTTGAATAGGTGAATTCCGTACATGCATGCATATATCATAGCATATCGATTTGAACTTCACATAATTCTCACATGCATGTTCATATTATGGTTGTAAATTAGGAATTCACCATGTTTTCCATCAATTTATCAAGTTTGATTATGCTTTAAAGTGAATAAGCACAAGGGAGTTCATGCATGTCTAGTTCATGGATCATTCTTGAGTTTCAAGTTGAATTTTTGTACAATTGGCAAGCCATTGAGCCATGATTTCTTGAATTGATCTTTAATTTATGTTGTTTTAAGGATCTTCATGTATTTTCTCAAGTTTTGGCCTAGGAAAATGAGGTTTGATGCCTTGGAGGTCGAGTTTGGACTTGAAGATCAAAACTGAAAATTCTAGAAATTTGATCCACGCTCAAGCAGGGGACTTCACGCTCGAGCGAGCACTCTGAGTACGTGTACTTCCGCTCGAGCGACGTAAGTCGCGCTCGAGCGTGAAATGCATATACCCAGCTGTTCATGTGTTTTGTAGTCCGCTCGAGCGAGGGAAATGCATATACCCAGCAGTTCATATGTTTTGTAAATTCTCTCCATCATTTTGTTGCCTACTTTGTCTCTAATCTTTCTTAACACCATAACTCCATCATAATTCCATAATAAAAATAGTAGAAAACTCCTTTCCTTTTTTGTTGTGAATTGGTATCAGAACTTGGTGAAGAGCTTTTAAAAACAAGATCAAGCTATGTAAGTATTTCTATCTATATATAAATTTTGATATATATAAGTGTGTTTGGTGTGCTTAATGATATAAGAAAAAAAAAAAATTTACTAGAAAAATATTATTAGTTCGGTCTAGTTTTTAAATTGTGTATCCTTGGTATTTTATATTTTCATAATTATTTGTTTTATCTATAATTGTTGTAAAACCTATATGTTTAGTGTATGTCAAAGCCCATATACTCATTAAGATCTTTTGACTAGTGGCCATAATTAGGCATTTTTAAGTCTTTAAGATCATAAAGAGAGGTTTTAGGCACCAAATAATACAATAGGAGGGTCTTAGGTACCAACAACAATCTATAATGTCAATTAATCATGAAGATATAATATGCTTTGGAAATACAAAAAGTAATGTTAATAATAATATGACCATAGTTTGCATATTACTAAAGAGTCTGCAAATATAAGTAGTGTGTATTCCAGTTTAAATAATATTACTGATATTATATGTTCTTGGTTTTCTAAATTAAGAAACCAAGGTTGAGTGTATATAATCTAAAATAGACAATTTAGGTTCTATAATAAATATTGACTTAAATAAAAAGGGAAAAAACCAAACAAACAATTTGGTGACAAAATTAGAAACTATATCCTTCATAAACAATGATGGAATGAATAGTCCAGGAGATAACTCCATTCCTCAACTATTTTATGGTACAAAAGATATTATGGTACTTCAAACTAATATCTATAATAGGACTGAATATAAAAATATTATTGAAATATTGGATTATTGGAGAAAATTATATAAAGACCTAGATTTAGGTATTGATAAAAGAAATAGGCTACTAGATCAGATAAGAGAAACTTATGTAGAACATGAAACCCTTTTACAGCACTTTAATTATGATATTAATATGTCAATTAATGATGATGATAGTCAATCATCCTCATTTGAAGAAACATTAGATCAAGATATTTCAATAGAAATAAATAAAGGGAAAAGAAAGGCAGAAGAGCCAATTGATTCCAAATTATTTAGCACATGGGAAGATGAATAAAATTTTGATTTTATTCCAACAAATGAAGATAAAAATGATACTAACACTGGAAGTACTTCCAATCCTACACCTGAGCCAATCATATCTAGGAAAGATAATAATCATAAGTATCCAATAGCTCAAAATGATACTTATTTATACTTGTCTCATGTTCCATTTAAGGATCAGCCGCAAGCAATTGATGATTGGGCACAATCATTGTCCATCATTATTACCAAGTATAAAAAATAGTTGGTCAAAGGAAAAATTCCTTGATTATATTGCAGCAACTCTCCAGGGAGATGTGTTACAATGGTTAAGACAGTGAGAAAAATCTGAAATTAGAAAAAGTCAAAAAACAGCTTTGTTGGCAAATTTTCTCACACTTGATACAATATTAGCTGAATTTGCAAAAATCATAAAAGAAAATTTATGTGGCTTTGTAGGTGATACTAATTTGCAAGCCGATACAAATTATATTTTGACAAAATTAGAATTATGTAACATTTGTCTTTTTGAAGACTATGTTCAAACTTTTAAAAAATATTATTATCTTATTAATCAATTAATAAATCAATCCTGGCTAGATCATTTTTTCTATAAACTCCCTAATTTATGGGATGAGTTATGTATCAAAATATATTCTGATTTTCTCAAAAAATAAAAATAAAAGAATATGATAATCTTGATTTTCACAAGGAACCACCTTTTGAAGCCAGAAGTCAGACTGTAGCTGATATGGTGGAAACAGAATATCGGAGGATCTAGCCTCTGAATCTCCCTCCACCGTAGTTTTGTTTTGTTGTTTCTTTCTTTTCCGCTGTACCAATCCCCACAAAAAAATAAAATAAAATAAAAATAATAATAATAATAAATAAAAAAAATCTCGGGCTCCGTTTTCTTTGATTGACATTTGTGTATCGTTTATAAATAAAATAGAAGCTGAATATATTTTGGTTTTCCTCAATTAGTACAAGAATAATGAAGAAACAAATACAATCAAGTTTTTTTTATCACATCTCAAACCCAAAGAAGCCATTTCAAAACAATAACAAAAAAATACTGACAAAAAAAAAAAAAAAACTATTCTCAGCAGCAAATTCAAAACTTAGTACTCTTCCCTCCGTCCACCTCTTGCCTAATTTTCTCTACTCTATCAAGAACTCCCCCAATTGCTATGTCAAATGCATCTTCAAGGGTCTCCAATCTTGACATTGGATTTGCATATATGATTCTAGGAATCAACCTCAGAACCTCTTCCCTCATTGCTGCCACTTCTTCTTCCGATATCCAACTCAAAGTCTTCTCAATATTCACTCTCCCATCTTTAACCTCATCCTCTGGTATGAACACAGAATATTTTGAATAATTCTTGGGTAAATGCCACATATATTGCTCGTAAGCGGATCTAGAATCAAAGAAAACTGGAATGCACCCTGCCAAGATCGAATCAAACGTTGATCGCCTAGTAAACGAATCACCAGAAGGCTGCAAACAAAACTTGGATCTTTGAAAGATTTCTATCATATAAGTTGGGTTATCACACTTGTTTTCGCCCGAAGCACAATTCACAAACTCGCATTTTTTTCCAGAATCAAGGCACTGGTTAATAATCTGACTCCGGATAGAATCTTCATTGTTGGGTCTTGGAGCACCCGCGAAAGAGAACAAGTATTGCTTTTTCATTTTCCTTAATTTGTTCTGCCATTGAAACACCTCGTCATCGCTCGATGGATGGAAATAAGTTGGATATGGAATCGCAAAATCTCTATAGGTTTCGGCTTGGGAATATGATTCGATTATCAAAATCGTCATGTTTTTGGATTCAGGTAGTGACATGAGTTTGTTTCCCCAATCGGAATCGTTGTCGGTTTGTCTCCTAAAATCCCATGTAACCCTTCCTGCAACAAAGAAATGATCTCTTCCACCCATAGATTTCCACTCAGGCTTCTCAGAAACCCATTTGGCTAATTCAATGGGTGCTGAATCTCTTATTGAAGTGTTGAAACCCCAAAGGTATCGACCGATGTCAAGGCCAGCGTAGAATGGTACATAAATGATTGAAGCCAAAGATGAATTGTTGGTTAAGCACTTGTAGTTGTTCATTCTGTTGTGGAAAATCACTTCCAATAAAAACTGGTTTGTTTCAAACCAACTGATATTGTTTTGGAAAATCCCATGAAAATCCGCGGCATGAGGACCGAGACCCATGTTTGATATGTACTTGCAAATATCAAACCATTTGGTTAGTGATGAACAATTCTTTAGAATGTCAGTGTTGAACCTGCTAGGAAGATCATGAACATAGATATATCGGCCCGAGCACGAATCCAAAACATGTTTGGAGACGAGTTGAGTTGTGTTCTCATTCTCAGAGATAGAATGAGAAGTGGAGTCTCGAAAGATGAATGAATTTGCGTAGTTGGCAATGAAGGTGAGCCTATTGTTGTTGTTGTTGCCTGAAAATGAAGCTGAAGAGAGGAAACAAAGCAATAGAAACCATAAAATGAAGCCGAAAACGAAACCAAACCAGGATTTTTTGTTGTAGTTGAGGTTGATCGAATTCTTCATGTGACTTGTATTGATTTGCCAAGCAAAACAATCTTTGTTATTTGTTTAGTTGATGAATCGTCACTACAAAAGCAATAGGGAATGAGGGAGATAAACTCTATCTTGGACAATGTCTGAATCAAAATGTGACCAAGAGAGAGAGATAGCAAAGTTTTAAATATTAGGGTGCGTTTGGTAACGTTTACGTTTTCAGTTTATATTTACAAAAATTTTATAAACTGGTTTTTATTTATTTATTGTTTATTTTTTGAAAAACATAAACTACAAACGCGCTTGGTAATTGACAAAATGTTTAAAAAAGTTTAAAAATATAAAAAAGAGTGAGAAATGGCAAGTGGCGGCGGAAGACGGTGGTGGAAAGTGGTGACGGTGGGTGGTGGGTGGTGGTGGTGGTGGTGATGGTGGGTGGGTGGGTGACGGTGGTGGGTCGTAACGAGTGGATGGTAGTGGTGGTGGCGGTGGCGGGTGGTGGTGGCAAGTGGGTGGCAGATGGCGGGTGGTGGTGACAGGTGGGTGGTGGTGGCGGGTGGGTGGGTGACGGTGGCGGGTGGTAGCGAGTGGGTAGTGGTGGCGGGTGGTGGTGGGTGGTGGCAGGTGGGTGGGTGACGGTGGCGGGTAGCGGGTGGTGGGTGGTGGTGGCAAGTGGGTGGCGGTGGGTGGTGGCAGGTAGGTGGCGGATGGATGGGTGACGGTGGCGGGTGGTAGGTGGTAGCGAGTGGGTGGTGGTGGTAGATGGGTGGCGGGTGGGTGGTGGGTACCGGTGGTGGTGGTGGGTGGTAGTGGCGGGTGGCTGGTGGTGGATGGTGGTGGCAGGTGAGTGGTGAGTGGTGGTGGCAAGTAGGTGGCGGGTGGTAGTGGCGGGCGGTGGTGGCGGGCGATGGATGGTAGTGACGGGTGGTAGGTGGTGGCGGGTGGCGGGTGGTGGGTGGTGGTGGTGAGGGGTGGGTAGTGGTGGTGAGTGGGTGGCAGGTGGGTAGCGGGTGGTGGTGGCGGGTGGTGGGTAGTGGTGGCAGGTGGGTGGTGAGTGGTGGTGGCAGGTGGTGGTGGGGGGTGGGTGGTGGTGGCGAAAGACGGTGGTGGAAAATGGTGGCTGGTGGTAGCTAGTGTTGGGTGGTAAAAAAAAAAAAAAACTGAAAACTCAAAATGGAAACACATTTTTTGTGTTTTCATTTTTTGGCCAAATTTATAAACTGAGACCACTGATTTATAAATCAAAAATTTTACCAAACAAGTTTTTATTTGAGTTTTTAAAATTTTTGTAAATATAAACAGAAAACTGAAAACGTAAGTGTTACCAAACGGCACCTTAGTGTTAGAGCATCCGCGCCAACATAGTAAAAATAATAAAAAAGTAAAATATAGTTAGTAAATCACAAAATTGTTCCTTCATCAGTCTCAATAATTTTTTTTTAAATTAACTTTTTATTAAATTTGCTACAGTACCTCAACAACTTTGTTGAGGCACTGTTCATTAGTTACATGATTTTTTATTATATTTTCTGGAGCAAAACTGGGCCAAAATCTTTAAATTGATCGTCCACCCGGATATCCTACCGGATGTCCCGTGACTGCCTGTAGCAGAAGAAGAAAAATGTCTAAAATTAGCCTAACCGGTTGACCGGTCAACGACAAATTAGGTTTTTTTTTATTTTATTTTATTTTATTTTATTTTTTTAAGAATTGTTTAGATGGCGCCTCATTAATTTAATAAAAAATAAAGAATAACAAATACAATAAAAAATTAATATTTTAATAAGATTGAGTTATAATAGAGAGTTTGATGCTGTGAATACTAAAAAGGTGACAGGTTAAAATAGCAAAAGTGGATTTTGGATTATAATTTGAGTAAAAATTTGAAGAGGCTGATGCGGATGCTCTTAGGATAATTAGTAAGGGTTTCGCTACTCTCACGTTGGGATCTTAATTTGAGAAAGTGTTGAGGTTTAGTAGGTTGATTTTGAAATTAATTCCGATAATCTCAAACGTTTATTTTTTTAAACTCATTGAATAAAATATTTATGTCCAAAAATCAAGATAATTGGACATCAGCAATTATATATTTGAATCATATTTATTTTAACAAAATGGACCGCAAATATAATTTCAATAATAACGATTCATTTTTTATAATATAAATTTGATTCAAACATATAGTTACTGATATTTAATCATCTTGATTTTTTGGATGAATATTTTACTGAACGAGTCCTAGAAAGTGAACGGTTTAAATTATCGAAACACGGCATATGGTGGGATCCACGGATCCCTCAAGTTCTATCATGTTGAGATTCTAACATGAGAGAAGCACAACCCAATTTGTAATTGTTGTAATAGTATTAGGAGACTAGTTAATAAAATTCGGATTGCGATAATCTCCATTCTATATTTGTAATGAAGATATTTCATTCTATCATCCAATGGTGAGTGTAATGATATTTTTTATTTTAAATTAAATATAAATTTGCATTCGTATTTTATAGCCATTAGATATG
Source organism: Camellia granthamiana (assembly GCA_036172215.1). Classification (NCBI taxonomy): domain Eukaryota; kingdom Viridiplantae; phylum Streptophyta; class Magnoliopsida; order Ericales; family Theaceae; genus Camellia; species Camellia granthamiana. The sequence continues at coordinate 101,289,125 of CM069907.1, read as the reverse complement.
TAAAGAAAATCCTCAATTATATATATGGAATGAAGAGGATCAAAGTAAAATTCTAATCCAAATTATCAACTAATTATCTCACTCACACACCATTGAGTTTAGAAAATAAATTTAAAAAGTGAACTTGTACATCATTTTAATATACAATATTGAGAATATGTATGGGTAATCAAGTGATGCAATCGTTAATTTTTTTAAATAAAATATTTATTGTGAATGATGATGATATTTTTAAAAATTATAGTTCTAAACAGACCAAACTACATTTAGTGATTTGCTTTGATTCGGTTCCAAAATTTTCATGGTCTAATTTGATAACAAATTTCATGGAACTGTAGGTTATAGTTCGATCTTAATTTACTCCTAAATCAAACTAGTTCCAACCATGCTCCTCCCTAAGTGAAATTTTCTTAATTACAATTTGTTATTGTTCTTTAATTTATTTGAAATCTTTAAATGCATATAGAGAACAGCGCCTCATTTATTTTAGTTATGGGTAAATTATATTGACACTCCCTGATATTTGGATTTACTACATATCATTTTCTGACGTTTGAAAAATTATATTCAAACTTCTGTATTTAATAGTCTCATTTCACAAACCTCCTGTTTATATAAAAGGGAATACCTTCTAAAAGAAAAATAGAGAAAATTACATTGAAAACAAAAAGTAAAGCAAAGGAAAAAGAAAAAGAAAAGAAAAGAAAAAAAAGAAGTAAAGCAAAATAAAAAATAAAAAAATAAAAAGAGAATATATGAATTTAATATTTTTTTTTATACCAACGTTAATTCCGTCTAAATAATTACAATGACAGGGGGTTAGTGTAATTTTCCAAACGTCAGTGGTGATATATATTAAATCTGAACCTCAGAAGGTGTAAGTGTAATTATACCCTTTATTTATTTTTTTTTTTCTCTTACTTCTAGTATAAAAAGACTTTTGAGTTTACTTTGAATATTTACATAATAAAAATAATTATTTGATAGTTTATTTAACTAAACAAATTTAATTTTCATAAATTATCAAAAAATGTACTAATAAGATTCACAATTATTTTTATTTTTTGAATTAATAATTACAAAAACTAATTTGTAAATAATATTTATTGAATTCAAGTATTACTATTGAGATATATTGATTGATATATAACAATAAGGGTTGAGCTTCTATTATGTTTACATCTTAATATAAGAAAATTTGAGAGACCTGTGGAACCCACCACAAGTCTTGTTTCGATAATCTGAACGGTTCATTTTTGTAAGGCATCCGATGTGTATCATATATATATATATATATAAATATATTTTGATCCAATAATCTTAACTCCATTATCTTATCGCGTTTATTTCTAAGAAAATGGACGGTAAATATATTTATGAAAATACAACTAAATAAAAATATTACAATTATTGGATTGAGCTAATTCTTTTTTTGATAAGTATATACATTGAGTGTCCTATAAAATAAAAGGTTTAAATTATTAAAATAAGACTTATTGTAAATCTTACAAATCCTTTAAATTTTCTCAGGTGAAGATGTAAACCTGAAAAAGTTAATCCTAAAAATAAAAATTAAAGTCCTTGGAAAGAACTGCATCTTTTGCCCCTTATTTTATTTATTTATTTTTTTTTTATTTTATTTTTTTATTTTTTTATTTTTTGTAAAAAAAGATTTGCGTACATAACGAATCCCTTTGAAATTTCATATATATATATATATATTAAAGTTTAGGACTAGTTTGGCATGTTATAAAAAAGACAAAAAGTTATTACTATTCACAAAAAAAAAATATATAAAAAAAAAATTTACACAAAAAAAAAAAATACAAGCCAACTTTCTATGATATGATAATGGTACAGTCTGGAGTGATGTTTGCTCAAAAAAAAAAAAAAAAAAAGTCTCAAATGATGGTACAAATTACACATGTGGTGCACAGCACATGATGGTGCTATTCGGCTAGTGGGGGCCCATTATGGACCGTTTTGATAATCTGAACCGTTGAATATGTAGAAATTATCGAGTACTATATGTCTGTAAAAAATCAACTTGATCGGATATTGATAGCTATATGATCAAATCAGTTTTGTATAAAAAAAATAAACGTTGAACAAATTAACAATTGACAAAAAACTAATCCGATCAAATAGCTATCGATATCCAATCAACGTGATTTTTTATGAGCATATAGTACTCGACGAGTTTTACATATTGAATGGTTCCAATTATCAAACGGGGAGCGACACCGTCTTGTGGTGTGCTCGAACTAGAGGCACCGTCCAATTCTGAAGTATGCAGCATATAGTACTGGCTTCATGATACAAGGATGTCAGTACACATTTATACATTTAGGGGTAATATGGTAATTTTATTATTTTATACAATATTTTAATGCACTTTTTTTTGTAAAAAGTTAAAAAATTACTCCAAATAATCATATTTTTTTTTCTCTACCTTTTTATGAAAAAAAATTAAAAAACACACTTATTTAATTCATCCCAAACAACTCTTCGGTAATGTATTAAATTCATAGTCTCCACAATTTTGATTCCTTTGGGGGCGAGCCTGGCCAACTGGTTTTGATAGTTAAGCACCACTTTGGCAATTGTTAATATAATACACGTGCTCGTATTAACTGCCGTTAGATTGGTAAATTCCAGAAGATTCTTCATGCAAAGAGGGGAATATGTCATTGTGATGATTTAAGCATATTTTGGGAAGATAAAAATAAATATTTTTTTTGTTTATTATGTAAAAAATATATAAAAAAATAAAAATGTGATGGGATCAAAATAAATTTAAAAAATTAATAAATTAGCTTATAAGTTTGTTTCTAAAATAGGCCTTAATCTAACACCCAATAAGTTAGCTTGAGGGAGTCATTAGAATTTCAGAGAAAAAAAAAAATTATGAACTTTCTAAGATAGTATTAAAAATTTCATCGAAAACTTATGGCACCTTGCCAAAAAAAAGAGTATAACTAGCATAATCTACAATTGTATTAAAAAAAGCATGGGTCTCGGGCAAAATGTTGTAGCCAAGCTACAAAATTTTAAATGCTTAATTACGTTAATTTTTTTATGAAATTATATATTTTATGATTGATATTATAAAATTAGATAAATTACACTGACACCCATTGAGGTTTCTGTTTACTACAGATCTCTTCTCATGTTTGAAAAATTATACTTATCCCTCCGTCTAATTAAAATGACATATTTGCTTCTTAACCTTTATACATGTAAAATAATAAAATAATATTAATATTTTATTCATGTTATTTCAAGAGAAATAATAATCATCTTTTTTGATTTAACCAACATAAAAAATTGATTTTTTTTATTACTATTTTTAAAAATATTTTAAGTAACTTTTTTTTTTTTTTTTAGATACACCTAATCTAGATATACTTAAGAAGTGTAATATTTTGTGATTTTTTTTTTAAATTCACCAAATACAAAAATGCGAAAATTCAATAAAACTATAATAAATGTGAATGATGATGTTTGGTAATACTGTAATAAATGTGGGTAAATAGTCAAGAAAGAAAAATGATGATGGAAATAAAAATGAAAAATTATATTTATATATAAAAATTTATACAAAAAATATCATAAAAATATTGTGATAATAATATTGTTGCAAATATATCTCATGTTTATAAGTGTTTTATTTTAAAGTGAAAGATCACTATTAAACTATATCATTATATTTGAAAATTTTATATAAAATTTATATTTGTATATCATCACTCAATAAGAATTTATTTAGGTAGAATTTAATAATAGAGAGCTGTACAATGTCGTCATGATGATAGAAAGAAGAAATAATAGGAATATGACAAAATAGTCATTAAAATTTTTTTAAGGCATTACATCAGTAATTCAGGAGGACTATTTATAATAAGATTATAAATTTCAGAGAGAAAAATATAATTTTTTAAACATGAGAAAAAAATTATATTAAATAGAAATTTCAAGAAATGTCCGTACAATGTACCCTATAAAAATTTGTTATAAAATTATATATTATTTTTATGTGAGAGTGCGTATGATTCCACACCATAAAATTTGGCAAAAGTATCAGTTTCCGAGTTTGGCGGCCTATTCTTTGGTTTGGGTCCAGAAAAGAAAGTACTACCACCGCCCATGTTTGCGTACAATAATTTTTAATAACATTGACTGCTCGTGTATAGGGATGAAATCAAGACTGAGTAAGACCATCTCTAACGGTTCATCAAATTCAGTATTAAATTTAAAATTTGATAAAAAAGTTACTGTTCACTGTTTCAACGGTTGCACCAAATCGATATCAAAATGAGATTTCATCAAACATTTCATCAAATTGAGAATATGCGAAGTATTTCACCAAATCACTGTTACTGACCGTTGGATTATAACAACCGGTCGACCAACCGGTTGACCAACCGGTCAACCAGTAAAAGATTCAAACAGTTCAGGAAAAAAGTTCAAACCGTTAAACAAAAAAAAAAAAAAATTTTTTTTGCCTAACCGGTCAACCGGCCGGTTGACCACCCGGTCGTCCCGAAAAAAGTTCAGAAAGTTCAAAAAAAAGTTCAGACAATTCAAAAAAAAAAAAAAAAAAATTTTTTTTGCCTAACCAGTCAACCGGCCGGTCGACCACCCGGTTGTCCCGGCACAGATTTGGTGAAAGGTGAACCGTTGGAGCATGTGATACCAGATTTGGTGAAATGAGCTATTTTTGACTCAAATTTGATGAAAAATTTGATTCACCGTTGGAGATGCTCTAAGGTTAGACAACTCAAAAATTTGAATAAATTTTTTTTATCAAATGTCTGTTTGATATAAATTTTAGTAAATTTTTTAAAATCTATAATATTTTTGATCAAGATTTCATCATCGTAAGAATCAAAAGATAAATAATATTTTTTTTCACTATATAGACAAATATATATGTATGTATAATATCATATATAAATTATATTTATACACATAAAAAATTTAAATATCATATAAACAATTTCTCATAAGATGAATCAATTTTTTAGTAGAAAATAAAAAAAGAATATAAGACGGGAAAAAAATGAGATATATATCTTTTATATTAAGAGATCATTTTATTTATAAAATAATATATATATTTAAAAGTGTTATGACAAGCATAATTTTTTATAAAGATAGGGGGCCATGCCCCATAGTTTTCTTATAATTTCAACTCTGCTCATATACTACCTGTACAGTCGAGCAATTATTTGGGATTTTTTTTTATAAAAAATAAGTTACAAAAATAATTTCAAACACAGGAAAAAATTTATAAAATTAATTTGGACAAAACACCAATAAATTTCAAATTTTAATTTGTTAAATCATTTGGTCCTGCCTTTTATTTTGTAGACTAATAAGTCCTATTTGAATGTTAATTACGTATATACCTATTTATTTAACACATAATTTTTTTTTTTTTGATGGAGGACAAATATAAGTTTTTACTGATGTTATAATGACATAAATACCCAGAAAGCTTACTATAGGCCTTTTTTTTTAGATTTTCCTCCTTTTCCGAACATCAGTAACATTAACTACATCAGCAACATCATCAACATCAACTACATCTTCAAACATCAACAAAACATTAACAATATCATCAAACATCATCAACATTGTGCACATCATCAACATCAACTACATTTTCAAACATCAACAAACATCAACAACATCATCAAACATTGTGAACATCATCAACATCATCATCAACATCATCAACATTGTGAATATCATCAACATCAACAATATCATCAACATCATCAATATTGTAAACATCATCAACATCAACTACATCTTAACTTAAACGCAATGCTATGGACATTGCATTCCAATTTATGAAACAATGACACAAACATTATCATGGTTGACAATATGTTGAATCCAAAAGCAAACATGACTGCCAATTGAATAAAACATAAATGGGGTGGCAACTGCGTGATCAATGAATTGTGCCAAAATAAAACACACCAACACTGAAGCCATTTTTTTGTTATTGACTGATGAATCAGAAACCAACATATGGGCGTGATGTTTCCCTGCGAACATCCAACCAATATCACACACCTCCCTTTTTTGGGAATTAATGATCCCACTCACATTCTCACTAGTGGCAACATTGGCCTTTACCACTTTGGGGACAAGATATTACCAACACCAAATGTTGACAACGCCACGACAATCCCACACTAACATAACAAACTATTACACAACGATGTCAATTATTTCACAAATACACGTAAGGGCAAACGATGCGAATTTCAAACAACCCAACATATGGACCAGCGTTCCGATCCAAGCTGCGACGCTTCCACGATCCTCAATTCTGTCGATCAAGAGATTTCTGAGATTGATGTTGATGATGGTGATGATGTTTCTGAGGTTGATGTTGATGTTGATGATGTTTCTGAGGTTGATGTTGATCCTCAATTCCGCCGATCACCTTCTTCTCCGATCTGGAATCAAGGATTCGGATGTTGATGTTGATGATGCTGTTCAATGGTGGGTTTTGAATTTTGTTTAACTTCAATTGGAAAGATTGGGTAAAAATGTAAACTCTATATACAATATATCAAAAACATATATCATACCAAAAATAAAAAGGACTAAATGGTTTAAGAAAAAACACTTAGGACTAACTAGAGCAACATTTATTAAAATGGATTTATGAGTAATTTTTTCAATTAATTTTAAATGTTGTAAAATATGGGGCAATCATTCTAAGTTTATTTCTTAATCTTTTGAGTTATTAGGCTCAAACTCTATCTTTAGATTAAAAAGATATAATTTTTCCAAAATGATAACTATTTGTTGATATCAACCTATTTATCTATCTCTTGAAATTACATTGGCCTTGTTTGGGAACCTAAGTTTGAGGCTAAAACAACATCAAACACTAAAAAGCCAAATAGCCTCAAATAGTATCCTACATAAATGATTTATATTTAAAAAAAAAAAAAAAAAAAAAACCCGTTTGTTAGGCAGCCTACACTATCATGTTGACAGTGTAGACATAGGCATAGGCTGTCCCATTGTTGGTAAATGACAATTTTGCCCCATCAAACCAATTTTGAAAAAAGTGAGACTGTAGACAAATTTGTTATTTCAGCCTCAAATATCATTTCAAATACATTTTTCAATATAATAATCAATCAAAAAACTCAACCCAACTTCCCAAACATAAAAACTAAAATAACCTATTAAAATAGCCAAAAAATCAAAAAAGTAGCCACTTCCCAAACAATGCCATTATCTCTTGAAATCACTCAATTTATCTATGTGTTAAAATTTACCAAGCCTATTTTGCTGTTAAAATTCATTAAACTACCAATTTGTTAAAATGTGACACATGTCACTCATTCAACATCTTATCTACTAAATATTACACATTTTTCTACCTTACCACCACCACTTGTTGCCGCCGGTCGCAGGCGACTTTCCAACGATGGCGAAATTTTTTTGCTCATTTTCTGGGGACTTTCTGACATGTTCTTATCATCAAATAAGATTTTACTTTAGATCTAATACTTTATGCCCTCTTTAAAGTAGACTTTTCACCAATTTTCTCTAAAATTTATCATTAATATGTAAATAATTTTTTTAAAGTTACACTAAAATGAAATTCTCCCATTTTTTAATAAGTCATATTTATTTTCAATTTTTTTTTTGTTTTAATGATTTATTTTAAAGTTATGTTCATTTTTTTTTTTTTTAGTTTTTGTTGAATCATCTTGAATAAACGAATTTAAAAAGTACTTTTTTTAATCAAAAATTCCAAAAATAATTTAACAATCAAAACAAGCCAAAAAGTTTTAATATTTTGGTTTTATTTTTAGGGAAAATTAGTCTAAGGTTCCTCTCCCATTTTTAGTAATGAAAGAGATCTACAATATTTTTTTTATAATGTCTAAGGTCCCTCAACCCTACACCCATATATCACAGAGAAATTTGACTCTCAAATCAAACCTTATTTCTCTCTCTCTCTGTCTTCCTTATTTCCTCTCTCTCTCTCTCTCTCTCTCTCTCTCTCCCCAAATCCAAACCTCACTTGATCGAAGCCCAAATCTCTCTTCCAAAAACGAATAGGAATCCAAACCCAAATTCGAATCAAAATCCAAATTCAGAGTCAAAATTGCATTCGAGTTCATCAACATCACGTAATTCTCTCTCTGAATCTGCAAATTTATTAACCCAAATCCGACGACGCAATCTGATTATAGTGCCCTAGATTGTTCAGCTCCGGTTGGTTTCGCCGTAGAAGAAACAACTTTTCCGGCAAGTAATCGACGAATTCAACCCCACTACTACCACCACCATCACCCTGTTTTTGCTTCAGCTTCGGCCTCCGATTCCTTCTCGTGCACTTCAACACAGCGATGAAGAAATTTCTGGCGATGAGATTTCAGTGCCAGATGGGCAAAGACCTTGTATATTGTACTGCAATTTCTAGTGATGAGATTTGAGTAACAAGTTATGAGCTCGTGGACCATCCCTGAGTTGTTTAAGGGCTTGAATAGCTAAACAAAGCTCAACACTACGAGTAGAAGGCTGGCAAGTAGCCTCTGTAAGTTGATTGGCTAATGTTTGTCTTTGTTTTGTGATAATAGTCTTCAATTATAAGAGTGTAGACGGAGTCAAAGATTTAGTGGTAAATTCTGGGGGTAACATTAATGTTCCAGACCTAGTTGCAGTTAGAATCAAGGAAGGTCGATATCTAGTTTGTTAAAATTTCTCTGGTTATTCAAATTTCTCTAGTAGGTGTCTGGTTCGTTCAAATTCCTCTGGTTGTTCAAATTTCTCTAGTAGGTCTCTCATTGTTCAAATTTCTCTAGTATTGGATTTTCTCTACATTAGCGATTTTTTCAACAAAATTGAAATTTCTCTGGAGAAAAACTGAGAATTTCTCTGGAATTTCTACTTTTCAACTCCAAATTGATTGTTCTTGTTGCATTTATGGTTTTGACTTTGAATTTTCTCTACATTAGCAATTTTTTTAACAAAATCGAAATTTCTCTCTTGAGCCAATATGTGAACCATGGAACACATTTTGCCTGAGGTTTATGATTTTCAATCAGAAAAGATTGTAAAAGAGAATTTCTCTGGGTTGGAGAGGGCGATTTTCTTTGGTTTGAGTGATTTTCTCTAGGTTGAAAGGAGATCTTTTTTGGATTTAAGTGAATTTCTCTAGGTTAGAGGGGGATTTTCTCTGGATTTGAGTGAATTTCTCTAGGTGGATGGGAGAGTTTCTCTAGTTTTGAAGAATTTATCTAGATTGATGTGAATTTCTCTAGAAAGTCCAAAGAAATTCTGGTGAGATTTTCTCTGTGAAGTCAAATTTTCTCTGTGAATTTTTCTGGTTTGTATCTGTGATTATTTGTTGCGTTGATTGGATTGATTTCTTGATTGGCTATCAATTGTGTCTGAACCCTCCCAAATGTTGGTTTTTTCTTGTTAGATTCGTTTAGGTTAGTGTTTATTGGATAATGGGTTTCTGGTTATTAGAGTTTCTTATTAATTGAGTAATAATGTTACTAGATTTGGTTTCTTCAATTGGTCATAATAGCATCAATTTCTCTGGTTTAAAATTTCTTTGGGCAAAGAATTTCTTTGGAAAAGGTAAAGAATTTCTCTGGCTCTGGATCGAATTTTCTCTGGATCCATGTTGAGGGACCTTAGACATTATGAAAATATTGTATGTCATTTATATTATAAAATCTTAATACTAGGGACCTAAAAAAAATCCCCCTTATTTTTATCTTTTTAAAAGTTTTTTTTTTGGTTATTTTTTTTTTCAAATTTTTTGATTCCTCTTGTCAAAAAAAAAAAAAAAAAATATCTATTAAGTTTTTTGAAAGAAAAATTCATTAAAAATGAAAATAATAAAAAGCCACTAAAAAAATAAATCTCAAATACCACTCAAATTGATTTTTTATATAGATTTCTTTAGTTTATATGATTCATAATAAAATTAGATTGATTTGATAATTACAATATTTTTATTTTGTTTGCATTTAGAAAAATGAACAAGATATATGTTTTTAAAAGTAGACATCACTTTTTTCTTAGACAAACATGTTAAAATCAGAATGTTACGATTATCGAATTGATTTAATTTTTTTTTTATAAATAATATACACAGAGCGTCTTATAAAATGAACCCACGAGACTCATGTGGGTTTTACGACTTTTTAAATTCTCTCAAATTTAAAATTTGAACTTCAAAAAATTTACCCAATTAAAAATATATAAATTAATATAATTGTGTTGGGTTTTATTATTGTAAAATAAAGTGTTCATTTTTTTAAAATTTTTTTTCCACATAGGGTTCCGATCCTCCACAACTGGATCATTTTTTTCTCCACCTTTGGGGGAGTTGACCTCCAAATGAAAAGTCTTCCCCAAGAACACGAAACTAAGCAATCACATGTGCCTAAAATGTTGTAATTTTTAGCTAAAAACGTATTTTAAAGTACAAATTTTTTCTTTAAGATTCAAACTGCATTTATTTCAACAAAAATATTTTATTCAATTAATATAATAATTTTAAAATGTTGGTTACATGAATTTATTATGTAGTTAAATGGCTACATTCACAATTCATTATGCATTTTCTTTTTACATAACAATTGGGTGGATTTATATTGTAATTACTTTATATTTTATGGATAGAATTGTTGCTTATCTATAGTATTATAAGAAAAATTAGTAGAGGACCGTGTGATTTATGGAAATTTATTTTTAAAATAGAAAATTAATTTGGGTAAATTATTTATAAGTCCTATTTGGAAGACTTATACAAAATATGGTCCTATGAAAAAACTTATAATCCAATAGGTCCCGTGGTTTTCTTATGGACACATCTACCCCCAATCTTAATTAATTAATAACTTGATCAATGATAATACCATATATGGAAATTCAATGTTACCATATATTGTGATCATATCTACATGGTTAAAAATTTGAAATTCAAAACAACCTAATTAATGGCAATGCCATATATGAGAAATTCAATGTTACCATAGATTGTAATAATATATATATATATATATATATGGTTAGAAATTTGAAATTCAAAATAACCTAATTAATGGCAATACTATATATGGACTAATTAATGGCAATACTATATAAAGAAAATTCAATATTACCGTAGATTGTGATCATATCTATGTAGTTGAATATATGAGAAATCCAATATTACCATAGATTGTAATCAAATTTATATGGTTAGAAATTTGAAATTCAAAATAACATAATTAATGGCAATACTATATATGGACTAATTAATGGCAATACTATATATCGGAAATCCAATGTTATCATATATTGTGATCATATTTATATGGTTGAAAATTTGAAATTCAAAACGTAAATGTAACATGTAATATCTCAAACCCAATGTGACATTCCCAAATCCAACGTAACATTCCCATATGCTTCTGAAATTCAAAATAACTTAATTAATGAAAATATCATATATGAAAAATCCAATGTTACCATAGATTGTGATTATATTTACATGGTTAGAAATTTGAAATTCAAAACGTAAATGTAATATGTAACATTCCAAACTCAATGTGACATACCCAAATCCAACGTGACATTAAAAACAAATTAGGGGTATAATAGTACATCAATATCATTCATTTACAACTCATAGGACCTTATGGAATACATTCCTATTTAAATAGGACTTCAAAATCTAAAAGAAGATTCATAAAACTTCACATTAAATAAGTCTTCCAAATAGGACTTATAAATAATTTATTTATAAGTCCTATTTGGAAGACTTATACAAAATATGGTCCTATGAAAAAAACTTATAACCCAATAGGTCCTGTGGTTTTCTTATAGACACATCTACCCCAAATCTTAATTAATTAATAAATTGATTAATGATAATACCATATACGGGAAATTCAATGTTACCATATATTGTGATCATATCTACATGGTTAAAAATTTAAAATTCAAAACAACCTAATTAATGGCAGTGCCATATATGGGAAATCCAATGTCACCATAGATTGTAATAATATCTATATGGTTAGAAATTTGAAATTCAAAATAACCTAGTTAATGGCAATACTATATATCGACTAATTAATGGCAATACTATATATGGAAATTCAATGTTACCATAGATTGCGATTATATCTATATAGTTGAATATATGAGAAATCCAATGTTACCGTAGATTGTAATCAAATCTATATGGTTATAAATTTGAAATTCAAAATAACCTAATTAATGACAATATTATATATGAGAAATCCAATGTTATCATAGATTGTGATCATATCTATATGTGTCACGCCCCACTTTTATATCAACGGATACCATTACCAAATCCTTCATTATAACACAATTTCAGAAATCATGCGTAGAAATTTAATACATTAACGAGTACTATTATTAAAGGTTCTCTCATTTGAATATGAAATGAATGCAACATGAGATAAAAATAAATAAATTGCCCGTAGGCTTACATCTTTTAAATTAAAAGAAAGGGTTTAACCATTTTACATCGATGGCATTTCGCCTACAAATAAAAGGCCTTGTGGCCAACACATAAAGAAGATTCTCGATCTTGAAATCCTTCTCGACGTTCACCTGAAAAAGGATTAGCAACATGGGAAGAACATAAAGTCCAGTAAGGATCCCAATATGATCCTAAACAATAACAACATACAGATAGTTATGATCATGAATGCTTTAAATCATAACATATACATATAGTGACGGTTTATACAGAAATATACTTATATAGGAACTTTTATCAAAATCATTCATTTCGTTCAACAACATAAGCATTTTACTTTTCTTTCTTCATGTTATCTTTTTCAAAATTCATATGACAATAACAAGTTCCTGAAAACAATCTCGCAAAGCTTGTTACATTTTCTCACACTTTCCGGACGTACACTTGATTTGCCTTTTTGAAACATGTTCACAAGTATCCGATGTCCTTCACATTATTCACAATCTCAATACAGTACTTACGTCTGTTTCCAACACATTCATGTCTTTACATATATACATTCAGTACAAAGGAAAAACAACAAGCAACCAACAACTATCTACTTAACAAATGAGGCAACTCGGCCTTCCAGAACCACAACCATCATAACCCATAATATATACAGATATACTGAGACAATAATGATAAACAAGCTACTTGCCTTAAGCACGGTAAGCCAATGATACATCTTTCCAAAACAAAATGCCAAGTCAAGGATATACATTTCCATAACAAAATGTCAAGCTAAGGATACACCTTTCCATAACGAAATGCCAATTTATCAGACACCGGCTGGAAGGTAATGGTACCTCTGCCAAGTTCTCCAGGCGCTAGTTGGAAGGTACTGGTACCTCTCATTCGAAGCATGACCAATTCTCTAAGCGCTAGCTGGAAGGTAATGGTATCTCTCATTCAAAGCACAAGCACATTCCCAACCATCTCAACATACAAGAATGCATAATAACACAAGTGTAATACATACACAATGTATATAAACACATAATCACACATGGAGTACATCCCATTTCTCCTCCTAACTAATCATACATATACAATGTATATAAACATAGTCATATTCAATGACAACCAACAAAAGATTAGTTTCAATTCACCTAGTCCACATGCAATTTTTACAACAGTCATAGCTATCCTCCACCGATAGCCCAAAACATATATTTCTAAACATATATACAATCTCCAAAATAGATAAACTATCCTTATTTTCATAGGTGAGAGATTACAAATATCCAACTCCACTATTCACATTCATATCTATCCATTTCTACATCTAATACGAAAGGAAAACAAAAATCCAATTCTCGCAAGACTTTCAGTCTAATAACAATGATAATATGTAAAGGTTCCAAGATCCGACCTCAAGTTCATTATTCGTTTACAAAGGGTGATGATTTCATTTTCTTTCAAAAAGACCATTTTTGTTTATTTTCCAATCCACACAACTCCAACCATTTTCTAAGAATTCATTCTCGTCATTTTATAAAACCAAAACCAAAACCAAATCCATTATCTTTATTTTACAAAACCAATTCCATTGGTATCAAAACCATAACTCAACCCAACTTCACATGATTAGTCTAAAACAATACCAACACTGTGGCTACTTCTCCTTTTATTTTCTTTTGATATAAACACAATTATACAACCCATATTACCAAAATATAAAGATTATTCAACTTCCTCCCTTTTAAATCCATTATATCAATAACATTAAATGAGGGCTTTCCTTCCTTTTAAATCCATTAAATCAATAATAGTAAATTATGGTTTTCCTCCCTCTCTTCACAAACATAATAAATCATGTTCCCAAATAACCCAACAACAAACAACTTAACAACTCCAATCACAAATATCAAACCCTAGATCCCATTTCATAGCTTTCAAGAAAATCCATAGTGAATATGGTTTTTATGCAATAAAATCTACCACATGTCTATCCATAAACGAAGTATTGGAAAGGAGCAAAGAAATCCCTACCTCTTAAAGTGAAGAGATGCTAACCCAAAATTCATCAGTGACGAAACCATGAACTATTCGGACCAAAAGGAAGCCCTTGACGAGATCTACAATCTTTCTCAAAGGACCATGCTGAAAAGATCACTCTAGGTGAGTAGATCTAAAGATCTAAGTACGAAAAGTCGAGTTTTAGAGAGAGAGAAGAGAAATCACGGGTTGAGAGGAAAAGAGGGGAAAAAGTAATGAGAGGAAAATGGTTTGGGTCTATTTATAGTAGTAGAGAATAGCCCTAAGGTCAATGAAAAAGGATAAGTCCAAAACCCCCAAAAGTAGGGCTCATTTGAACCCCAAAATTCTGAAAAAAAAAAACACGCAGGGGTTGACCCTTCGGGCAGGGCGGTTGACCCTTCATGTAGAAAAGGCAATCTGGCAACAAGCAAGGGGTCGACCCTTAGACAGGAGGGGGTCGACTCTAATTTCCAGCAACTAACACACAGATTCTGCAATATAAGAGGGTCGACTCTCCCCAGACTGGTGTCGACCCTATATTTCAGCAACACTTCTAGAAACTTCACCACATGTAAGGATTGACCCTTAGGAAGACTGATGTCGACCCTAGAATAGAATTTCTAAGTCTCCAAGAAACTTTTGACAAGAACAAGTGCGAACAACCAAATCCAACAAGTTTAAATCAATTTTCACTCATCCAAAATCAAGATACAGCAACACCAAAGATCCCCAAAATAAACTAAAGGATTCAAATACACTTCCCGAAAGTTTTAAAAAGGTACAAGTGCTACAATATGGTTGAAAAATTGAAATTCAAAACGTAAATGGAACATGTAACATCTCAAACCCAATGTGACATTCCCAAATCCAACGTAACATTCCCCATATGCTTCTGAAATTCAAAATAACTTAATTAATGGAAATATCATATATGAAAAATCCAATGTTACCATAGATTATGATCATATCTATATGGTTGAAAATTTGAAATTCAAAATGTAAATATAACATATAACATCCTAAACTCAATGTGACATTCCCAAATCCAACGTGACATTAGAAACAAATTAGGGGTATAATAGTACACCGGTATCATTCATTTACAACTCATAAGACCTTATGGAATACATTCTTATTTAAATAGGACTTCAAACTCTAAAAGAAGATTCGTAGAACTTCACATTAAATAAGTCTTCCATATAGGACTTATAAATAATTTTCCCAATTAATTTTGAGTCTTAATATTTTGTATAACAAATTTTAACAATCGAAAGTCAAATACAAATAAATTTGCAAATGGTTGATGGAAGTTTTTGTCACTATGTGTGGGATCCTATGTAAATGGCTTACAAAATAATTTCTTTCAAAGTTAAAAGAAAAAAAAAAAGGGTATATTCTCAACTTGAAATTATATCCTCATTTGTGTTAATTAAATTTACTAAAAATCATGAATTCCACTTGTATTAAAAAAAAAATTCTGAAAAAAATTTAAAATAACGAAAAATTCTATAAGATACAAATTATGACTTGATTATAACTCATGGTGTATTATTTTGGTTATTAATCGAAAAGGTTTTTGCTAATTTCTTATGTTTTTGGTTATGTCTAAAATGGTTACATTGGGTCTTTAATTATACTTCAAGTAGTTTTTAATTAATACTTTTATCTGACAATATTTAAGTATTTTATTATACGAAAAAGTGCTTAAGCTGAGTTGACTCAAATGTATGATTTATGTTTATATCAGCAGAGTTATTCACATTGATACATAAAAAATTACAAATTCAAATCATAAACAGTGTCCTCTCAAAGGAATCAGGCACAAAATCTCTATAACTTTAATAATTTTAATTCTCAAAGGGGTTTTGATTAATTATGTGACACATCATAATAACCCCAAAATTTTCATTCTAGCCAAATTGTTTTTGCATATCTTTTTCTGGAAAAACTCATGAAGGTGCATTATCAATAATACTACACATATAAATTAGTTAAAAATTATTGAGGAAACATCAATAGGTGCCTTAAAAATACACAGTCATTTTCGATGAATCCTTTTTCTTTAAATTAATACTTCACACTATTTATTATTTGACATTTTCTAATTTATCTTCTAAAAACTTAACAAAAAAATATTGGGTTCCCTTATTTTAATTAATCAATATCAAATTGGATGTTACACGTGTATGTAAATCACTTCTACAAATATGATGTAAAATCACAATGGAGTTAACTTTAATTAATGTAATAATATTTTATATTATGCTATGTGTTACAAAAAATTAATATTAATTTTAATTTAAAATATTTATTTTAATAATCTTAACTTTATCCTTTTATAAAAATGTTACTTGACTACTTATATATAAAAATTTTAGTTAAATTATTTGTTTATTTTGATAATTTTAGTTCTATTGTGTTATTTAAATTGTAATTATCATATAATGATTTTATATCATATATATTAAACTATAAGATAGTTAAATAAACACTCATTTTAATATTAAAAATAATAGTTAAATTAGAAAGAGAATTAGTAATATAAAATTAAAAGTGATTCTAATTATTTAATTTAATTTTTACATTTATTTGGAAAATAAAAATATGTAAAAATAGAATTACACAAAATTTATTTAAAAGACTAAATATAAATATATTGTGATTGGATTAAGAAGAAAATACATAAATTAATTATATAGAGCATTGATTTTTTCGTTAATATTCTTTTTGAATTATTAATACATATTGTATATAGGTATTGTGGAGGGGTAAAATGTTGGCCCAAATCCAAAAGCAATTAGGCGGAGCAATCCAAAGGAAAGGCTCAGATAGATTTTTCAAGAGCCCATTAGAGACAGCTAGCAAAACAAAGGTGTGTGACTGGGCGTGTGAAGAGTAAGGAAAGTGAGATCTTCTTCTAGAAAGAGATTAGCGGAATGCTAGAAGATCGTTGGATTCATTTTCATCTAGCGGTAGAGACATCAAGCAGCAAATATAAGGATATAGGCCAGACCATTGGGCAAGTTAATCACTAGCATCTGACACAATCTAAGTCATCCAAGAAAGGACGATCCAATGCTCAAATGCAAGGGCAACATGGCCACTTGCCCGACCAGACCCAAAAATAGGGCAAAACCTTGGATCGAACATTGATCCAACCGATGAGACCTAAGTCAAGAAAGCTATAAAAGGCGAAGTAGGTAAAGCAATTAGTGGAAAAATATAATTCTCTTATGACTGAACAACATTCTGATTTGATTGTCGGAGGGTCCTCCCAACCAACCAAGGTCGGGAGTGGTCACTGACGATTTGGTTTCTCTTTGCAGAGTAAAAGAAGGGATACGTCATCTCGTTTTCCTTGTGAAGAAGAAATCTATCTTCTACAACTAGCCCCGTCTGTGGGAACGATGAGAAGATGAGTGCTCATCCCTCTCTAGACAAGATACCAAGCAATCATCAGAATACCCTAATTGACAATACGATCGGCCGGAACTTTGGCCACGACTCACAAGCAGCGCCCGTAGACTCGGGGAAATATAGCTCCACTACCGGACAACGATAACCAACAAGTTCAGATCATAGATCGGCCTGTAGCATAAGTAGAGGCCCTCAAGGAGGAATTATGATTAGCTTAGAGAGAACCAGAAACTTGGAGAAAGGCAGCTGAAGTCCACAATGGCAACAGAAGAAGGCTATTTGGCAAGAGGTCGCCAGCCAAACTGCCAGCAGCCACCCTGGTTAGATGTAGAAGAAACGTCAAATCATCAAGTGAGATAACTTACAAGATTACCAAAAAAGTGACTTCAGGAGTTGGCTCGATGAATGAACTAGGTGGAACCCAAAGTCAGTTCGAAGAAAGCTCTATTATGGAAGAAATAGCTTCATCGTTCTCCTCAGCAATTAATAGCGCTGATCCTCCAAAAAGATTCACCCTTCCAAAGTTTAATATATATAATGGCAAGGGAGATCTGACTAGCCATATTTAGCACTACACCCAAGCTATGACATTGTGGAGCGACAATGGGCCGATCATGTGCAGGATGTTCTCCTCAAGCTTAGAAGAAATGGTACTCCACTGGTACTACAAATTAGAAGCCCGATCAATTAGCAACTGGAAACAACTGCAACATGCATTTATCTCACGTTTCATCACCAATAGCCGACCACCTAAAGAAGTGGATGTGCTTCCCACCATGAAAACTGGTGACACCGAGAGTTTGAGAGAATATGTTAGCAGATATTAGATTGCTTATAATGAGATAGACAACTGCAACGAATAATTAGTAGTTACCTCATTTAAGTTAGGTTGGCAGCCAACTAGCAAGCTTTGCCAATCCCTAACGAAGAAGCCCTCCGCTAATGTAAGAAGCTTGATGAGAAGAGTTAAGCAGCATTGTAAGATTGAAGATGACTTGCAAAGGTCGGAGGAGCCAAAGCCAGCTCGGCTTCCACCCCGAATCCGAAGAAAGATAAAAAAAAAGAAAACTCCCGATGTTAAAAGAAAGGAATCAAGTGCAATAGCAGATCATCCCAAGCCTCGAAACGAGGCATTTCGATTAGTCATTACTATCTTCACAAAGCTAATATATCGAATAATGATGAAGATCTAGAACGAACCTATTTCTTGTGGCCTCCCAAAATGGTCAGAGACCCATATCTTTGGAATCGGAGGTTGCAGTGTTCCTACCACAAGGATTATGGGCACCTCATAGACAACTATAAGGCGCTGAAGCAATTTCTAGAAAAGTTAGCATAATGTGGTCATTTGCGAGCTTATATTGATCACATACCTGATTGTAAAGAAAAAAGTAAGGACAAGGATGGTGATGCACAACCTTCAACGACCATTAACATGATGTATTTGGTTCTTTCTAAGAAATAGACAAATCAAATCAGAGAAGAGATAAGAATATCAACACACTTGAGGGAGGTGATGGCATTGTCCAAAGGCCCCATAAAGAAAATATGCCAGTTCGAAGTAAGAATCACATTCTCTGCTAAAAAGTTGACATTTGTGATGTCTAGGTACATAACCCGTGTCATTCTCCTCAAATCGTGTTTATTTTCTTGTGTGGAGTGTTGGGAAACTAATTCAAGGCCTCATCGGCCATTTAAGTTCATCACTCTTGAAGTCTTCCTTGAATTTGCACCTCCATTTTTGTTTCCGGATTCGAGTTTCTTATTTTAGTAGCGTCACTGAAGTTGAGATTGGTAGCATCTTCTTAAACTTGCAAAATCTGGTGTTGGAGCAAAACCGCACGTGTGGGGGTTGGAGCCGCATGTGCAAGAGAGGTGCTGCGCATGTAGGAGAGTGAACAATATGTACGATAAGGGGGAGTTTCTGAAGGTTGAAGACTAAAATAACCGCACGTGCGGGAAACCTAGGAGTTCAAATTTTATTTATTTTTCTTCTCCTTGGCTGAGTGTATCTCATTTTCCTCATCTCTTTCTCTCTCTCTCTCTAAAAAACATATTTCCTCTCTCTTCTCTCTACAAACACCCATCCACCACCATTAAACTCTTGATTTCTCCAAATCCATTAGAGTTTTGACCCAAGTTCCTATATTAAAGTTGGAGAGCTCACCAAGGGCTACATTTTGTGTGGTGGAGATCGGGTTTCGACATTGTTGAGGTAAGGATTTTCTTTGAGTTATATATACCTTTTTGCAAGTCTATGGTTATTTTGATGTTGTTTGTAGTGTATTGATTTAGAGTTTCATTTTATGACATTGTGTTTTGTTCAAAAAGGGGTTTTCTCAAATTTCTTACCAAATCATTTTATTTATGAACTATGAGTATGTATTGGGAGTTTCATGAGCAAAAATCTTTCAAGTATAAGGAAACCCCTAACTTTTGCAAAAACCTTAGACTTGAGGAAAGTGAGGAGAATGTTGTATTGTAAAACAAATATGAGTAGTGTGATAGTTGGGATTTTTAAATTATTAAATCTTTTTAAAGAGAAACTCTATTTATCTTTCTAAAGAGTAACTCTATTTTTCTTTTGTGAAAAACCTAGATTTTGGAAATTTGGGATAAAGTTGGGATTTTGTGAAATCATGAAATGTTGAGATCCATTTTGAGAAATGATGAGGAAATTGTTATATTTGCCTTTATTCTTGAAATTCCTTGTAAGAGAGGAAATGATATTGAGAAAATAGTGAATTGAATGTTTGTTATACTTATCTTGAAAACATAAAGGTTGGAAATGATGATTTTCATATTGAGGTTTCTTTGATTTAAAGAGAAAAGAAATGTAATTGATTATGTGTTTTTGTCTATCTCTGGGAGTATATATATATTAAGTAGAGATGTAGAACTTGATCATAATGGAAGATTGTGTAGATGAAATTAGAAAGTATTGAGACAATTGGAGAAAGTCCAAGGCATTAATATAGACATATATTACATTGGCATTTCATTTCATACACATTGTTTTTCTTTTGAATTGGCATTTTCGAGATTACCTTTGAAATGGTAATGTTGTGGAATGAAAGTTGTTAATGAACTGTTTAAAGTAAATACGGTGGGAAATCTTGTTAGTGGGTGTAGTTTGAGAATTAAGTTGGCCTAATTGTCTTTGGTGTATGACCACAAAACACGCGCGTGTGGGTGCCTAAGCCTTCCGATTAGAAGCCGATAAGGTAGGATTTGTAGTGCCTGATAAGCCTACTTGTAGACACTAATCCTAGGGATTTGCCTGAGTTGTATTTACAACCCCCTTGTTGATATATGAAAATCATTGGATTGATTATATTTTCGAACGAGTATTATACATGAGATTTTCAAAAGAGAAAAACTATTTTGCGCATGGCATGGCATGTGCATCCATCTCATTAGACTGTGAAAATATATATACTTCGTTAAGAATTCTCTACTGGGTTTTGTGCTCATCCCTAGTAAATTTGTTACAAGAAAAGCTATTGTGATCTTGCCAAGTAGAGGTGCAGACAATTGTTTTGGGAGCATGAAGCTCTTATCTCTTGTTATTTTATTTTGATAAGTTAAGAGCTATATTTGTATAAGTTAATTTAAAAACCATTGATTTGTAACCAGGCTCTAGCCTCAAAACGTGTAGCTTGTAAAGGCATTATGTTGTGTTTTAATTTTTGCTGAATCATCGTTACATGTTGTAAATTATTGTTTTGGAAGTTATAAATATATAAAGGCTTGCTGAACTTTTCATCTTTAAAATAAATGTCTTGAATATACATATATGATTATTAAAATTGTAAATGATTCATAAGTAATGAGAATTAAGGATTTTTGATGAGTTAATCAAAGTTATCAGATTTCTAATTATTTTAGGGCATTACAACATGAATTCACCACCCCCAGAGTGATGCCTTGGTGGTGACCTTGTAAATCAGGGAGTTAGCCGTTAAAAGGATACTAGTGGACCAAGGAAGTTCTTCAGAAATCATGTATTACAAACTTTTCAAAAAATTACGGTTATCACATGATGACTTGCATCCAGTAGATTCACCACTATATGGCTTCAATGCTAGCCTAGTCTTTCCCTTGGGAAAAATCTTCCTGCCAGTCAAGGTCGGAGTGATAATTTAGCAAGTCGAATTCCAAGTGGTGAACGTTCCTTCCCTATACAATGCCATAATGGGAAGAGAAAATGAAAGCTGTTCTATCCACTTTCCACCAAGTTATACGATTCCCAAAAGGTGACAGCGTATGCGAAATCGGGGTGATCAGATATCGGCAAAGCAGAGCATGACAATGTCCATCTGTAAATAGATGATCCAAGAGGTCCGAGCTCACGAACTATATAAAGAACAGGTCAGCATAGAACCAAATGCTGAAAGCGTAGAAGAATTGAAAAAGGTACCTATTGACCCCGCATATGAAGAAAAGTTTTTCCTCATAGGAAGGGGTCTTAGCTTGGAGAAAAAGGGAAAATTGTTCCATTTTCTGCTATAGTTTAAGGACATGTTCGCATGGACCTCGTATGAAATGGAAAGAATCAATTCGAAAGTAACTTGCCACAAGCTCAATGTAGACTCAAACTCAAAGCTTGTAATACAAAAAAAAAAAAAGAAAAAAAAAAGAAAAAAAAAAAGAGGAGATTGGTACCACAACACGTGGAAGCCGTGAATGAGGACGTAGAGAAACTGCTCAAAGTTGATGCAATCCAAGAAGTGCAGTATCTGGATTGGTTATCATATACCGTCATCATAAAGAAGAAGAATGAGAAGTGGACAGTTTGTGTAGATTTCATTAATCTAAATAGGGCATGCCTGAAAGACAGTTTTCCCTTATCCAAAATTGACCAATTGGTGGATGCCATATCAGGACATGAAAGAATGAGCTTTTTGGATGCATACTGAGGGTATCATCAAATAGCAATGCACCCGGACGACCAGGAGAAGGCATCTTTCATCACTTCAGTAGGTTTGTTCCGGTATAAAGTAATAACCTTCAGATTGAAGAATGCAGAGGCATCATGCCAATGGTTGGTAACGACAATGTTCAATAATCTGATCAGCTAGAATCTCAAAGTATACATCGATGACATGGTGATCAAGTCACAAGAAGTCAAAAGCCACCTAGCTGATCTTTATGAAGAATTTGGGATCCTTCACAGATACAGAATGAAGCTCAATGTAGCGAAATGCACCTTTAGGGTTAGGTTCGGGAAGTTTCTCGGGTACATTATGACTCAACGGAGGATAGAAGAAAATTATGAACAAATTCAAGCGTTGCTTAACATAACTCCACCCACATCCTTGAAAGGTATCTAGGCACTCACAAAGATGGCCATAGCACTCAACAGATTTATTAGCCGGTCTTCGGATTGCTGTCGTCGTTCTTTTAGTTGACAAAGAAAAAAACTCAAGTTTCATGGACTCCGAAATGTAGCCAAGCATTGCAGGAGCTGAAAGAATACTTGGCAAAACCACCGTTGCTCACTAGCCCCGGGTTGGAAGAAAAATTGTATGTTTACTTGCAATATCCGATCATGCCGTAAGCTCAACACTAATCAAAGAATCAGCAAAAAGGCAATTCCCTATGTTTTACGTAAGCAAAACTTTGCTTGATACGGAAACAAGGTATTTTTATTAGAAAAGCTTAACCTAGCATTGGTCATCGCATCCAGGAAATTGACGCATTATTTCCTAGCCCACTCCATCGTTGTCTATACGAAACACCAACTTAAGAGGATTCTTCATAAACTAGATTCATCGGGAAGAATCTCAAAATGGGTTGTCGAGCTTGGACAATATGACATTCAATTCAAACTAGGGATTGCCATCAAAGGACAGGTCTTGACAGATTTTGTAGCAAAATTCTCCCCCAAAGAAGGAACGGAAGTCAAGCACAATCAGTCATCAAGAGCACCATGGATCTTGCTGTGCAATGGGGCCTCAAATAATAAAGGCACGGGGATAGGATTTCTATTAATAACACCTGACGAAGAGACGCTTGAATTCTCTATTCGACTAAACTTTTTGGCTACCAATAATGAGAGTGAGTATGACGCTCTCATTTACGGACTCATAACTGTAAGAATATTTGGGGTAGATTTCATACGAACGCTGTGTGTGATTCTCAATTAGTCAAAAAATAGATGATCGGGGAATATGTTGCCCGCGATGAGAGAATGATAAAATACCTGGCCGCGGCTGAAAAAGTCATAGAGTAATTCTCATCATTCAAAATCCAACAAGTGGAACGAGACCAGAACAACCATGCTGACACACTGGCTAGTTTGGCTACAGCTATCGACCAAACGAGGAGCCAAAAAATCAAGATCAACACTATCATTACCTTCAGTATCACATCGGTAGAAATTCTGCATATCCAACATGTAGAAAACTAGATGACCCATTTAGTTAGGTATCTGTTTGAAGGAAAATTACTAGTCAGCAAAAAAGAGGCACATTAGATTAGACAATAGGCCATGAGTTTTTGGCTGAATAATGAAAACTAGTGTAACATGCTCGGGGGGTACTTGCACGCATTAACAATTCGGACCCTCAGTATCTTTGATCTAGTCTCACGAGCACAATGTGAAACGTAGATGAGAGTTCAAATCCAGCAACTTTCATAGAAAATCCATCTTATTGTAAAACCTTTCCCAAAAATGGACTGCGTCATTAGATCTCAGAGTCGCTACCTAATATTTTGGAAAATTAGAAAACCCATGACTAGTGTCAAGGCCACTGTTCGTCGTAACCAAGGATGCTTGGCTCGGAACCTTAGGTATGAAGGGGGGAATGTCATTAATTGAGCACCCTCGCTCACTCGATCAAAAGATTGACCTTTACTAATCATGATATGATTTTTATTTTGTTTATATGTTCATATTCCTCTTATTTAATAAATCCATAGACTATGTCATTTATTTTGGAACAATCTGATTTCATTTATTTTAAAAGGGGTTTTGAAGATATATAACTCAAAGAAATAAAGTTTACAAATATGAAAATCAATATCATTCCAAATTAAGCAACAGAACCTCCATCCACTAGCATTCATACAGTTATATCAAGTAAGCACATAACCTCATGGTAGGATGCAAAACATAGTAAGAAAACACACACAAGCGGGATGCTAAAGCATAAAACTCACATATTTACCGATGTCCCGCGAATAACTACAAAACAAAGTTAGAAAATATGCATGATCTTAGATGCAAAATCCTAATGCAATTCATTCATAAAATGCAACTGAAAATTCGGCTTCTAAAGTACGACATGTGAATTCTCTCAAGACATGAGGTAGCACGCAAAATCACATAATAATTGATTAAATCCACAAATGCACATTTAGCTAAATATTAAGGCATAAAATATGGATGCAAAGCATGAGTATGATGACAAAATAAAATATACTGCATAAGTACAAGTAAGGAAAACGAGTAAAAGAACGGGATAAAAGGAAGCGGGATATGGGAATTATTACAACACTTTGTATTATTACATATCTGAATAAAGATGAAGAGGAATAATTAAAAAAAAAAATACAACATAATGAAACCTCACAAATCTCTCAAAATAATATAAAAAAATAGTAGCTTCAAGTGCCTTGGAGACTGTCGAAATTATTTTGCTCATCACCGGAGGTTGCTGGGTTGTCTTAGAGAATATTAGTTGGCCGGCCAAAAGATGAGTTGGCTTGCCAAAAAAGTGGCCGGCTGGCCAACAAGACCAAGCCAAACTCTGTTTTGCTTCAAACACCAGAAAATCAAAAAGGAAATATGCTAGTGGCTCAACTAACCACTTCCAATTAGCTTACACCAGGTTCATAACATAAAATCAAAGCAAGAAAAACAATAAAAGAAAGAAAATGCAAGAAAATGAAAAGTGTGCACAATTTACCTTCCAAGGAAAGGATTTAATTTCCAAACTTCCTTTTGATCACCCTCAAGTGTATGAAACATGTTTCCAATCCTCAATTCGAAAATCTAGAATTCTTGCTTGAAATGGTATTCACTAGGTTGTTTAATAATCTGTGTGGGGGAAATTGATTTACTCTCTAATTCTCACTTTCAATCAACAATCACTCTTTCTTTTGTCAAAGCTCAACAATTTGATCACAATGATATGTTTTTGCTAATTTTCGGAATGAAAGGTGAGAATAACAGTGTGTTGGTGAGGTAAAACAGTGTATGGAAGTTTCACAAATTTTGGCCAAGCATTCTCTCTAGTAAGGAAGCTCTCTCTCAATGCTCTCAGCTCTCTTTCCCAATTCAGCCACTTTAATAATTTGATGTTATTTGTATAGACAATAATGAAGAAGAAGATGAGAGACAACAATGGAGGACAAAGGATCATGGAGTATAAAGAAAAGATGACGGTTTTTGTCTAAAGGCAAGATTCCAACATAATGGAGGCTGAGTATATAGGCCATTTCAAGCATGAGTGGCTCAGAACATGGGATGGTGGGGTGGCCTATACGCACTAAACAAGAATTCTGCCGAAAATGTTCTATTTTTGGGAAAATTAGCCAGTCGGCCAATTTCTTGGCTGGTCGGCCAAAATTCTAGCTTGCTACCCACTCCACATGTCGCTCTCTAAAGCTATGCAAATTCTAATAGACAAAGGATATCTGAAACCCCTTAACCCAAAGCCTTTGTTAGACCTCTCATTAGCTAGCCGTGACCCCAGCCAATATTGTGATTTCCACAAAAAGCCGGCCATGAATGTAACGCCCTGACTTTTATTACTCAAGTTCATTACCAAATCCTTTATACTATTATCCTTTTAAATCATCTCATCCATTCAAGAACATGAACAAGAATGAATAATAACATTCACTCACGACAATGATGATGATATATAATTAAAACATGGTTTAACGCCATGAGGCTTACATTGGATAATAATAAATAGAGACAAAAAGGATTTACCCCTTATACAATACATGGCACTTGGCCAACAAGTAAAGGGCCCAGTGGCCAACAAATAAAAGACTTCAAGTCATGAACAATCCTCTAGCCTTGTACCTGAAAAGTTTGTCAACACGTGGGATGAGCACTAAACCCAGTAGAGATCCCAAAGATCCTAACCAATCTAAACATATAACTCGAAATGATCATTCAGGCACCACGATATACCATATAAGTAATGTAAGAGTTAATATTTAAAGTATACTCGTATAAATATGTTTTTCCTAAAAAGTTCCTCTTGACACATCACAATATAAAAATAATTTCTTCTATTTTGCATTCTCATTTTATTTCCAAAAGAGAACATTTCAAAAATATTCCAAAGCCCCATTCCTCTTTTAATAAAACCCTTCACGCTAACATAAAGGAACCTCACTTAAAGATTCGTTCTGAAAACACAACCCCACATGCAAGTCTTAACCCAACCCCACATCTTGATACGCTTTATGCATCTTCGCACCAATATATCTACTGTCTTCCTTGGCCATAGGCCCAAGGGCTAAAAGACAACCACGACATGAAAATCGATAACACATGTATCCAAAAATAAATAACCAAGAATCATACATACTACCAATTCCATCTCCACCGGCATACAACACGGACGTCAAATTCCATAACGCAGAGAACATATAACACTTTACTGGTCTCACCCGGAAAGGGGTGCCCCTCAGATCATACTTTACTGGGCCCAAACTGGAAGGGACGAACAAGGCGCAACGCTTTGTCGGCTCAGATACGGCGGGAAATGGACTCGCTTTCACACTTACCAGCCGCAAACTGAAAGGGATGAGGAAACCTTTGTCAAGGCGCCGCGCTTTGCCAGCTCAATACACTGGGAAATGAACCCCCAAATAACATCACAGTAAAAGCATAACACGCTAACCAACATAAATAATACATAGGTGTAATACATACACCTATTTCAATTATCATAATCACGACTGTTAACAGTTAAATACATTAACCCACTTCTTTCAAAACGTGTTCCATGCACCACCATTCAACAACGGGGTTTTTTTCCTACATTTTCAAAACGTTTACAAAGCACAATACAAATTACCAAACACCAAAACCATAACAATCCAACGCCAGTCTCATAACTTGACCACATCCATAAGAATTCTCGTTCCTTTCTAATAACATAGTCCATAACTCAACAATGGAATTGTCTATTCACAATGTCCAATTACAATCAACAATACATCCTTCTGCCTTACATAGCCCATCTTACAATAGTACTCACAGCATGTATCTACCAACAATCAATACCATCCTCCACTGATGTCCAAGGACAAAACTCTAGATGCCAATTACATAATCAAAACAATAAATACACTCGTAGATATTTCCATATTCCCGTACATTCCAAACTCTCATGTTTAGTAAAGGAGGTAATTAATCACATTTTGCTGGCCACCTCTTGCTTACAGTGAGGAACAAACCCAAGAGGGTTTCCTAGCAAAAACTTATCCAAGGGATAGTACATCAGCATGGATGTTGCCGATCTCTTGCTCAGAGCAAGGAACAAACCTAAGAGGGTTTCCTAAAAAAAAAAAAAACCTATCCAAGGGATAATACATCGGCAGGGATGCTGCCAATCTCTTGCTCAGAATAAGGAACAAACCTATGAAGGTTTCCTAGCAAAAACCTATCCAAAGGATAGCACATCGACAGAGAAGCTGCCAACCTTTTTGCTTAGAGTAAGAAATAAACCTATGAAAGTTTTCTAACAAAGACTTACTCAAAAAATAGTATCTCGGTAGGCATGTTGCCAATCTCTGGCTTGAGTGAACCTATGACGACTTCCTAGCAAGTACCAATCTAAAAGGCAAGCACCCTAAATCTAATGATACAATCGGCGGAGATGCTGTCGATCTTTGGCTCAAGAATCAAGAAGAACGATCCCAAAATAAAGAATAAAGCCTTCAAAGATTTTTCCACCATGCACATGATAAAGGATATATATAAGCCAAGGATAGAATAAAATGATAGGGAAATTCATTCATAAAATAACGTCTGAATAAAAAAAACATATAAATCATTCAAATTACATTCAAAAAAAAAAAAAAAAAAGAAAGAAAAAGAAAAGGAGAAGAGTAAAAAAAAAAAATTAATAGAAAGCAAGTTTTTCAATTGGTGGCAAGGAGGTCAACCCCGCCAATCCCATCAGCTGCCTTTTGGCTGGGCTTCTCCAAAGATTCAGGTCGGGGATATAGAATTTGTTCGTCAGTTTGGACTCCTCCGGAACCTTGGCAACATGAAGAACAGTTGTCCATCCATCTTCAAAGAACATGTTTTCAAGCTTGACGAATTGCTCCTCATAACTGGCAGTGCCCTCATTCAATCCATCCTCCCTCGCTGACTTAATCGCATCATCGAGGCTTGCCTTGGATGCATCACGGGCAGCGGAGAGCTGTAGCGTCTTCTTCTTCAGGATGACAATCTTTTGAGATGATGACTTCAGCACGACGCCCATCATCTTAAGCTTCTTCTTTGATTTCACTACTTTGCCCTCTGAAACAGCTAGCCTATGCTTCAGTTGCTTCAACTTCTTATTTTGCCTATCCTTGGAAGCCTTAATCTGTCCGCAACCTTGATCAGTTTTTCATGACGAACTTTGGCCTCAATGAGGGCCGGCCCTGAGGTTTAGGGGGCCTAAGGCAAACTTGAAAATGGGGGCCCTCCTTACATTGAAAAAAAAAAAGTTCATAGATAAGACAATAAATTACAGCAATTTTTTTATTTGTTTGTAGCCACAAAAAAATTTACTTGCTCATATAATTATTAAAATTATAAACTAAACAATTTAATGAAACAAAATTAGGACAAAAAAATTAGGAAAAAATTAGGCAATTAGAACTGATAAAGACCTAGGTAAAAAAATTAAGACAAAATTATTTATTTCACTAAAATCTAATAGGTAAAGAAGGTAAAAAAAAAATTAGGGCAAATTTATTATTTCACTAACTGATGAAGAAAGAATGTAAAAAAAAATTAAGACAACTTTATTTAATAAAATCTGATAGTGAGAGAGAGGACTTACTATGAGAGAGAGAGAGAGAGAGAGAGAGAGAGAGAGAGAGAGACAGAGACAGAGAGAGAGATTGAATTGAAAGCATTGCGAGCGTAGCACTTAGCTCATATATTGTAGGTATTGTACTTCTTGGGCCCAAACATTTTTTTTTATATA
The DNA here is from genome assembly GCA_036172215.1 of Camellia granthamiana. Taxonomy (NCBI): domain Eukaryota; kingdom Viridiplantae; phylum Streptophyta; class Magnoliopsida; order Ericales; family Theaceae; genus Camellia; species Camellia granthamiana. The sequence continues at coordinate 101,259,005 of CM069907.1, read as the reverse complement.
TATATTGTGGGGAAGTGGTTTGGAAATACTCTTCTGATATTGGGAGATGCTCGTGATCCTCAAATAAACACCTGAAAAGAAAAGAACACTCCGGTCGGGGGTGCCAGAATTAGCACTCCAACGAACAAGTCAGTTTCTACTCACTCTGGGTTACTTGTATTTTAAGTTAAGCATACTAGTTCTCACATACCTTTCTTCGACTGTTGTTCCTTTATTTATACTCGTTTCTAGGGCTTCGGGGCCTGGTTCCCTTTTCGCTCACTATCCGCTTATTTATTCGGCCTAATAGTTCAATAGTTACCCGGCCTATTTATCGTATTCGGCCTCCTGAACGTGTAGGTTAGAGCCGAATAATGTCTATCTTCTAGAGCGTACGCTTCTGATTCTGCTATTTATTCAGCTCCCACAATTGCCCCTCAAACTCTCCATTGACGGCAGTTAATTGGTGTGTTTGGTTTCGAATTTGAAAAGTCAAGAGAAACATAAATTAGGCGGCTTCACCTATCCCAATGTGAATGTCAGAACGCACACACCTCTCGGTCATCATTATACGCTCCCACCTCATTCGTGCATCTTTTGCATTTATTATGATTTGAAACTCCAGTCTTTTCGAATGCATGCTTTTTCGAATATTTGAGCCTCCTGGATTGCTAGCCGGTATCTCTCCTCTGTCTCGCGTCTTCTGTAACTTCTTCCCGTCTCTCCTTGTCTCCTTTGCCTTTCGTAAGTTTTCTTTTCTTCTCTTTGTAATCCTATTTTCCATGTTTATTTTTGATTTAGAATACCCTTGAGTCCTTACTAGAATGGCTAAGCATTTGAAAGACCTTCTTTCCGAGGGTCGTATTTCTGGGTTCCGATGACATTTTTCTATTCCTGATGATGTCCATCTATCTCTAGTGACAGACAATACTCTTGATATGGAGAGGGATGACCAAAATACAATCGTCTTTCCTCTCCTATCCATTGCGGAGGGTGGAGTTCGCTTTCCCCTACACCAATTTCTTAGGGCCGTCCTCCGCCATTGGGGTCTGATTCCTTCCCAGCCCAATGTGAATTTTTTTTGAATCATAATGGGAATCGTAGAGTTGAACCGGCGCCTTAGGATCAACCTTGGCATTCCGGCGATTCGGCACTACTACGCTTTAGCCAAATCCTCCGGTCGGCTCGGGCACTACTTTCTCAGGGCCAAGGACACCGACCATCACTTGGTAACCACGACCATCACTTGGTAACCATGCTTGCCAGCTCTGGCAAGCGAGTTGATGATGTAATGGTCAATGTCCGTGGCAACTGGGAATTCAGCGAAGGCGAAGATCGCCTAGACCCTATTTCCAGACGGAGGGGTGAACCAGGTTGTCGTGTAACTCCTTGTGTTTATTGATCTTTCTTTTATTCTGCTTTTTCTCCAAGTCTAATCCTTTATTTTGGCAGGCAATAAGTTGAAGAAGATTCTGACCTCGGCTGACGACGCAGTCCTTGCAGAAATTAAGACTGCACTCAAGTATTTTGGCCGTCCAAACGTACAGAAGCAAGGGAGAGCCACCCATATACTCCTACGGTACGAGCCTACTTATACTACGTTCTTGGCCGCGGACGACATTCCGATCCCATCCGGCGAACACCACCTTACGGCTGTTATCTTCTCCAGCTTCAAGACCCTTAGGTAAATTGGTTTCGAAGCTTCTGATTCGGAGCAAGACGTAGAGCCGGTGGTCGAGGTAATTGCCGAACCAACGAGAGAGTTCGCTGCGGAGGCTGAAGAGGTCGACGAGGCTCTAAACTCAGCGTTTGAGGCAGTCGGTCTTAACCAGCATGACTCACCGTCCACTTCGGGTCGGGCGGAGTTTTCCTTCGGAGCTATTTTTACAAATTTGGGAGATCTACCCGGTGCTTTTTCTGAGGTTATGGCTGGGGAAAATCTCATGCAGATGGCGCGAAAGAGAAATGTCGAACGCATGGCCGCGTGACGGAAAACCAAAGCCACCCATTCTAGACCTGTCCCAATTGAATCTTCACAACCCGTTATTGTAGAAGAAATGGCTCAAGTTGTTGTGGCCGAGACGGATAAGGAAGCCGAACAGCAGATTCCAGAAGAACGGCTGATTCCAGAAGAGCAGGGCGAAAAACGTACCGCCGAGGGAGAGGCCAGCTCAGAGGAGAGCCCTGCTGACAAACGGCCTCGCTTAGAGGAGTCGGATGTGGTTCTTCCTTTCGTTGTTCAACCAAAGATCAAAAACACGCCGATCTCCTCTAACGCATCTGCCTTGCCGGATCCAGCTGTAGCGTTGAGCTTGGCCGCCTCAGTCTCGTTGTCGGCTGACAAGGCCACCTTTCGAGCAGAGCCGGATTTGGTAGCTATAGCGTTAGCTGTCCAGTCGGCCCTTCTGGTATGTGACTTGATCTTTTTTACTCATTTGGTTTAGTTTGCATACGATATTTCTTGGTATGTGATGATCCCAACTCCTTGTTTTGCAGACGGTTGGAAGGATAGCCGAACTAGGCCGCCGCCAGCATGATGCCATTGAAAGAATTGGCCGCTTGAAGTCGGAAGCTGAAGGTGAGAGGAGCAGGGCCGAGTTCGAGGCGATGAGAGCCACAATGGAAAGTGCTCGAGCCGGAGCTGAGAAGGAGAGGGCTCAGACTGCTGACCAGCTCAGATCCGATGCCGAGGAGAGGGCAAACGCGAGCGAGGAATCGCTCAAGTTAGCCAAGGAGGCGCTTGCCAAGGTGGAGGCCGAGTTAGAAGAGTTGAAGAAGGCCAAAGAAAAAGCCGACTCTGAGGCTTCTGCGGCGTTCGAGGCTGGAAAGAGCACCGCCCTTGAGAACTACGTAGAAGAAGTCCCCAAATTCGAGAATCGGGGATTCAGACATGGGTGGTTCAAAGCCCTTGCTGCCATTGGAGTTACATTGGCTATGCCAATTCCATACGAGCAAGTGGACGTTGAGCCATTTGAGTCTGATCCCGAGGATTGATTTGGGAGACTTTCTAGTTTTATTAAGTGTTTTCAATTTCAATGTATGTTTTTTTTAGTAGATTTCTGTTAGTTCAAGGTAATTTTCATGTATAAACTGGTTACTAACTGCGCTCAATTTATTAATGAAAATTTCCTTTTCATTTCACTATTAGTTGTACGCAGTTTTTTATATTAATGAAGAGTTTTGCTTTTCACTACTTTGGATAAAATGATTACTGTCTGTTGTGCTTGCTAACTATCGATCCGATAGGAAGTAGGATCATGAGATGAGTAGATTAAATATCCCACTACATAGCTGCCGATTGGATAACAGTGTAACTTGGCAATTAATTTAACCTTAATTTATCCGAACAAGTAAATCGACTTAGGGCCCCGTCGTATGCCTTTGCCCCAGCCAATGTATGAACTCTGGATGCCAAATAGGACTAGTTCATGGGTATTGTACTGATAAATCGATTCGTGGAGCGGCTGGGGCACTCAAGCCGACTAGATTGATGAATCTGCCCTTGCCCCAGCTGGTTCATGAACATTAAACGCCGAATATCAAGAACTTATGAAGTACTAATGAATCGATTCGTGGAGCAGCCGGGGCGCTCAAGCCGACTAGATTGATGAATCTGCCCTTGCCCCAGCTGGTTTATAAACATTAAACGCCGAATATCAAGAACTTATGAAGTACTGATGAATCGATTCGTGGAGCGGCTGGGGCACTCAAGCCGACTAGATTGATGAATTTGCCCTTGCCCCAGCTGGTTCATGAACATTAAACGCCGAATAACAGTGGTTGATGTGGCGATTGGGGCACATGACTCAGTCGGTGCTGGGCTATTGAGGTTTCAATATTAATGAGATTGCCTCGGAGGTGCTGCCCTCGTAGGGAATAAATGGACGTGTACTTCGTGAACTAAGGTCCTATTTATGTGCTCCTCAGTCCAGCTCTTTGAGGAAGATTAAACAAGTGCGAATGTCGAATAGACTTTTTTTCAATAGTAGAGGGGAAGCGAGAATGCTACCTGAGCTGGGAGGAGATATGAGTCGAAGTGGTGAACCTTCGCGCACGGGAAGTAGGACTTCGAGGGATCGAGAGAGACACCAATCTCCTCGTCGTCGAAGTAGGTCGCCCAGGAGGGACAAGCAGCCACAGGGCAAATCTCCTCAACCCCGTTCTGGAAGGGAATCCGATGCGAATCCACGCCCATTGAGTTTTGCGATCTTCGTGGAGAATAGACCCATGACAGAGGCGGATTCGATCGTTTGAGATCCGAATGTGGCAGTCGAGTTCGCTCGACAGATTTTTCCACCCGAGGTCCAGCAGTCGATGGTGGGTCGGCAGGACTTCGAAGTATTTCGTGAAGGCGTTCACGGGGCGGTGAGGGGGCTGTACACCACTTATGAAATCGGCATGCGTCTCTGCGCCGTTCGGCGCGATATAGAGCAGAGAGATGAACGCATTCGGAAGTTAGAAGCTCGCGCGGAGAAGGCCGAGCGTGAGCTAAGGAAAATCAAGTCCGTCGAGTCTCAATCAGCCAGTCATCCCAACCCGGTTGTGGAAGAGAGGGTGACTCAAAGGCTGATAAGTGATGCTATTACCGATCGGAACACGGCTAGCATGTTCGCGATTGAGACTGCAAGGGCCGCGGCCTATGAAAAAGGCTTCCATGACGGACAAAAGGTTGGAATTCAGAAGACCAAGGAGAAGCTCGCCGAGGAAGTTTGCCGATGTGAAAATCGTGGGTTTCGGCATGGTTGGATCAAGGCACTTCAGGAAGCTGAGGCTCTCCAGGCAGCAGGTGTGAATTTCGCATTGCCGTTGTACCAACAGAATGATTTCCCCTTCTCCGCTTTCAAAATTGAGAAAAGTGATGATGAGGGAGCCGCCGAAGAGAAGAAGACCTTGTAATGCTTATGTAAAAATTATGTATTTATTGGCTGATTTTAATAAAACGCTTATTTTTCAATTTGTAGCGTACTTTTTATTTATGTTAGTACACTTGATGCCAATTGATTTATCCAAGGACACATTTTACTTTGAATGTTCACACGTTTTAGACTATTTTTGTGCAGCCTGAAGTATTCCATTTTGAATAGATGCATATTTCAGCCTTCGTTTATACGGCTTGAACTATTCTACTGCATATCTCAGCCTTTGTTTATACGGCTTGTATGAAGGCGCCATGAATTCGGAGGCTTTTTTGGCCCAAAGGCGTCATGCGCCATTGGGGCTCTGAATCCGGAGTCTATTTGGCCAATCGTGGTATCCACGAAAGCGCTCCGAATTCAGAGGCTTTAATCGGCCCAAAGGCGTCATGCGCCAATGGGCCTCCGAAGTGAAATATGTACAAGTATCAGGCCCCACAAGTCGGGTTAATGATAGAATAAACTTTGACCGGCCCGAGTTAACTAAGCATTTCATTTCGAATGTTTATATGCTTTAATATGTAAACGGTTTCTGCTGGCTCGACTTAACAGAGCATCAAACATTAAATATTTAATCGGCACATACGCGTTACGCACGGCCCTGGTTCTGAATTCAGAGACTTAAAGGGCGCTACGAATCCGGAGGCTTTCTCGGCCAAAAGGCATCATCGCCTTCTTCGGCCCAAAGGCGTCATGCACCGATGAGGCTCAGAATCCGGACGCTTTTTTGGCCAATCATGATATTGACGAAGGGCGCTCTGAATCCGGAGGCTTATTCGGCCAATCGTGATATCCACGAAGGGCACTCTGAATCTGGAGACTTGTATGAGCCAATCGTGATATCCGCGAAGGGCGCTCCGAATCCGGAGACTTAATCGGCCAATTGGGATATCCACGAAGGGCGCTCCGAATCCGGAGGCTTTTTCGGCCAATCGTGATATCCACAAAGGACGCTCCGAATCCGGAGACTTGTATGGGCCAATCGTGATATCCGCGAAGGGCGCTCCGAATCCGGAGACTTAATCGGCCAACCAGGATATCCATGAAAGGCGCTCCGAATCCGGAGGCTTTTTCGGCCAATCGTGATATCCACGAAGGGCGCTCCGAATCCGGAGGCTTTCATCGGAACACTTTTGAACTAGATTTCGTAGTAAGTGAACGGGAATCTTTGTATTATAAAAGCGGAATGTGTACATGGTGAGCCATTCAAAGCTAGTATCATTCCCCATAGGTCGGGTTCAATGATAGAATTTGCGCAAGTGCGTTGAATTCCAAGGCCGTGACAGACTCCTTCCAGACATGTCTTTGAGCCGATACGCCCCTACTCCTGCGATCGAATTGTCCTGATAGGGGCTGTCCCAGTTAGGACCCAATTTTCCATCAGTCGGTATCCTGGCGGCTGGGAGTACTTTCTTCAGAACCAACTCTCTTGGTGTGTAGCGGTGTAGCTGAACATGTTGATTATACGACTTAGCAAGCTGCTGTTGATACCGCGCCATGGATGCGAGGGCACGGTCTCTTCGTTCTTCAATCAGAATCAAATCCAAGGCCAGCATCATGTTGTTTTGGCCCATATCAAAAATTGTTGATTTCAAGGTTGGGAGGCCAATCTCCAGGGGTATGATTGCTTAGGTTCCAAAGCATAGAGCAAACGGCGTTTCCCCAGTAGATCGCCTCGGCATAGTTCGATGAGCCCACAACACACTCGGCAATTCTTCGACCCATTTGCCTTTAGCTTTCTCCAGCCTCTTCTTGATGCCGTCCAAGATGGATTTGTTAGAGGCTTCAGCCTGACCATTGCTTTGTGGATAAGCCGGCGTGGAAAAGTAAGGCAGGATACCATACTTGCTGCACAACTCTCAGTAGACGCCACAATCGAACTGGGTGTCGTTGTCTGAGATAAGTGCTCTTGGAATGCTGAATCGTGTGATGATGTTTCTCCAAACAAAATGCTTCACGTCGGTATCTTGGATGTGCGTTAGTGCCTCCGCTTCTACCTATTTTGTAAAATAATCTGTCGCGACAATCAAAAATCGCTTGTTACTCGGGGCACGAGGCAGTGGTCTGACGATGTCAAGTCCTCATTGGGCGAACGGCTAAGGACTGGTTATGGAGCTTAGCTCTTCAGCAGGTAGATGGGTCAAAGGAGAGAACTTCTGGCACTGTTCACACTTTTTCACGTAACATTCGGCATCTGCTCTCATTGTCAGCCAGTAATACCCCTGCGTCACGGCTCGATGAGCCAAGGACCACCCGCCAGAATGGGCGCCACAACTGCCTTCATGTATTTCAATCAGAAGCTCCTCGACTTTGTCCAGGTGCACACATTCCAAATATGGACCAGAGAGGGATTTTTTATAAAGCCTTCCTTGCGGATCCAAGTAGTATCGCAGGGCTTTGTTTCGCAGCTTGTGCACTTCTTTCTTGTCCTTTGGGAGCTGTTCGGAAGACAGGAATGCAGCAATGGGATCCAACCAACTCGGTTCAGATTCTATAACATTGACTTGGACTTCCTCCGAAGGGCCGATGCTTGGCTCTGGGATGAAACCTACTTCGATGGTCCGTTTAATCTCTGAGTTAATGGTGGAGGCCAGGCAAGCAAGGGCATCTTCATGTGTGTTCTGATCACGTCTTATCTGGTTCAATTCATGATGGTCAAATTTTGCCAGCAAGGAGTTGGCAAAATTTTCATGTAAGCCGCCATACGGTCGTTTCTTGCCGCGTACTCCCCCTTTAGCTGATTGATCACCAGTTTTGAATCGCAAAATACAAGCAAACACCGAGCACCCAGAAGATGTGCATTCCACAAACCGGCTAGAAGGGCTTCGTATTCGGCTTCGTTGTTTGACGGTTCGAAGCCGAGCTTGACGACCTGCTCAATTATTGCGCCGTCGGGAGCCATGATTACAACTTCGGCTCCGCTGCCTCGCTGATTGGATGATCCATCACAGTACAACTGCCAAATGTCCCCAACATAAATTCTCTAGTTCGGCTTCGATCGAATTTCATCGGACCTGAAATCGGCAACAACCCCAGTGAATTCGGCAACAAAGTCGGCAAGCACCTGTCCCTTGATTGAGGTTCTAGGTAGAAACTGAATGTTGTACTGGCCGAGTTCAAGAGCCCACTTTGAAACACGTCCTGATGCTTCTGCACTTCGTAGTACTGATCGGAGGGGATAATTTGTTAGCACCCCAATACTATGTCCCTGGAAGTAATGCATCAGTTTTCTTGCTGCCATGACTAGGGCAAGGATGAGTTTTACCAGCGAAAGGTACTGTGTTTCGGCGTCAACCATTGCCTTGCTCACATAATACACTAGACGCTGCTCTCCCAGCTCTTTCTTTATCAGTACGGCGCTGACGGCCCTGTTGGAAACTGCCAGATACAAAATGAGCGGGTCACCAGCAGCAGGTGTTGTCAAGAGTGGTACTGAGCGGAGGTAGGTCTTGAGGCCGTTGAAAGCGGCTTCGCATTCGGCAGACCATTCAAAAGCCTTGCCCTGCCGTAGTGTTTGAAAGAATGGTCGGTAGCGATCTGTGGACCGACTGACGAACCTATTGAGTGCAGCGGCCATCCCCATTAACTTCTAAACTTCCTTGACCGATCGAGGAGAACCAAGTTCTAGGATTGATGTGATTTGCCTTGGGTTGGCTTTGATTCCTCGGTGGTTGACAATGTACCCCAAGAATTTGCCAAAGCCGATCCCAAACGCACATTTGGAAGCATTCAGCTTCATTCTATATTTGTGTAGAATGTCGAATGTTTCTTCCAGATCGACTATATGATTCTGCTCTTCCTTGGACTTGACCACCATATTGTCAATGTACACTTCCACAGTGTAGCCGAGTTGCTCCTTGAACATGGCAGTGACTAGTCTTTGGTAGGTTGCCCCTGCATTCTTCAGCCCAAAAGGCATAACCTTATAGCAGTAGGTTCCTCTTGGGGTGAGGAATGCAGTTTTGTCCTGGTCCTCTGGATGCATGGTGATTTGATGGTAGCCTCTGTAAGCATCGAGAAAGCTCATACGTTGATGGCGTGCCGTCGCATCTACAAGTTGGTCAATTCTGGGTAGGGAAAAATAATCATTGGGGTAGGCTTTGTTTAGGTCCGTGAAATCGACGCACACTTGCTAAGTCCCATTTTCTTCTTCACCACCACTGTATTAGAGAGCCATGTAAGGTAGGTCATGTCCCTGATTGTTCCGGCGTCAAGCAGCCTGTCAACCTCCTCGACAACGACGGCAGTGTGTTCCGCGGCTGACCGCCGGCTTTTCTGAATGATCGGCTTGCACTTAATATCAACATTCAAACGATGCTTTGAAACGGACGGATCTATACCCAACATCTCATATGGAGTCTACGCAAAGACATTGAGGTTGTTGAGCAGGAAAGAAATTAGCTGCTGTCTGTTGGCTTGATTCAGGGAGGTGCCGACCATGAAGAACTTGTCTGGGCTTCCATCGATTTCAACTCGGTCTAAGCCTTCCGTGGCCTTTTTATTTGGGAGCCGCCCAACATCATCGAGGCTCTCTCGATTCGGCACCTCAATGGAATTCACATGCAGCTCCTTTGGCCTTTTTTCAGCAAGGAGATAACATGCTTGCACCGATTTCTAAGAGCCACGGATTTGCTCAATGTCGCGTTCTGTCGGGAAGCGTAACAGCTGATGATAGGTGCTTGGCACGGCCTGTATAGTATACAACCAAGATCGCCCCATGATGAGATTATACGGCGATGGCAGCTTGACGACCAAGAATTCCACTTCCACTATTTGGGAGCCCGCTCGAACGGGTAGTGTAATTTTCCCCAACGGGTATTCTGGATTGGCATTGAAGCCGAATAGTGGATAGGGAGCCGGAGAGAGATCCGATTCGGAGAGGCCGAGTTTGGTGAATGTCTTGTAATACATAACTTCCGATGTGCTCCCTGGGTCAATGAGTACGCGCTCAACGGTGAATCGGTTGACGCGCAACTCAATTACTAAGGGATCAATGTGTGGAAGTGTCACTCCGGCCAAATCCGAGTTTTCAAAAGTAATGCTTGCAGCTTCATGGGGACGTTTTGCCAGAGTGAGCCGATTATGAGGGTTGGGATTCGACTGAATCGTATGCACCGCAGATGATATTGGCAGGTTGTATATCATGTGGATCACGCTGAGTGGAGGTGAGTCCTGTCTTAAGGCTATTATTTTGGTTGAGTTGCCTTTTCGAAAGTACTGTTGCAGCCTACCATCTTGTACCAATTCCTCCAGGTGATCCTTCAATGCATAACAACTCTCAGTATCGTGGCCATGGTCTTTATGATACTCACACCGTCTATCCCGTCTTCTTGTGTCAGGAGGTCCTACCATTTTGGACGGCCATTTGAAGAACGGAAGGTGTTGAATTTTGGTCAGGACTGCGCCGATCGGCTCTGTCAACTCCGTATATTTCTTATCGGCGCGCCTTGTGCGCCTGCTATCGACTTGTAGCTATTCATTTGCTCAGTGAGAGCATTGATCGTTTGGTCGACGAGAATCCCGTCTCTTTTCTCGTTTGGCCCGATGCCATGGTTCAGGGTTCTGAGGTGGTACAGAATTTAACGGCTAAGCAATTTCAGTAGGAGCCGTCTTGTTGGTCACATTTACGGCTTTAACCCGCAAGGCATCATCCTCGACTTTACAGTATTCTTTAACTTTCTTTATCAAAGACCAGACTGTTTTGGGGGGACATCTGGTCAAAGAGCTGCGGAGGGCACTGTCGGGATGCAGCCCCATCTTGAAGGCGGTAATGGCCATGGAGTCGTTGCAAGCATCATCTACCAGATTAAAACATTCCCAATACCGCGCCAAATACGCACGAAGGGTTTCTCCCGGTTGAATATGCATTGCCCAGAGGGAATCGGCTTGCTTTGGTTAGACCTCATTAGTGATAAACCTCGCCCTGAAGGATTTTTGGAGTTGGTGGAAGCTCTTGATCGAAGCCGTCTCCAGTTTATAATACCACCTGACAGCTAGTTGTCCCAAACTGCTCGGAAATATTCTGCACATGAGAGCCTCGTCGTCTGCATGCAGTGTCATGGCTTGCTTATAATGGCGAATGTGATTGGTGGGGTCTGATTTACCATCGTACAAGGTGAATGACGGTGCTTTGAATTTCTTGGGTAGCACTACCCTTGCAATCCTTCATACAAACGGATCATGCTGGTCTTCTTCGTCTGAACTGTTTCTTCGTCGCTTATGCCTTACACGTGGACTCTCTTCGGAGGAACTGGTGGTTTCGTGTCGTTCCTTCTTCTTGGGCTCCGGGGACAATGAGTCGGAGTCGCTATCAGTGTCTTGTTGTCGGCCTCGAGGTCGTCGACCACCTGTCCTCAGAGGTCGTCCCGCCTCTGGGCAGACAGCTTGTTTGGACTTTGCCACTTCTAAGGCCAAATCTTGACGGAGACGTTTGTTCTCAGCGATCATGTTCTCCAACCTCTGTTCGTTTTGCTTAGCTTGTTCCATGATTGCTTACATTGTCTCATGCTCCGAAGTCGAGGGTGAGGCGAAGTTCAAGGCGCGTCTTGCGACGATAGTCTCTGATCCAAGCATGTTTGTCGGGGTGAGGTCGTCTCTCTGTGTGGTTTCGTCGGTGACTATCGGAGGGTCTTCCGTTACGCCCGCCATGGATGTATTTGAGTATTCCCACAGACGGCGCCAATTGTGGGGAAGTGGTTTGGAAATACTCTTCCGATCCTGGGAGATGCTCGTGATCCTCAAATAAACACCTGAAAAGAAAAGAACACTCCGATCGGGGGTGCTGGAATTAGCACTCTGACGGACAAGTCAGTTTCTACTCACTATGGGTTACTTGTATTTTAAGTTAAGCATACTAGCTCTCACATATCTTTCTTCGACTGTTGTTCCTTTATTTATACTCGTTTCCAGGGCCTCAGGGCCTGGTCCCCTTTTTGCTCACTATCCACTTATTTATTCGGCCCAATAGTTCAATAGTTACTCGGCCTATTTATCGTATTCGACCTCCTAATCGTGTAGGTTAGAGCCGAATAATGTCTATCTTCTAGAGCGTACGCTTCTAATTCTGCTATTTAGTCGGCTCCCACATATATATATATATATATATTTTCATTTTAATAAATATGGGTCATACTACACTTATAAATAAGTATGGGTTAAACCATATATGGACCCAATAAAATATTTTTGGACCCTTTAAATTGATCCTAGAAAAAACAAAAAAATAAAAAAAACAAAAACATTGGGCCTATAACACTTTATTAATTTTGAGAGCCCTATTTTTGAGTCAAAATTTTGGGGCCTAAGGCATAGGCCTTAGGCCAGGGCCGGCCCTGGGCCTCATGAGCAGATGAAAGGCCCTACAAAACGAAGACATGAAGTTAACAAGAAGCAATGAACCTTCAAATAGGCAAAAAACAGACAACGATAAAACACTTACCACTAGGGAAAAATATAGAGCTTGAGAGAAGATGGTTGCGTCTGATTGCTTAGTCAGCTGAGCAGCGTCCATAGGTAGAATGGAGTTGTGAACAATGGCAGAGGCCACTTCGGCATTACCCATGGTCGTGTCGGCATTTGTAAGCTGTTGATCTTTCACGGCTGGCATGAGGACGATTGGGAGCAATAAGTATTTTTCAAATAGAGTCAATATAAAATTAGTTATTATAATTGAAATTAGATTTATGTAAAATTTTATATGTAAATGAAAAAGACATATTGATATAACATTTTTTTTAATAAAAAAAATAAATTTTTAAAATGTGTCATATAATAAACTTTTAAAATGTGTTGATTTTTTTTTTTCATATAGGGTTCCCATCCTCCACTACCCCCGCGCCGGGGGTGGGTGGTGGTGGTGGTGGTTTTAACTAAGCAATCACATGTGCCTAAAATGTTGCAATTTTTAACTAAAAATGTATTTTAAAATACAATTTTTTTTCTTAAGATTCAAACTACATTTATTTCAACAAAAAAATTTTATTCAATTAATATAATAATTTTAAAATGTCGGTTACATGAATTTTATTATGGAGTTAAATGGCTACATTCACAATTCATTATGCATTTACTTTTACATAACAATTTGGTGGATTTATATTGTAATTGCTTTATATTTTATGGACAGAATTGTTGCTATCTATACTATTATATCAGCAAAATGTTATTGTCTCTAAATTTTAATCTAATTTTCTATTTTTTTGAATTAGTAAATATAAATAATACATTTGTAATTATACTATTGGTTCTTTTCAATTTTTGATATTTTTTTTACTATTTAATTAAATAATCTAATAATCAATATTCTAAGTTTTAAAGTTTTCTTTGATTATAAATGTGGCAAAAATCTCCAATAATCTAATTTGGCCAATCTAATCATATCTAAAATTTAAATTTTTTTATGTCGAAAGTAAGAAAAAAAAATTCTAGTCATATTTAACCCATATTTAATCTATATCTAATTTGAAATTTAAAATTTCTTGAAAAAATTCTAAATATAAGTTTAGTATTATGTAATTTTAAAACATTTATTTAAAGATATTAATCAAAAATTTTATTTTTGAAAAATAAAAAATAGATGTGCTGTCTAAAAAAGACATCAAAATATTTACTGCACGTTTATCATTCAAAAAATACTTACCATATTAAGAATTCAATGTAGTTTTTTTAATTTGTCATTTTGCTTTAAAAAAAAAAATTGTCAATTAAACTATGATATGAATTTTTTATTTCTAAGAACTTAGAACACACAATTATTAGAACAATAATTTAAAAAGGTTAAAACTTAAATAATTTTAAATTATTTTTCTTATATGTTTTAAATAAATTTTATATTATTATTTAATTTTTAATTATTTATTTATCTCCGTGTATAGGATGGGTATTGTACAGGAAAGAGATACACCTTCTCGTATAATCCTGTTGATCAAGTCTGCGTTCTCCGTACGATGTCGTTTTACCACCTGAAAATACAAACGTGAGCTGGCCGGCGGGTGTGTGCCGGAAACCCCTCCGATGCCTAAGTCAGTAAGCAGGACAAGTAGGCAAAAGTTCAATGTATTCAGGGAGCAAAATTGCATTACCTCTCCATAGGTGATATTGGTGAGCTTTTATAGGTTTCGTGTGACACAATCCTAGTAGGACTCTAACTCCTCCACGTAGAGTCCTCCTAGGATTCATACTCCTGGAAGATAATGCTTATCCTCCAACACCCCCCTCACTGCTTAAATCAAGTGAGATGGTTTCCATGGCCGACCTCCAATAGGACCGAAGTAGCTGTCAGTTCGGCACTCACCTTAATCTCTCTTACCTCGGCTTTCTCATGCTAAAACCAAGCTATCCATAAGAGCGGAACCGAACTACTACTTAAGCACACTTCGGTTTCCACATGTTACGACCGAACTAACTGTCGATGACCGAATTGCCCAAAATACATTACCCAACCGAAGTACAAACAATTTCCCACTTCGGCCGGACTAGTCACAACGGTCATGACCGGACTAACTACTAAGTCTCTTCTTCGGACCGGAGTAACGTATACGGTCCATAATCGCAGCTCGGCCCAATTCAAGTATAAATTCCCCTCTCAATTGCCCCTTAATTCCATCTGCGAAGCATGATAGGGATTACCTGTCTATCGGCCGAGCTACAGTTTCAGTCACTCCAGCCGAACTGAAACCCATTTAACTTACCCGGCCGAGCCTAAAACCATTTAGCTTATCCAACCGAGCTAAACTTGGGCCGTACTGTGAACGTCCGGTCAAAATGTCTCTTCAGTGACAGCAACTGAAATGCTTTTTCTCCTGAGGACACGTGGCAGCCTCTAAGTGGCTCCTTACAGCTGCCGCGCCGCCCTCGTACTCCGAAAAAATTAAACAGTTCCTACCCTTTTGGCCCTTTTCATCAAAAAAGCTCCTCATTTCTGAATCACACCCTACTCTGTTCATCTTCTCTCTCTCTGTGTTTTTGCTTTTCCAATTCCTTCCAACTTCTGAGCTCGTGTTCTTACTGTTGTTGCCGCTCCCTCCTCCAATTCTTCCTCTTTACCAGGTAAGCATATGAATTTCTTCTTGTTTTCCCTTCATTTTCCGCTTTCGTTTTAATCTGTTGTATATTATGTTCGAAAGAGTCTTCTTTGCTATTAGTCTTGTATCGTTTCTGGAAAGAACGTGCTTGTAGAACGCTAGAACTTCATGAATCTTCAAGTAATAACCATTAGAACACCTATTTGATCCAAGAAACACGTCCAACCGAACTAGGAATTCGTTTTCGCTATACATAGATCCAGGCAGACTAAAACCGAACTAGAACTTGTGCAAAATAACAGTAGTTTCAATAGGTCACCACCTGATTCACAATAGCCGGAATAAAAACTCACCGAACTAGCAATGGTGGCCCCAACCGA
The DNA here is from genome assembly GCA_036172215.1 of Camellia granthamiana. Taxonomy (NCBI): domain Eukaryota; kingdom Viridiplantae; phylum Streptophyta; class Magnoliopsida; order Ericales; family Theaceae; genus Camellia; species Camellia granthamiana. The sequence continues at coordinate 101,243,711 of CM069907.1, read as the reverse complement.
GCCAAGCCTTGGGGGCTAAGCCAGCTTTCTCAGTTTCTGAATCGAACCCAGAAAGCTGCCCCTTGATGCTTAACCGGAGTAACAAAAACCATAGGTAGAACCGAAATAACCAATCATCTTGCGAACCGAGATAAGAACACACCTTTTAGAAACCGAGGTAGATCATGTAGTACCCCTTTTAGCCGAAGTAAGGCTTCCTTTCCTTGTTTTGTTTTTATAGCACGGTCGATGATCTGTGCTTAACACCTTGTTTTTCCACTTTGCAGACTTAGGTTGCCCAGGTACTTCCTCTCCGCGCTCAACCGAGCTCCCGAGCACCAATTCTCAGCCAAACTAATTTATTTATAAGTTATTCCATAAATGGGGAAGTACAAATTTTTGGTAGAAACCCCAGGCGGCTTAGCCGAATTCAGAAAGGATTACAATATTCCAGCCGATGTAAACCTTACTTTAGCTGAACAAGATGTTGACCCATGGGGCAACGAAGGTTCTGTTCCCTTTACCCTCCAATCAATAATAGAGACCGGACTTAGATTCCCAGTCCAACCCTTAATTTGTGAATTCTTAAGACAAACCAGACTATGCCCCACCCAGCTGTCCACCAATACATACCGAATAATAATGGGTATAGCCGCGCTGAACCACCAAACCGGCCTGAACCTTGGTTTAGCCGAAATACTCCATCAATACTCCATAGGATCCAAGAACGAAGGCTGGTGTTATTACTTGAGAATACGCCGTGGCTGAGAAAAAATAATTAAGGATACACCGGACAAAGACCTGAATGACGATGACTTCTTCTGGGTGTCTGGGAACTTTGAGGACCTTCAAGCCCAGATTCCTGGCCGAAGAATAAATTGGAAACAAGGAGAGCCCGGTATACATACCTCGGTTGCATTTCATATTTTTTTTTTCTTTCTTTATTTCGGCTTTGTACTCTGGACCGAACTAACACTTATTTTCTCTTTGCAGATAGAGCCCATCTCCTTTCCAACTACGGCTACCCCAACCTCGGTCTCTTGCGCACCGCACTAAGAGTAAGGGAGAGAAGTTGGGCAAAGCTTCTAAACTTCGAACCGACCTACCGCTACTCCGGTCGCCGAAAAGCAAGGGTGACCGACTTCCTGCTCGAAGACGAACCAGAGCCGGACCCTTCCTTGCCCCAGATCAACCTTGTGCCACTTACTGCCGAACAAGAAATGGCGAAGAAGAACAGGCTGAAGGCCCTTCTAACCGAGACAACACCCGCCGAGGTACCACATACCGGTCGAACAACTGAGACTGTGGTAGCTCTTCCATCGCAACAACCATCCTCATCTCGCCAACGCAAGCGTGCCCGGACTAGCCAAACCGAGCCACGACTTGCTGATGAGGACGAGACCGTTCTGTCGCCAAACCTGCCTCCAAGTCCTCAACTAAACCTCCAACCGGAGCAATCTGACCGGACTACCACGTCCTCCAAATGGGCTCCTGTCCTCTCCTTCGACAACCGAGATATCACTGCTGCAGATTCGGTGGTTGCTGAGAAGAACCACTTGATGGCTTTCAACCTGGCCAAAAGTGTGTGCCTTCCCAAGGATATGGAGCACCATTACAAACAGCTTAATACCGAGCTGAAATCAATTCGGTCTTCTACGAAGTCTATGATCCTGGTAAACAGCTTTCTTCTTTCTATGTGAATTTTTTCCAACCTCGAGTCCGGTTAATCGTTACTTCTCCTTTGCAGGCCATCCAGAAAAACCAAATCACTCACAGCAGGGTCATGGAACTTCGGCGAAGCACAAGGGAGGCAATGGCGGAAGCCGAAACAAAGTCAGCCGAACTAGAGGAGGCAAAGAAGCAGCTGGCCGTGCTTCGTGCGGATAACGGTCGGCTGACCGAGGTTGCCAATTCGGTCGAAGCCGAGAAGAAAAAAGTTGCCCTCGAGGCAAAAGATAGACACTTACGTATCTTGGCTTCAATTGAAAAGAAAAAGGATGCCGAGATAAATCATTTGAAGGGGGAGGTGAAGAAGGCCGAGAAGCGGGGCTTCAAGGAGGCCGAAGTAGCTTACACCCAGCAATGTGACGCAGCAAAAGATCTCTTTTTCAAGTGTGGCTGGAGGGCTGCGGTGGAGAAGTTCGGTTGTACGCCCGACACCAAAGTCTACGACGCTCCACCGTACTCCATTCCAGCTTCACTTTCGCAATACGCTGCCGATCTCCAAAGGCAGTTCCTTGAAGGGTCTGGTGATGAAGATGATGATGATGAGGATTCTGAAGAAGACGAGCAAACTCCCGCCCCGGTCGTCAACGAACAACCAAACGATCAGACAGTTCGGTTGGAGCCGGTCATTGAGGACTTAACTGACGAGCTGCTGGTTGACAACACACAACCAACAGAAACCGAAGTTCAAGCCGAGACCGAGCTCCCAGATCAAACCGTGCTCCAAGTTGACACCGGGCTTCGGTCAAATGAAGATGCAGAATTCGATGCCGAGCTTGATGATCTTCTCCGCTAACTTTTCATTTTTCTTCTTTTGTTCTGAACTTTTGTAACCGGGCTGCGGCTCCCAAAATTGTACTTGGTTTGCACTTTGATGAAAATTTCTTGAACTTTTATTCCGGTTTAGTGTATGTATGCTCGTACTTGTAATGAATTTTTCATTAACTGTGATTTCGGTCTAACTATCTAACTTGCTAGCCAACCACTCTTTAGCCGATATAACTCGCTTCGGCTGAAGAGTACACAGAGTTGGTTTAATCCAACCAGCCACTCTTCAGCCATACACTTACTTCGGCTGAAGAGTACAAAGTGTAGGTTTAATCCAGCCAACCACTCTTTAGCCGATATATCTACTTCGGCTGAAGAGTACACAGAGTTGGTTTAATCCAGCCAACCACTCTTCAGCCGATATAACTCACTTCGGCTGAAGAGTACACAGAGTTGGTTTAATCCAGCCAACCACTCTTCAGCCATACACTTACTTCGGCTGAAGAGTAAAAATAGTTGGTTCAATCCAGCTAACCACTCTTCAGCCATACCCTTACTTTGGCTGAAGAGTAAAAAGTGTTGGTTTAATCCAGCCAACCACTCTTCAGCCACACTTACTTCAGCTGAAGAGTACAAAGAGTTGGTTTAATCCAGCCAACCACTCTTCAGCCATACCCATACTTCGGCTGAAGAGTACAGAGTGTTGGTTTAATCCAGCCAACCACTCTTCAGCCATACACTTACTTCGGCTGAAGAGTACAAAGAGTTGGTTTAATCCAGCCAACCTCTAAGTTGGTTTTTCCAGCCAACTTAGAATAAAGTGTTTGGTTATTCCGACCAAACGTCCTGCAGCCTGGATCCTTATCCTGGGCTTAGGAGGGGTCATAGTTGGTTTAATCCGGCCAACTATGTTTACAATGCTACTAACTTACGAAAGTTACTTTCTACTGAAAACAATTATACTAAGAAAGAATCGACTTGTTTTATTGAGAAAGTAAAAAATTACACATGCTTAAAAGAAAAAAAGCTAAAAATAAAATAACTTAAGATTGGCGGTGTTCCATGGCCTTGGGATTGCTTTGCCGTCCTTGTCTTCCAAGTGGTATGCCCCTTTGCCTGCTAATCCGACCACTTTGTAAGGTCCTTCCCAATTCGACCCCAACTTGCCATCTCTTGGAACCAGGGTGTTTCCCATCACTTTGCGAAGTACCCAATCGCCGATCTTGAACTGTCTTGGATGCACTGTTTTGTTGTACTTCCTAGACAACTCTTGTTGGTAGGAGGCGATGTGAACCAATGCTCTGTCTCTTCTTTCTTCCGCAAGATCAAGTTCTAATGCTATGGCCTCGCCATTTAAGTCTGGATCAAAGTTTTCGCTCCGAATTGTGGGGAGGCCAACTTCCAATGGGATGACTGCTTCCATGCCATAAGCTAAGGAGAATGGTGTTTCTCCTGTCGATCGCCGAGGTGTGGTGCGATAAGCCCATAAAACATGAGGGAGTTCCTCTGCCCACTTGCCTTTGGCTTTCTCTAATCTTTTCTTCAGTCCATCCAAGACGACTTTATTTGACGCTTCTGCCTGACCATTTGCTTGGGGATATGCCGGTGTAGAATTGTAGAATTCTATCTTGTATTCCTCACAAAAGCCTCTGAAAATTTTACCGTCGAACTGAGTACCGTTGTCTGAGATCAGTGCCTTCGGTATGCCAAAGCGAGTGATGATGTTTTGCCACACAAACTTCTTCACATCTTTTTCCTTGATTGATGCCAAGACTTCTGCTTCCACCCACTTTGTGAAGTAGTCGGTTGCCGCAAGAAAGAACTTCCTGTTGCCTGGTGCTGTTGGGAGTGGTCCCACTATGTCTAGGCCCCACATTGCGAAAGGCCATGGACTAGTGAGAGGTAGAAGTTCTCTGGCAGGTTGGTGTATTTGATGCGTGAACTTCTGACACTTTTCACATTTTTTGACATACTTCTCCGAATCCGCTTGCATGTATGGCCACCAATATCCTTGTGAGATAGCTCGGTATGCCAGTGATCTTCCTCCTTGATGGCTGCCACATACCCCCTCATGTATTTCGAACAGGAATGCTTCTACCTTGCTGGGGTGAACACACTTTAAGTAAGGTCCTGAGAACGACTTCTTGTACAATGCCAAGGATGGAGAGAGCCAAAACCGCTGCGACTTTGCTCTTATTCTGTTGGCTTCTTTCTTTTCTTCCGGTAAGGTGCCGTCTTTTAAGAACAGGATGATAGGATCCATCCAGGAAGGGCCTAGATCGGCGCAACATACCTCTTCTGCTTTTGGATCTTCAATGCTTGGTCTAGGCAGGTAGTCGATCAGTAGTGGATGAGGGATGGAGGTATCTGCCATCGAGGCGAAGCCTGCTAGTTCGTCTGCTCTGCTGTTTTCCTCCCTGCCGATCTGTTCTATCCTCAACACTTCAAACTTCTTGATTTCGGTTCTGATTAGCTCTTGGTACTTAGCCATTCTGTCATCCTTTGCTTCATAGTCGCCAGATATTTGGTTTACCACCAGCTGTGAGTCACTGTAAACCATTAGCTCGGTGGCCTTCATGTAGAATGCTGATTTGAGACCTGCAAGAAGCGCTTCATACTCCGCTTCGTTGTTTGATGCTGGGAAGCCAAGGTTGATTGCCTGCTCCACTACTAGACCGTCTGGAGAGATGAGGACTATGCCAAGTCCTGCTGCATGTCGGTTGGATGCTCCATCCACGAAGAGTTTCCACATCTCTCCAACGAACAACTTCCAGCAGGTGGAGGGATCAGAGGATGCCTTAGGATCTTCTGTGTTGCCGGTGTCTTCTTCCAAGTCCATGCTTGCTGTCTGTCCCTTACAACCCGATTGTACCAAGTCTTTATTTGTTGGTGAGTCCTGACTTGGTATAGCATGGTTCACTTCTTCCTTCCTTTCTTTACTCTGGTCTGCCTTGGGGCCTGACTGAGTAACCTGTACTAGGGGTTGCGTTATTCCGACGTCAACTTCTATCCCTAGGTCGGTTGTTTCAGTTAGGTCGACTGGGCAGATATGATGACTTCCAGGAGTGAACTCTGCGACAAAATCTACCAATGCTTGAGCTTTTATTGCGGTTCTGGGTTGGAACTTGATGTCGTATTGTCCCAACTCTACTGCCCACTTCAGAATTCGCCCAGAGAAGTTCGCCCTTTCAAACAAAGCCTTTAGTGGGAAGGCTGTGAGGACAACAATGGTGTGAGCGTGAAAGTAGTGCGATAGTTTCCTTGAGGCCATCATCAAGGCCAATGCCAGTTTCTCCAGTGGCAAGTACCTTGTTTCGGCGCCTAGTAATGTCTTGCTGACATAGTAGATGGGTAGATGTTGGGTTCCTTCTGCACGGACCAACACTGCGCTGACTGCGTGCTGCGATACTGCCAGATATAAGAAGAGTTCTTCTCCAGGGATTGGTGTTACAAGTAGTGGTGGAGAAGACATGTATTCCTTCAAGCTTTCCAGAGCTCGGCCACATTCTTCGTCCCACTCAAACTTGGCCTTGAGGGCATGAAAAAATGGTCGTAGCCTGTCTGACGATCGGCTAATGAACCGATTGAGCGCGGCTGCCATGCCGGTGAGATGCTGTACTTCTTTGACTGAGTTTGGTCTCTCCAGATCCTGAATTGCCTTGATCTGAGAAGGGTCTGCTTCTATACCTCGGTTGGTCACCAAGAAGCCTAAGAATTTGCCTGATCCTACTCCGAATGCACACTTCGACGCGTTGAGGCGTAACTTATGCTTCTTCAGGATCTCAAACATCTCACTTAGGTCCTTGAGGTGGTCATTTTCATCCTTGCTCTTGATCACCATATCGTCGATGTAAGCCTCCATTGTTCTGCCTAACAACGGCTCAAACATCTTGGTGACCATTCTCTGGAATGTCGCCCCTGCATTCTTTAGGCCAAAGGGCATGACCTTGTAACAGTATAGTCCTCTTGGAGTGATGAAAGATGTGACCTCCTGGTCCGGTTCATGCATTGCGATCTGGTGGTAGCCTCTGTATGCATCCAGGAAGCTAAGTCGGTTGTGCCCCGCCGTCAGGTCTACCAGTTGATCAATCCGTGGTAGAGGAAAGCTATCTTTAGGGCATGCTTTGTTGACAGTTTTATAGTCGACACAGACGCGCCACTTGCCATTGTTCTTTGGCACTACGACTGTGTTGGAGATCCATCTAGGGTAGTGCACCTCTCTGATTGCCCCTGCTTCCAACAATTTTCCCACCTCTTCTGCCACTATTTCGGCGTGGTGGAGTGCCGATCTACGGGTGCGCTGAATGATTGGTCTGGCAGATGGGTGGACATTGAGTTGGTGACAGATGAAGTTGGGATCAATGCCTGGCATGTCGTATGGAGTCCAGGCAAACACTTCGATGTTAGAGGTCAAAAATTCCAAGACCTCTAACCTCTCAGCGCTGGACAACGACGAACCGAGCAAAAAGAACTTATCCGGGTTCTTTTCATCTATTCTGACTTCCACCAAGTCTTCCACCGCTTTCTGGCTTGCTGCTTTGCCGACGTCTGCGAATAGTTCATTACTCTCAGGTTCTTCCACCGAATGAACATACCCCTTCGCAGCGCGGCTTCCGTTCACCATGACAAAACATTGCTTGGACATGATTTGATCTCCATAGACTTCCTCTATTACTCCGGTGTCGTTTGGGAACCGCATCACTTGGTGGTAAGATGACGCTACCGAGCACATGGCATGCAGCCATGTTCTGCCCAAGATGATGTTGTAAGTGGAGGGGACTTTCAATACCCAGAACTCCACTTGCTTCGTCACACTCCCTGCTCGGACTGGAAGGATGATCTTGCCGACTGGCCATTCTGGCATTGAGTTAAATCCAATCAGGGGTGACACTGCTGGTGCTAAGTCTTTGTCTTGCAGCTTCAATTGTTTGAACGTCTCATAGTACATGATTTCGCATGAACTACCCTGGTCAATCAGAATCCGCTTGACGTCAAAATCCTTGACTCGGAGAGTGACGACCAGGGCATCATTGTGAGGGCAATATATTCTGTCCAAGTCTTTATCCGAAAAAGACATAACATTTGTGGCCTCTGTCCTCCCCTTCTTGACGACAGGTTGGGCACTTAGTACCTCCCTTAAGTGCTCAGCCTTCTTGATCGAACCTCTGAGCTCACATACACGCTCAGGTTCGAAGACTCCATGTATCACATTGATAATGCCTTGAGGTGGAGCGTCGATTGGCATCCCATTGGGGTTATTATGGTCCTGGGGGGCTGGCTGTGCCCCGCCTTCAATGTATTTGTCTAAGTGGCCTGCCGCCACCAACTCCTCCAAGTGCTGCCTCAATGGGGTGCAGTTCTCAGTGCGGTGCCCTTTTTCTTTGTGGAAGGTGCACCGTGATCTGTTGTCGTAGTCCTTCTGAGCTTCGCCTAACTTGGCTGGCCACTTGACGAAAGGCTCGTCGCGAATCTCACTAAGTATTCGGTAGATCGGTTTCTTGAAGACCGTGGTGATGGCAGTGCGGACTCTCAACCATCTTTTGTCCTGGTCTTCTCCGTTGTCCCGTCTGCCACGCCCGTTTATGTTCGGCCGATCTACCGCATTGACCTTTGCTGAGGCCTTCTTTTCTGGTACTGCGGTTGTGCTAGACTTTGCTTTAGCACGGGCGCCGTCCTCGTCCACCCTGATGTGCTGATGCACTCTTTCCATCAGGGCCTCCATGGTGAGGGGTGGCGTCATGGTGATAGAATCCCTTAGTCTGTTCCCGACTGGGAGTCCTCTCTTGTATTGCGCAATGGCGAGATTGGTTGGGCAATCCCCAATCTGATTAAATGTCTCCCAGTAGCGACTGTTGTATGACCTTAGGGTCTCTTTGTCGCCCATGTCGATGGAGAGTCGCTGATCGATCTCCACCGAGGTCTTAGTGTTCGTTCGGAACCTTGTGACGAACGCCTCCGCCAATTGCGCCCAGGAGGCTATGCTACCTTCTGGGAGTTTCTCAAACCAAGTAAGGCCCAGGTCTCCAAGGCTCGAAGGGAATAGGATGCACATCAAGGCCTCATTCCGCCGGTATACAGCCATGACCTGGCGAAAGTGGCTCAAGTGCGAGTAGGGGTCCGTCTTCCCCTCGTATGTATTGAATTTGGGCTGAAGGAAGCCTGATGGTAGGGGCGCGTTCTCTATTGCTGGGACGAATGGTGAGGTCTGCAGCCTCGCCAATGCCTTATCCGCTGGTTCGTAGGCCGGGCGCGGTAGTGGCATTCCAACCTCGACGCTTCCATGCGTTCGAGGAGCCAACCGCTGTAAGGCAGAAACTCTATGTGGATCACGTGCCCTGGCGTCTTCCCTGTATCGTGCCTTTTCATCTAGCACGGTTCGTAGGTCGGACGATCTGGGCAACTCGGTCTGTCTGGACCTTGTTTGGTGCGTATGTGAGGGCCAATAAGTGCTTCCTTCTGTGTAAGACCTTTCAGATCTCGTCCTCTCAGACCTGGAGTGACGAGTCCTGGAAGATCTGGCCTGCGTGTCGCCTGTCCTGAGGCTTCTGTTTTCTGCTTGGGAGGGTGTAGAATTTCTACTACGACCCTCTGAGTGGCGAGGGGGCGTCTTGCTGTTGCGCCCCTCTCCTGTCGCCACTTCTTTTCCTTTCATCTGGCGTTTTAGAGATTCCATGTCTGCCGCCATCCGTCGTATCAACTCGTCTTATTCCCTGACGCGATCCTCCAATGTTTGAGGATCAACCCTGCGCCTTTGTCTTTCTGGGCTTTGCGAACGAGAGGGATGAGGGCTGTTATTCCTCCTTCTACCCCTGGCATCCCTCCTGGAATCTTGTCGTTGCTCCAAGTCCGCCATAGGAGGGATCAAAGGTAGTCCTTCGCGTCTTGCACCTCCCTGTGGTGTTTGTCCGTCGATGGCGGACTGCGATACATCTTCGTTGTGCGCCATTGAATTTTGAGAGAAAAAGCTTGATCAAGAGGTTGTTCTTGTCTGTTTTTCCCACAGACGACGCCAATTGTACGGGAAAGAGATACACCTTCTCGTATAATCCTGTTGATCAAGTCTGCGTTCTCCGTACGATGTCGTTTTACCACCTGAAAATACAAACGTGAGCTGGCCGGCGGGTGTGTGCCGGAAACCCCTCCGATGCCTAAGTCAGTAAGCAGGACAAGTAGGCAAAAGCTCAATGTATTCAGGGAGCAAAATTGCATTACCTCTCCATAGGTGATATTGGTGAGCTTTTATAGGTTTCGTGTGACACAATCCTAGTAGGACTCTAACTCCTCCACGTAGAGTCCTCCTAGGATTCATACTCCTGGAAGATAATGCTTATCCTCCAACGCCCCCCTCACTGCTTAAACCAAGTGAGATGGTTTCCATGGCCGACCTCCAATAGGACCGAAGTAGCTGTCAGTTCGGCACTCACCTTAATCTCTCTTACCTCGGCTTTCTCATGCTAAAACCGAGCTATCCATAAGAGCGGAACCGAACTACTACTTAAGCACACTTTGGTTTCCACATGTTACGACCGAACTAACTGTCGATGACCGAATTGCCCAAAATACATTACCCAACCGAAGTACAAACAATTTCCCACTTCGGCCGGACTAGTCACAACGGTCATGACCGGACTAACTACTAAGTCTCTTCTTCGGACCGGAGTAACGTATACGGTCCATAATCGCAGCTCAACCCAATTCAAGTATAAATTCCCCTCTCAGGTATTATGCTGATATTCCCTATATATGTATAGTGGTCAGATTGTTTACCCGAGGGAAAGTTTATTAGCTTTTATTTGGTTAAAACAACTCTAGTGCTGCTCTTCATTTTTTATTAATTAAAATATGTACTTTTCATTTTATCTAATTATATCTATGTGCTCTAACATTATAATTTACTGTATTTAATTATCCACAAATTATTTAAAAAGTCTTCCAAGATTCTCCAAATGTAATTATTAGTCCCCAAGAGTTTTGTTAAAATAGTTATTGTAGTAGTTAGCTATTAGATAGACTAAAATAGGATGAGATTAACTAAATTAGCGAACATTAGGGTGGGCACGGGTTGGTTGTGGTCACGGAACCTTCAATCCACCATCCATCCACCAGGTTAACAAATTAGAGAAAATCAATCCGCATCCGTCCGCCAATCATGCGCATGTGGATTGAGCGGATTGGCGGATTAGCGAATAGATGCAAATCGGTTTGGCGATTTAAATTTTATAAATTTTCAACATAATTCAATTTATGCACTTCCTCAAAAAAAAAAAAAAAGAAAAAAAAAAGAAGAGAAAGTACTACAGTTAATGACTTAAAAAAGTCACTTTGCTTGTTTTTGGTTTTCCAAAAATATTTTTCAGAAAATTCTACTTTCTTATTTTTCGTATTTTTTTTTTGTTTTTACTGAATTTTTTTAATATTTTAATCATTTTTTTTTTAATTTTTGGACACACCTAACATAAAATACACATAAAAAGTATAATTTTTGTGAAAAAATCTTTTAAAAATTAATAAATACAGAAAAATATGAAAAATATACTGGTTCAGTATATTTTTCATATTTTTATGTATTTATTAATTTTCTCAAAATTTTTTTACTTTTTAGATATATCTAAGTAAGATGCATCTAAAAAAGTAAAAAAAAAAAATACTTAAAATTTTAAAAATATTAACTAAAAACAAAAAGGTATGAAAAACAAAAAGCTTAATCCAAAAACTCAATCCAAATACACACATTACAATCACTGCATGCCTCATCAAAGAAAAAAAGTTTGAAATGTTAGGATATTACAATCATTACATGCCTCATTCATATATTACAATCACAACATGTCACATTCATATAAAGTATTATAATATGTGGTTCTTAAAATATAAAAATAATTCAAATTATCAAAACCATGAACAGAGTAGTATTGTTACATCTATATATGTTTTTGAAAACAAAAATCAACTAGCATATATCATCTTTTTTATTTATTATTTTTAGAGAAAAACCAAAAAGTATATATAAATAATACATTTATTTTTTAAAATTCAAAAAATATATTTAAGTTGAAAACTTTTTTTCATCAGAATATTTGAACTCATTTTTAATTGAAAACACAAACAAAATATCTAAATAAATTGAAAATACAAAGTTTTACAAATTATTAGGGGTGCTCGTGGTTTGGCAGTTCGGTGGCGGCCAAAGGAACCTCAAATCCGCCATCCGTCCAAAACTAGATGGATTGGAAAAAATCAATCCGCAACTGTTTGCTCGTCATCACACATCCGTCCAAAATGTTACGGATCAGTTTGGTTTGGTCGGTTTGGACGGATTGATATATCCGCTGCTCCCCCTAGCCAACATGCATCTTTTAAAGTTTATGTTGGCAACTGTAACCTTCTGGGCAAAATGCCTAGTAAAATACACATAAAATAATTCTAGGGTGAATTACACTAATAGTTCTTATAGTTTGGAATTCGAATCATTTTGATCTCTGACTTTTCAATTGTGACACATTTGACCTTGAATTTTGAATTTTGTTCCAAATAAGGACAATTGAAGATATCATTGCTTAATTTCAAGGGCAAAGTCGTTAATTTAATAAAATATAAACTAATTTGACAAAATAAATGTCAAAAAAATATTTTTGAATTTTAATTTTTTTTCTACCCACCAAAGATAAAATTATGTAAAATTAATAAATCTTTTAAACATTTATTTATTTTTTATTTTACCAAATTAATTTTTATTATCAGTTTGGATGATGATTATGTAATAGGTGGTTGTTAGGCTTTTAATGTATAATCGATATATTTAATATATGAAATGTTTTTAATTTTGTATTTTTTAATTTAATGGATTGATTTAATAATAATATCAAAATTGTCGTCATATTTGATTTAAAAAAAATATAAACTAATTTAATGAAAATAAAAACAACCATCCATTACATGATCATCATCCAAATACATAATAAAAATTAATCTGGCAAATAAATAAATGTGTAAAAGATTATCAATTTTATATAATTTTATCTTTGGTGGGTAGAAATAATTTTTAAAAATTCAAAAATATTTTTTTGACAATTATTTTTGTCAAATTAGTTTATATTTTATTAAATTGACGACTTTACTTTTGAATTTGAGCAATGATATCTTCAATTGTTCTTATTTAGAACAACATTTAAAATTTAGGGTCAAATGCGTCACAATTGAAAAGTTAAGTATCAAAGTGATACGAGCCCCAAACTATAATGACTGTTGTTGTAATTCGCCCAATATTCAATTTAGTTTGCATAACTAGTTTAACTACTGTATATTTCAACAACACTCTAACTTAATTAATTTTTTTAAAAAAAATACTATGAAACATAAATAAAAAATATAATATATATTTTTTTATGATATGCCACAAAGTATTGACGTGGAATTTGCAAAATATTTATTTTTTAAAAAATATATTATTAAATTATTTTTTAAAATAATATTTTTACACATTCATATATATGTATATATGGGGGACATATTTTGTAAATGACAACACGTGGCTAAGGTGACGCCGAAGTGTCAACCGAGGTGCCATGTGGTTTGGTCTTAGTGCCGAGGTGATCTCGGTTAAGCCGAGGTTGTCTACGGAGATATCGGAATCTGAGATGAGCGGATAAGGGACAAGAGTCCTAGAATAGGGGAGGATCTCAGTTTGGATAAAGATAAAACTCTTAGGGAATTTATCTCTATCTAGTTGGGAGTCCAAGATGAGCATTGAGCAAAAGTCCATTGAAGCTAGGCTTCTACAGGGATCAGGTTAGTGCTGGCTATAAAAGTAAATATTCAGGCGAGCCCGTACTCCTTTCTTCCAAGCTCCTGTTAGTCCAATCGACCTACGAGCATAACGGCGATGAGCTACCCGGCGGTGTGTGGCCGGAAAACCCCTCCGACGATCAAGTTAGAACACACACACAGGGGATAGATAGAGAGAAGGGAGAGTGTTTGAGTGTATCTTACAAAGTGTTCCTCCGTCCGCGTATGGGGGGCGCAGACATGTTTATATACCCTCTGCGCCCCAAATCTACTCCCAGTGATCTCTCAACACGTGGCACTGCTATCCCATCTGTCAGCACAAATCTTGCTGAACATCACCTAACCCAACTGCCTGCCCACTCTACTGGGAGCTCGGCAGCCGGGCTGCACCATCTCGGCTGTCAACGGCCATATTGTGCTTCAAGCCTAGGTATTCCAATAGCTAAGACCAATGAGAACCAGGCTCGGCCGCATCCCGGCATAGCCGAGCTCAGGAAAGCTTACGCTGGTTCGCCATCGACCTTCCTGCCGAGCAAACACAAGTAGCTCGGTCGAACCTTGGCCGACGTCAGACATCTCACTCGACCGACTTCAATACCATGAGGCCACGTAGCTCGGTCAAACCTTGGCCTGCCTTAACCGAGCAGATTCCTGCAAGAAAGGGCCGAACTACCTCAGCCCAACCGTGTTAGGTCCAAATCTGTCCGGCCCAAATCCAGATCATAAATCTCCCTCTCAATTGTCCCTTAATTCCGTTCGCGCAAGCGTGACTAGGATTACATATTCCGACCGGGATAATCTCTTCCTTGGTTCATAATTTGCAAGAAACCAACCGAGCTAATTTCCGCGCTCCCATCCTTGTCTTGCTCGGTCGACGTCTCGTCTGCCCTTCCTGTCTCTTGACTTGCCCGGTCGACGCCTCAGCTGATCTCCTTGTCTCTTCAACTCTGACGTTACCATTAATGGGGACACGTGTCAATCTCCCATTAGTCCTCGAGCAGCCAACCCAGCCGTCCCATGAAATTCGAATTTGGGCGGTCTTTCTACCTCTATAAACATGGCCCCTCCCTCTTCGATCCATCCTTACTGATATTCCTCCATCTCAAGCGTTCCTGAGCACTTGCCCTTTCTCCCTTGCCATTCCTGAACTCGCGCTCGAAGAAGAAGAAGCCACTGCCCTTCATAGGTACGCCCTCCAACTCCCTTTTTGTTGTTATTTCCTTTGATATTTCACACATTAGGGCACTAAAACGTAGTTTCTAGGACATAGGCACTAAAAACCGTCCCAAACCCTCAATTGTCCATGGTGTTCTTCATTTTCTCTGATGAACATCGAAGATCTGGGGTGGACCGGGCTCCAGGTCTTCTTTTGATCCAAAAAATCACTCCGGCCGAGCAAATAACCTGTTTGTCCAAACCTTAGTAAAAATCGGGCTAGCAAAAGGACTTGGCCGCTCGACCGGGCTAACATCTGGTCCGCTTGGGCGACCGAGCTCCTTGGTTAGCCTTTACAACCGAGGTGGTTTGGCACTCTTCATGACCGAGCTAAAGTCAAGCTCGCTTTGCGCAACCGCGCTTCCACTTACACTTGCCATCCTTTTCCTGCAGAGTCCAAGGGGACCACTGACCATTACCGAGGCTCTCAAAGACCAAGCAACCGTCAATCACCAGGAAGTGCCAAACCTCCTTAGCCGAGCTAACCTAGCCAGTTATACATGGGGAAATTCTACTTCCTTGTCGATACCCCGGCTGCTCTGGCCGCATTCCGGGAGGAGTACGGCATCCCGGCCAACGTCCACCTTGAGCTCGCCAAAATTGAAACAACCCCTTGGGGCAGATTAGACCAGTGCCCCTTTACCGTGCTGTCCATCATCGAAGGAGGCCTCCGCTTCCCGGTCAACCCATTGATGACTGAATTTCTGCGCCAAACTAAGCTTGCACCCACATAAGTATCAACAAACACTTACCGAATTATCAACGACGTCCATGAGCTAAACAACCGGCTAGGCACCAACTTAGGTTTAGCCGAGATACTAAGGCAATACACACTTGGGACACCGGCGATGGCCTTGCCTATTATTTAAAAATCCAACCAGGCAAAAAGAAAACAGTGACCGGCACCCCAGATAAAGACTTACACGACGATGACTTTTTCTGGGTGTTCGGCAACTACGAAACAGCCGACGTACCGGGCTGGGCGATTAGCAAGAACTTCGGTTCCACATGTAAGCCGCACTAACTTGCTCGGTTATCTGCCTTTCTTCAATATTTTGTACTCAACCATTTTTCCTGTTTCCTTCGCAGCGATTCAAGCCTTGCAAGCTAACTACCAATATCCCAACGTTGAAGCCATCCGGACCGTGCTCCGCTACAACCACCGGGATTGTAACGAACTGCTCGGCTACACCCCCACTTACAGATATTCAGCTCCACGTTGGAGCAAAGTAACAGAATTCCTCCGTGCTCCATCCCCTTCTCCAGACCCAACTCTACTAGACGTACCGCTAATCTGGTTGACTGAAGAACAAGAGATGGCCAAACGAAGTCGCATCAAGAACCTCCTCACAGTCACTTCAACCGAGATACCGAGCATCATCCCCCACTCGACAGCGGCCGGTCAATCGAGTGGCACCGTGGTTGCCTTGGCTTCTCCGGCCGCCGGGCAAGCCAGACAAGAAACTCGCCGGGCTGGCAAGAGACCTCGCACAGACCCATTTGCCGAGCTGGTTGCCGAGCTAACCACCGAGCAACCCGCCGTTACCGCCGACCCCACTCCAGCATGGCGGCCGCAGCTAAAGCACCGGGGCAAAGAGATCCCGGCTACTGCGTCAGTCAAGGGCGATAAAGAACACCTGCTCGCCTTTGACCTTACAAAGGCCCTTCTCTTGCCGAGCGACGTGGTGGGCAGCGACCACATCCCTGACACCCGGTTGGTGAAGTCAGTCGTGAAATCCATGACCAGGGTAAGAATCAAGCTTCTACTCAAATTCTTTGCAAGTGTTTGCACGGTTTCGTCTCTGATCAAACTTACTTCTTGCAGGCCATCCAGAATATAGCGACCCTGGTCTTTTCCCATTTGATTATTGTATCCGGACTTAGGTTCTGTAGATTCTGTCATTGTATAATTGTTGTTGTCATCCTTTATTTTCTCTTTTGGAGTTGTAGGATGTGTTGGGCAGGTTTGTTTCAGGTTGGTTGGGTTCGGAAACCAAGTGTTGCTGTTCAGTTTTTGGGTTGGTCGCTCGAGCGAGGACTTGGTCGCTCGAGCGAGGGTTGTATTTTGTGTCTGGTGGCTCGAGCCAGCTTTTCTTCGCTCGAGCGAGCGATTGCGTCTAGTATAGACCTGAGAGCAGTGTTTCTTTGCTCGATCGAGCTTTTCTTCGCTCGAGCGAGCGACGTGTATGTTTTCGAGTTCTTCGCTCGAGCGAGAATTCTGTCGCTCGAGCGTGCTTCTGGATTGCAGACCTGAACCATCGAGTTTTTGGCTCGAGCGAGCTTTTCTTCGCTCGAGCGAGTCTTTCTTGTGTCTGGTCGCTCGAGCGACCATGTCTTCGCTCGAGCGAGCCTATCAGATTTAAATAGGCAGCAGCAGGTTTTAAATCACTTTTTCACATTCTTTTTGATTCCAAAACCCTAGGTTCATCTTCTCTCTCCCTCTACACACCTTCTCCCTTAGGTTTGATCTACTTAGAGTGCGTTTCTATCGTAGATCCTTTATTAAAAAGATAGTGTGGGTCGAGGGCTTCTGTTTAATCTGAACAATCTTGGATTTGGAGCACTTTGGATTTTGGGTCATCATCTCCGTCTTCTCTATTCGGGTTATTTTCTTCGAGGTAGGGATTTCCTACTCCATATTATAGGCTTTGTTCTAAGTTTTGGTATTTTGATATGTTGGGGGTTATTTGGTAATTTTGGGAAAAACCCTAAATGTTTTAATAAATTAATCTGTATAGTTAATTTAAAGAAAATTGGGGAATTTAATTGAATTCATGGAATTGGGCAATTATAAGCCTAAATGGTGTAGTTGAATAATTTAATCACTCGCCTACTGAATTATTGAGATTATAATTGTTGATATGTTTATTTCTTGTTTAGAAATAACTGTTTTGGGCTATCGGTGGAGGATAGTCGTGATTGTTGTAGACATTGCATGTGGATTAGGGAAAATTGAAACTAATCAATTTGGTTAAGTCATTAATTTTGACTATTGAATTAATACAGAAAATACGTGTATTGATTGAGCATTGCATATGCATATTGTTTGGGAGGAGATAGGGGATGTACTCCACGGTTTAGGGGAAGATAGGGGATGGACCTCTAAACCGGATTTTTGTTTGGGAGGAGATAGGGGATGGACTCCATTAGCATCACTATTATGTGTGCTTATTGATTTATAGAAGTGTTTCTATATGTTGTTGATACAGCACTAAAATGTGTATCAAATGAGAAGTATGAAGTGTTTTGATACGAGCCTTAGTCTCATTTGTTTTGTTGATATTGGAAGTAATGTTAATGTGATGTGTAGTTCACTGTTATAATTTGGCCAGGTTCTGAGCCATGTTGATAAAAATGAAAAGTTGAATAAATAATGGAAAGTAAAAACTGATATTTGAGTTAACCATCTATTGAATGCTATTGCTTTATTCAATGCTTATATTTGGTTTAGTATATTTCTACTGGGCTGTGGCTCACCCTATACGGGAACATCATTTTCAGGTTCAGGTGACGTGCTACCTCCAAGGAATTAGCTTGGAAGGATTTAGAGTTGAAGACTCATTTAGATTAGTTGTTATTTGCTTTATTCGTTATTACATGTAAGGACTCAAGCCAAGGGCTTAACTTGTAAATGAGTTAGTACTCATATTTTGTGTCCAAGTATTGGCTTGGAAAGATGTAAGCCCGTAGGGCATTTACTTTCTTTATTACATGTAATGTCTTTTAATAAGTTTACTCTGATGAATGGAATAATACTCTTGGTTTTCTTATAATGACGCATGGTAATATTATATATTATGGGTTTAATTTTGAGGGCGTGACAACTTGGTATCAGAGCGTACCGGGTTCGAATACTTTGGGTACGTGGGAAGTGATTAGTATCACAATGGGTTCGTCTCGTTTGATAGAGACTTAGATGTTCTATTATATACTTATATGATAACATGTTTATGTGACTATATGGGTATGGAACGTAATTTCTAGGATATTGATTGGACCCTTGAGTTTCTGAAAGTCTTGTTGGAAAGGCACTTGATCAATGTTGTTTCCAACCGGAACTTTAGTGACGCCTCGGGACTGTCATTATCCAGGAATGAAATTCGTAGGTGCTTATGTGATTATGTGCTTACGTGGAATGATTTATTGTTGTCCAATGCATTAGGACGCGAGTGTTATAGTTTTGGCACATTATTTAGAGTGCTAACGTCTTTGTTACCTTTATTAGGATGTCAGGACGAGGACGAGGACGTGGTAGGCGTGGTAGACAGGGTAGGCAGGAAGTGCCTATACCGGAGGAAGTTCCGGCAGTACAGGAGGGAGTTGGCCAGGCCAATGTGGCCGAGCCGGTAGGACAGCAGGCTATGGGCGCTTTGGCCCGAGAGATAGCAGGGGCATTCAGGGAGTCAGTAGGCATTCTCAGAGCTGAGAATCAGGCTCAGGTTCATGTTGCAGATACAGGTCCTTCTTTTCTGAAGAAGGAGTTTTTCCGGTCTAACCCGGACGAATTTTTAGGTGATCCTAAAGAGCCGCTTAAGGCAGATGAATGGCTCGAACAGACAACGAAGACGTTTGAGATGCTAGGTATCGAAGACGGGGCACTGAAGGTGACCTTGGCATCTTTCCAGCTTAAGGGGGATGCGGGTCAGTGGTGGAAATTCACTAAGGGCCGTATAGGAGGGACTTGGGAGGCTTTCGTAGATGCTTTCCAGGAGAAGTTCCTGTCTTCAGCAGTTAAGGAGAGGTTGAGGGAGCAGTTTTGCCAACTTAAGCAGAACAGTTCTTCAGTGGCCGAGTTTGAGGCCTCGTTTACTAGCTTGTCCAGGTTTGCACCTGAGTTGGTGGCGTCTGAGGAACGCCGTTGTATTGAGTTCGAGAAGAAGTTGAGGCGCGGCCTCAAGTTGAGAATTGTAGGGACTATGATTCGAGATTATGGGCGTCTGGTTGATGCTGCAGCTCATACTGAGATTATGATGCAGGAAGAGGAGGAAGGGCAGAAAGGCTCCAAGAGGAGTTAGGATGGTCAGAGTGATGGTAGGAGACAGAAGGGTTTTAACCCTCAGCAGTCTCAGGGTAGCTTTTCTAGATCGACTTTTCCTATGCCGAGTGCTAGTTCTGGGAAAGGCAGCCAGGGGGACATTACCTGTTTCAAGTGTGGTCAGCTGGGCCATAAGTCTCCAGCTTGCCCGCAGAAGGGAGGAGAATAGAGGGCAGCGTCATCTTCGGCTCGATCTCAGAGCCAGAGTCAGGGTAGAGGCCAGCCGCTCTCGTGTTATCAGTGTGGTCAGCCAGGGCACATGAAGAGGTATTGCCCGCAGTTGAGTGGCACAACTGGTGCATCTGGTTTGAGGCAGACTCAGAGTTAGCAGCCAGCTCAGTCCGTTCAGGCCTCGAGGGCCAATCAGAGGGCCTCATCGTCCCAGCCCGTGCAGCAGTCTTATGCTCCTAGGGGTGAGCAGGTTGATCAGAGGTCGTCTGGGCGCGGGTATGCTGTTACCGCGCAGGATCTTGTGCCGGCTCCATCAGTTGTGAGAGGTACCTTCTTGTTTTGCAACTCGGTTGCTAGTGTTTTGATTGATACGGGTGCATCTCATTCCTTTGTGTCTGCTGCATTTGCATCTGTTTTGGAGTTGGAGTTAGCACAGTTAGCCTCTCCTATTTGTGTAGTGTTACCCCTTTGGGGTGAATTGATCTTGAAACAAGGTGTTAGGGGTTGTGATATAGAGGTCGCCGATCATAGGCTTCCGTTTCCTTTTGTAGTTATGCCCATGAAGGGCTTTGATGTTATTTTGGGTATGGACTGGTTATCGTCATACCGGGCAGTTATTGATTGCTACCGCCAGAGGGTCACTTGTTGTACCGTGAGCGGGGAGTGTTTCCATTTCTTGGGGGACCGGGTTGGTAGTGTTTTGCCACCAGGGTATGATTCGCGAGGGCGGAGTGAGCTTAGTGGTCTACTTGCTAGCTTTGAGAGTGGTGAGTGTGATGAGACCCAGATTGTGTTGCCGAGAGTGGTTTGTGAGTACTCGGACGTCTTTCCCGAGGATCTTGTTAGTTTGCCACTTCACAGAGAGATTGAGTTCTCTATTGACTTAGTGCCCGGCACGGCGCCGATTTCTATGGCACCTTATCGTTTTGCCCCAGCTGAGTTGGTTGAGTTGAAGATCCAACTCCAGGAGTTGCTAGATAAGGGCTATATACGTCCTAGTGTTTCGCCGTGGGGAGCACCAGCCCTCTTTGCTAAGAAGAAAGGTGGTGCTTTGAGACTGTGTATCGATTACCGGAAGTTGAATCGGGCTACGGTTAAGAATAAGTACCCTATGCCTCGTATAGACGATCTGTTCGATCAGTTGAAGGGTTCCCGTTGTTTCTCTAAGATAGACTTGAGATCGGGCTATCATCAGTTGAGAGTTAGGGAGGAGGATATTCCAAAGACGGCATTCCGTACGCGGTATGGCCACTATGAGTTTCTGGTGATGCCATTTGGGCTCACCAATGCACCTGCAGTCTTTATGGACTTGATGAACCGGATATTCCGGGAATTTTTAGATCGTTTTTTAGTCGTCTTCGTGGACGACATCCTTATCTATTCACCTTCGGAGGAGGAGCACAAAGAACACTTGAGAGTGGTGCTTGAGTTACTTAGAGCCCATAAGCTTTATGCTAGGTTTGGGAAGTGTGAGTTCTGGCTAGAAGAGGTCAAGTTCTTAGGCCATGTAGTTTCTGGGGAAGGGGTGTCTGTTGATACATCCAAGACTGAGGCAGTGCAAGATTGGGCACAGCCTAAGAGTGTGTTTGAGATCCGTAGTTTTCTGGGGTTAGCTGGGTATTATCGCCGGTTTGTGAAGGATTTCTCCAGGTTAGCTTCGCCTTTGACTAGATTGACTCGGAAGGGAGTCAAGTTTGTATGGAGTGAGACTTGTGAAAAGTCGTTCCAGGAGTTGAAAGTTAGACTGACCACCGCTCCAGTCTTGATTATTCCGGAGAGAAGGTTGGGTTATGCAGTCTATTGTGACGCCTCACGAGAGGGTCTGGTTTGTGTGTTGATGCAAGAGGGGAAAGTAGTTTCCTATGGCTCACGTCAATTGAAAATTCACGAGAAGAATTACCCTACGCATGATTTAGAGTTAGCAGCTGTGATATTTGCCTTGAAGATTTGGAGGCATTATCTTTACGGTGAGAGGTTCGAGGTATTCTCGGATCATAAAAGTCTGAAATATCTGTTCACACAGAAAGACTTGAACTTGAGGCAGAGGAGATGGATGGAGTTCATTGAGGATTATGACTTCGAGTTGCATTATCATCCGGGAAAGGCCAATGTGGCGGCCGACGCCCTTAGCAGGAAATCTGTTGATGACGTAGCTAGTATAGCCATCCGGGAATGGGAGATGTTGGGTGCACTTGGGGAGTTGGATTTGCTTCTGGGCGAATCTGTTGAGGCTGCGGCCTTGTTCTCTGTTGTTGCGCAGCCTACACTTGTGACTCGAGTGTTAGAGGCACAGAGAGGTGACCTTGAGGTGGAATCTCTTCGAGAGAAGATCTCCAATGGGAAGGTTGAGAAGGGTTTGACGGTGTATCCCGACCTGAGTGTGAGATACCGAGACCGTCTGTTTGTGCCGGAGTCTTGCCGAGAGGAGCTACTTCGAGAGTTTCATCATTCACGCCTTGCGGTGCATCCGGGAGGCACTAAGATGTATCGGGATTTGGGTCGCCAGTTTTGGTGGCGGGGTATGAAGAAGGATGTGGCAACTTTCGTGTCCAAGTGCCTTACTTGTCAGCAAGTGAAGGCCGAGCATCAGAGGTCAGCGGGTTTGTTACAACCCTTGCCTATTGCCGAGTGGAAGTGGGAGCATGTCACTATGGACTTCGTTGTAGGTCTTCCGAGGACTCAGCGGGGTAGTGATGCTATTTGGGTGGTTGTAGACCGGTTGACTAAGTCGGCGCACTTCATTCCTATGCGCGTGAGAGATTCGGTAGATCATCTTGCCGACTTGTACATTCGGGACATAGTGAGGTTGCACGGGGTCCCAGTGACGATCGTCTCAGATAGAGATCCTCGTTTTACTGCTAGGTTGTGGCAGAGTTTGCAGAGTGCCTTAGGCACTAAGTTGACCTTTAGCACGGCTTATCATCCTCAGAGTGACGGGCAGTCCGAGCGTACTATTCAGATCCTTGAGGATATGCTCCGGGGTTGTGTTCTTGATTTCAGTGGGTCGTGGGAGAGGCACTTGCCATTAGTGGAGTTTGCCTACAGCAACAGTTTCCAGTCCAGTATCGGTATGGCACCGTTTGAGGCTTTGTATGGCCGACCGTGTAGGTCTCCAATTTGTTGGGCCGAGGTGGGTGATGCACCTTTGTTGGGTCCGGAGTTGGTGAGGGAAACGACGGAGAAAGTTGAGCTTATCCGTAGGAGGCTTGTTACAGCCCAGAGTCGTCAGAAATCGTATGCCGACCGTAGGAGGAGACCTTTGGTGTTTGAGGTAAGTGATCATGTCTTTCTGAAAATATCACCTAGGCGGGGATTGATGAGGTTTGGGAAGAGCGGGAAGTTGTCCCCTCGGTTTATTGGTCCTTTTGAGATCCTTGAGAGGATTGGCGAGGCTGCTTATCGTTTAGCTTTGCCGCCACAGTTATCCGGAGTTCATGACGTGTTTCATGTGAGTATGCTTCGGAAGTATGAGCCGGATCCATCACATGTGTTGGATTGGACCGACTTAGTTGTTGACGAGGATGCCTCGTACGAGGAGAGACCGGTTCGGGTCTTGGATAGGCGGGATCAAGTTTTGCGAGGCAAGACCATCCCTTTGGTAAAGATTTTGTGGAAACATCACGGGGTGGAGGAAGCCACTTTGGAGCGTGAGTTGGAAGTCCACGAAAAATATCCGAACTTGTTTGCTGATGTGTAATCATGCATTGAAATTTGGTGATTTTAATGAACTTTAAGAACATTATATATATGTCTTAAGTTGGAAAACATTGAGAATGTTTTGGTTTAATGGAAGAATTTTGAAACTTGCCTGATAATGGGAGTTATTGGAACATTGCATATGTTAAATTTATTGTAGAATTGGAGTGATATCATGAAATTGAATATGATATGAAAATGTGAATCATGTATTTGAAAACTGTTGAACTTGAAAGGAAATTGCATATTGATAATGCAGGTGGATATCTATACATATATTGTGAGATGCCTCTTGATAAGAGATGAAATGACCGGTATGGGGTCAAGTTATTTATTATTATATTGTCATATTGTTGGAATATGAGAAAAACCTGTTTTCGAAAAACTTATGCTTAATTTCGGGGACGAAATTCTTTAAGGGGGGGAGGTTATAGCGACCCCGGTCTTTTCCCATTTGATTATTGTATCTGGACTTAGGTTCCGTAGATTCTGTCATTGTATAATTGTTGTTGTCATCCTTTATTTTCTCTTTTGGAGTTGTAGGATGTGTTGGGCAGGTTTGTTTCAGGTTGGTTGGGTTCGGAAACCAAGTGTTGCTGTCCAGTTTTTGGGTTGGTCGCTCGAGCGAGGACTTGGTCGCTCGAGCGAGGGTTGTATTTTGTGTCTGGTGGCTCGAGCCAGCTTTTTTTCGCTCGAGCGAGCGATTGCGTCTAGTATAGACCTGAGAGCAGTGTTTCTTCGCTCGATCGAGCTTTTCTTCGCTCGAGCGAGCGACGTGTATGTTTTCGAGTTCTTCGCTCGAGCGAGAATTTTGTCGCTCGAGCTTGCTTCTGGATTGCAGACCTGAACCATCGAGTTTTTGGCTCGAGCGAGCTTTTCTTCGCTCGAACGAGTCTTTCTTGTGTCTGGTCGCTCGAGCGACCATGTCTTCGCTTGAGCGAGCCTGTCAGATTTAAATAGGCAGCAGCGGGTTTTAAATCACTTTTTCACATTCTTTTTTATTCCAAAACCCTAGGTTCATCTTCTCTCTCCCTCTACACACCTTCTCCCTTAGGTTTGATCTACTTAGAGTGTGTTTCTATCCTAGATCCTTTATTAAAAAGATAGTGTGGGTCGAGGGCTTCTGTTTAATCTAAACAATCTTGGATTTGGAGCACTTTGGATTTTGGGTCATCATCTCCGTCTTCTCTATTCGGGTTATTTTCTTCGAGGTAGGGATTTCTTACTCCATATTATAGGCTTTGTTTTAAGTTTTGGTATTTTGATATGTTGGGGGTTATTTGGTAATTTTGGGAAAAACCCTAAATGTTTTAATAAATTAATCTGTATAGTTAATTTAAAGAAAATTGGGGAATTTAATTGAATTCATGGAATTGGGCAATTATAAGTCTAAATGGTGTAGTTGAATAATTTAATCACTCGCCTACTGAATTATTGAGATTATAATTGTTGATATGTTTATTTCTTGTTTAGAAATAACTGTTTTGGGCTATCGGTGGAGGATAGTCGTGATTGTTGTAGACATTGCATGTGGATTAGGGAAAATTGAAACTAATCAATTTGGTTAAGTCATTAATTTTGACTATTGAATTAATACAGAAAATACGTGTATTGATTGAGCATTGCATATGCATATTGTTTGGGAGGAGATAGGGGATGTACTCCACGGTTTAGGGGAAGATAGGGGATGGACCTCTAAACCGGATTTTTGTTTGGGAGGAGATAGGGGATGGACTCCATTAGCATCACTATTATGTGTGCTTATTGATTTATAGAAGTGTTTCTATATGTTGTTGATACAGCACTAAAATGTGTATCAAATGAGAAGTATGAAGTGTTTTGATATGAGCCTTAGTCTCATTTGTTTTGTTGATATTGGAAGTAATGTTAATGTGATGTGTAGTTCACTGTTATAATTTGGCCAGGTTCTGAGCCATGTTGATAAAAATGAAAAGTTGAATAAATAATGGAAAGTAAAAACTGATATTTGAGTTAACCATCTATTGAATGCTATTGCTTTATTCAATGCTTATATTTGGTTTAGTATATTTCTATTGGGCTGTGGCTCACCCTATACGGGAACATCATTTTCAGGTTCAGGTGACGTGCTACCTCCAAGGAATTAGCTTGGAAGGATTTAGAGTTGAAGACTTATTTAGATTAGTTGTTATTTGCTTTATTCGTTATTACATGTAAGGATTCAAGCCAAGGGCTTAACTTGTAAATGAGTTAGTACTCATATTTTGTGTCCAAGTATTGGCTTGGAAAGATGTAAGCTCGTAGGGCATTTACTTTCTTTATTACATGTAATGTCTTTTAATAAGTTTACTCTGATGAATGGAATAATACTCTTGGTTTTCTTATAATGACGCATGGTAATATTATATATTATGTGTTTAATTTTGAGGGCGTGACACAGAAGCAACACTTAGTCATGGAGAGAATTTATCGATTGCGGCAGAAGGCGAATGACACCGCCAGCCACGTCGAAAGTCTGCAAACCGAGCTCGGCTGAGCAAAGGCTTCACTGCAAATTGCTAACGCTGACAACTCCAAATTGCTCGGCCAGCTCAGCGACGCCGAGAAGAAGAGAGAAGAACTCCAAGCCGAGCTGGATGCGCTCAAAACTTCGAGGGAGAAGGACTGCGAGGACGCCAACGACGCCGGTTTTAAGGAAGCCGAGGACAGCTATAAGAAGCAGGTCTTCGCCACTCAAGACATTTATTTCAAGGCAGGTTGGAAGTCTGCCTGCCAGCAGCTCGGTCAAGGCTCTGACACCGACGTGTTTGCCTCTCTGCCGGCTGCCTTCTTACCGACCTACCTCGTGCCATATGCCAACGACATCTTCAGCGCGTTGCAGGCCGAGGCCGAGGAAGGACTTGAAGAAGAGGCCGAGGCAGATGCTGAGGGAGAAGACCGCGAAGAGCAAGAGCAGCCCGGCCATACTCTGACCGGTGTACAAGACCAATCTCCAACAGTGAACTTGGAGACAACCGAGGATGAATTCACCAATCTAGCCCCCTTAGCTTAGTTTTCTTTTTTTTTTTTTTTCTGTTTATTTTTTGCTTTGCATATGTAACCGGGCTCTATGCCCCTCATTTTGTACTACTGTTTTCATTAATGAAAAAGATCTAATTTCACGAAGTGTTTGCACGGTCCTAAAGTTGAGTAACTTCAACCGGACAAAATATCTCGGCAAGACAAATCTCATTAACTCATAAAACCGGAATAAATCATCTCGGTAGTACACCCAGAGTTGAGCAAAGCATCAGCTTTTTCAACCGGAGTAAACATCTCGGTTGAGACGAACTAAGTTGAACAAAACATCAACTCTTTCAACCGGAATAAACCATCTCGGTCGAGAATAACTAAGTTGAACAAAACATCAACTCCTTCAACCGGAGTAAACATCTCGGTTGAGAATATCTAAGTTGAACAAAACATCAACTCGTTCAACCGGAGTAAACATCTCGGTTGAGAATTCCTGAGTTGAACAAAACATCAACTCCTTCAACCGGAGTAAACATCTCGGTTGAGAATACCTAAGTTGAACAAAACATCAACTCCTTCAACCGGAATAAACATCTCGGTTGAGAATACCTAAGTTGAGCAAAACATCAACTCTTTCAACCGGAGTAAATCATCTCGGTTGAAAATCTCAAAACTCAAAGCAACAATAAAAATGCTAAGGCAAAGATGAGTCACTTCTATATATTAACAAAAATGAATATTACATGAAGTGTAAGGAAAAAAATTTCTTTGCACAAAAAGAAAGCAAAAGCTAGAAATAATACAGCTTGAGGTTGGCTGCATTCCATGGCCGGGGTATTCCTCTACCATCCAAGTGCTCCAAGTGATATGCCCCCTAGCCCGCCAGATCAGTTATCTTGTAGGGTCCTTCCCAATTTGCCCCTAGTTTGCCTTCACCTGGCACCAGGGTATTGCCCATGACTTTCCGCAAGACCCAGTCACCTACTTTGAACGGTCTGGGGTGCACTGTTTTGTTGTATTTCCTTGAAAGTTCTTGTTGATAGGCGGCCACGTGGATGAGAGCCTTTTCCCGACGCTCTTCCACTAGATCCAGTTCCAAGGCAATGGCCTCGACATTCAGCTCGGGCTCAAAACTTTCGCTTTTGAGTGTGGGCATGCCAACTTCCAAAGGTATGACCGCCTCCATGCCATAAGCCAAAGAAAATGGGGTTTCCCCGGTAGACCGCCGAGGGGTTGTTCGGTATGCCCAGAGGACGCTGGGGAGTTCCTCAACCCACTTTCCCTTTGCCTTCTCCAGCCGTTTCTTCAACCCATCAAGTATGGTCTTGTTTGACGCCTCGGTTTGACCATTGGATTGCGGGTAAGCCGGAGTAGAGTTGTAAAATTCAATCTTTAAATCTTCACAAAACCCTCTAAAGAGGCGACCGTCAAACTGGGTGCCGTTATCAGAGATCAGAATTTTGGGGACGCTAAACCGCGTGACCATATTCTGCCAGACAAACCGCTTCACGTCTTTTTCCTTGATTATTGCCAAAGGCTCCGCTTCAACCCATTTGGTGAAATAGTCTGTGGCCGCGATGAAGAACTTCCGGTTGCCTGGTGCGGTGAGGAGCGGTCCCACTATATCTAGCCCCCACATCGCAAAGGGCCAAGGGCTGGTGAGGGGAAGAAGTTCCCTGGCCGGCTGGTGGATCTGGTGGGCAAACTTCTGGTACTTCTCACACTTGCGAACGTATTTCTGTGCGTCGGCTTGCATGCACGGCCACCAGTAGCCTTACGAAATAGCTCGGTAGGCCAAGGACCTGCCCCCTATGTGACTGCCACAGATGCCTTCGTGAATTTCGTACAAGAGGGCCTCCACGCTGCTCGGGTGCACACATTTCAGGTAGGCACCGGTGAAAGACTTCTTGTATAAAGCGCCGGATGGAGAGAGCCAAAACCGCTCTGACTTCACCCGCACTTTATGTGCTTCCTTCTTGTTGTCTGGAAGAGTCCGTTCTCTGAGAAACAGGATGATTGGGTCCATCCAAGAGGGACCTAGCTCGGCGCAGAGTACTTCTGTCTGCCCGGTTTCCTCAATGCTGGGTCTCGGAAGGAATCCAATCAAGAGAGGGTTGGGAGATGCGCTATCAACCATGGAAGCAAGGCCTGCCAACTCGTTTGCTCGGCCATTTTCTTCTCGGCCAATCTGTTGGACCCTGATCGCTTGAAATCGCTTGATGTGGTCCCTAACTAGGGCTTGGTACTTTGCCATTCTGTCATCCTTTGCTTCGTAGACCCCAGAGACTTGGTTAACCACAAGCTGGGAGTCACTATAAATAATTAGCTCGGATGCTTGCATCTGAAGCGCGCTCTTGAGCCCGGCCAAAAGCGCCTCATACTCGGCCTCATTCTTGGATGCTGGGAAGCCAAGGGTGATAGAATGTTCAATAGTCAGGCCATCCGGCGAGATCAGAACTATACCTAGCCCGGCACCGTGACGGTTTGAGGCTTCATCAACAAAAAGTTTCCACATCTCCCCCACAAAGAGCTTCCAACATTCTGAGGGGTCCTGAGAGGCTCGAGGGCTGATGGGATCATGGTTGCTCGGCTGTTTGGCTTCAAGTTCTGTGCTGATTGGTTCCACTTCAGCCCCCCTTGATGATTCGGCAACGGACTCAGCAAGCCGATCTATAATGCCTAAGTCCGTAGGCGAATCACCAAGTTGCGGTATTATGCCGGCCGCATGCTTTGCGCTGAGTAGTTCCATGTCTTCCCCCCTCGGTGATGCGGTACCGGACAGAGCAGGTTGGTCGGTGATACCCAACTCCGTCATCGCATCACCGGGCGGCGGAATCGTACTAACTGAAGGTGCTTCAATGGGGCGCGCAAATTCCGCATCGCCAACTCCACCCGGTTGTTGTATCTCGGTCAGGCTTACATTCACCTCCTCATCGGCCATGGCAATATCGACCGGGCACACCGGATGAGTTCCAGGTGAGAATTCAGCAACAAAATCGGCCAAGGTCTGGGCTTTTATAGTAGTGCGCGGCTGGAACTTTACATCAAACTGTCCCAGTTCAACCGCCCACTTGAGAATTTGACTAGAAAAGTCCGCCCGTTCAAACAAAGCCTTAAGGGGGAACTCGGTCAGAACGATGATGGTATGGCCATGGAAATAGTGCGCCAACTTCCTTGAAGCCATCATCAATGCCAACGCAAGCTTTTCCAATGGCAAGTATCTCGACTCGGCCGGTAGCAAGGTTTTACTGATGTAGAAGATTGGGAGGTGCTTGATTCCTTCAGCTCGGACAAGTACTGCACTGACTGCATGTTGTGAAACGGCCAGGTAAAGGTAGAGTTCCTCGCCGGGCTTCGGTGTTACCAATAGTGGGGCCGAAGACAGATACTCCTTTAGCTCGGCCAAAGCCCGGTCACATTCTTCATCCCACGAGAACTTTGATTTCAATGCCTGAAAGAAAGGGCGGCAGTGATCTAATGACCGGCTTATAAATCGATTAAGCGCGGCGGCCATTCCGGCCAGATGCTGCACGTCCTTAGCCGAGCTCGGCTGTTTCAATTCTTGCACGGCTCTGATCTGTGTAGGGTCTGCTTCGATACCTCGGTTCGTGACTAGGAATCCCAAAAATTTTCCGGATCCCACGCCAAAGGCACACTTAGACGCGTTCAGGCGTAGCTTGTGTTTTTTGAGAATGGCGAACATCTCGGCCAAGTCGGACAAATGGTCTGCATGATGCCGGCTCTTAACCACCATATCATCAATATAAGCCTCCATTGTCCAGCCAAGCAGTGGTGCGAACATCTTGGTCACCATCCTTTGAAAAGTTGCCCCGGCGTTCTTCAAACCAAAAGGCATGACTCGGTAGCAGAAGAGCCCCCTTGGTATAGTGAATGAGGTGATCTCTCGGTCGGGCCCATGCATGGCAATCTAATGGTAGCCGCGGTAGGCGTCCAAGAAATTGAGCCTGTTATGTCCAGCCGTCAAGTCCACAAGCTGGTCTATTCTAGGCAGAGGGAAGCTGTCTTTCGGACAGGCTCGGTTGACGGTCTTGTAGTCGACGCAAACTCGCCACTTCCCATTCTTCTTGGGCACAACCACTGTGTTTGAAATCCACCGAGGGTAGTGCACTTCCTGAATCGCTCGCGCCTCAAGCAGGTTTTTCACCTCCTCTGCAACTACCTCGGCGTGATGCAGCGCTGATCTCCTTGTTCGCTGAATGACTGGCTTTGCTCCGGGGAAGACATTGAGGTGATGGTAGATAAAACTTGGATCGAGGCCGGGCATGTCGTAAGGCGACCATGCGAAGACCTCGATGTTGGCCATCAAAAACTCAACCATTTCGGTCCTTTCTTGGGCAGTAAGGCTAGAGCCGAGCAAGAAGAACTTGTCCGGATGTTCTGTATCAATTTGCACTTCCACCAATTCCTCAACGGCTTTGTCCTCTGCCCTGATGCCCACATCGTCAAGAACTCCCCGGTCTTCTGGTCCTTCTATCATTTGAAAGAAGCCTTTGGCAGCCCGGCTCCCGTTGACCGCAACGAAGCACTGTTTTGACATGACTTGATCTCCCCAAATTTCTTCGATTGCCCCCATAGCCGAGGGGAATCTCATCACCTGATGGTAAGTCGACGCCACGGCCTCAATCGCGTGAAGCCATCCCCTTCCAAGGATCAGGTTATAAGTAGATGGCACTTGCAACACCCAGAACTCCACTTGGTTGACCACGGATCCTGCTTTGACCGGTAGGATAATCTTTCCCAAAGGCCACTCCGGTTGTGAGTTGAAACCAACCAGTGGCGAAGTCGCCGGGGCCAAGTCCGTATCACGGAGCTTGAGCTGCTTGAATGCATCATAGTACATGATCTCGACCGAGCTTCCCTGATCGATCAAGATTCGTTTGACATCAAATTCCTTGACGCGGAGTGTCACTACTAAGGCGTCATTGTGCGGTGTCTGAATGCACTCCAGATCCCTTGAGGAGAAACTGAGCACATCTTTTTCCTCGGTCTTCCCCCTCTTGATCGCGGGCTGAACCGACAAGACTTCCCTCATGTGTTCTGCCTTCTTGATCATACCTCGGAGCTCGCATACACGAGCTAGTTCCACTATGCCGTGGATGACATTGACAACCCCTTGTGGAGGCATATCTCGGCCATCCATTCCCCGCGGGTCAACCGGAGCCTGATTTGCCTTTACGCCACCCTCAATGTAAAGGTCCAAGTGTCCGGCTGCGACTAGCTCTTCCAAGTGTTGCCTCAAAGGCAAACAATCCTCTGTCCGGTGGCCGCGCTCTCGGTGAAACGTGCAACAGTACCTCGGGTTGAAGCCCTTCTGTCCGTCGCCCAACTTAGCTGGAAACCGGACATATTCCTCGTCACGGATTTCGCTAAGTATGCGATAGATCGGAATCTTGAAGACCGTGGTGATGCCTGTCCTGGCCTTCAATCTTCTGTTTGCATCGGCTACGTCATCTCGGGGGTAGTCATCCCGGTCATTCCGACGTCCACTACCCCGGTTTTTGCGATGCGAGCCACGGTCTGATTCCTCTGCTCGGTCATTTGATCGGTTGGACTCTTGTCCGACCATATGCACTTTTCCAGCCTTCTTGTCTGTTGCTGCCAGAGTTGGCTTCATGGTAGATGCCGACGCATCATCCTAAACTCGGATATGCTCATTGATGCGTTGCATGAGCTGGCCCATGGACGTGGCTGGTGCATGGTAAGCGAGTCCCGCAGTCTATGTCTGACTGGGAGCCCACGCTTGTATTGTGTTATTGCAAGGTTGATCGGGCAATCCAAGATTTCGTTGAAGGTCTCCCAGTATCTGGAGTTGTATGCCTTCAATGTATCGCTTGGTTCCATCTTGACACTCAGTAGGTGGTCAACTTCCTTTGGTGTTTTTGTGTTGGTCTTGAAGTGCGTCACAAAGGCTTCGGCCAACTGATGCCACCTTTCAATGCTCCCCTCCGGCAACCTCTCGAACCATTTCAAGCCCAGTTCGCCTAAACTTGACGGGAAGATAAGGCACATAAGGGCGTCATTCCGCCTATGTCCGGCCATGACCTGTCGGAAGTGGCTTACATGCATGTAGGGATCGGTTTTTCCGTTGTAGAGCGTGAATTTAGGCTGGTGGAAGCCTGCCGGAAGCGGCGTTGTTTCTATCTCTAGGGAGAAAGGGGTGGCGCTCAGCCTCGCCAAGTCTGAGTCTACAAGGAGCGGCGCCACTTGGCGGGGTGGAGGCATTTCGACTTCCTCGCTGGCGTGAACTCCGTAGGATAGCCGTTGGAACGCCGGTACCCTCTGAGCCTCCCGCCGGCGAGCCCGTTCCTTTAAGACTGGCCGCAAATCCTCTGAACGAGCGGAATAAGAGTACCTCGACGTCGTCTCCGGACGTGAGGGCTGGTAGGTGCTATCTTGCGCGCTGGACCTCGCTGCACGCACATCGGAATCACCAACCTTGTAACTTCTGGTAATATATTAAATATATATCGATTACACACTAAAAGCCTAACAACCACCCATTACATGATCATCATCCAAATACGCAATAAAAATTAATTTGATAAAATAAATAAATAAATAAATATGTAAAAGATTTATTAATTTTACATAATTTTATCTTTGATGGATAGCAATAATTTTTAAAAATTCAAAAAAAATTTTGACATTTATTTTTATCAAATTAGTTTATATTTTATCAAATTGACGACTTTACCCTTGAAATTGAGTAATTGTATATTCAATTATCTTTATTTGGAACAAGATTCAAAATTTAGGATCAAACGTGTCACAATTGAAAAATCAGGGATCACAGTGACACGACTCTCAAACTATAGGAATAATTAGTGTAATTCATCCTAGAAAATTTTTCTGTGTACTTTTACTAGGCATTTTCCCCAACAAGGTTGGAGCCGCTAACATAAACTTTAAAAATGCATGTTGGCTAATTTAGTTAATCTCAGCCTATTTTAGTCTCTCTAATAACTAACTACCACAATAGCTATTTTAACAAAACTCTTAGAAACTAATAATGACATTTAGAGAGTCTTGAAAGACTTTTTAAATAATTTGTGTGAATAGTTAAGTACAGTAAATAATAATGTTAGAGCACATAGATATAATTAGATAAAATATAAATAAATATATATATATATATATTTTATATATTTTAGTTAATAAAAAATAAAGAGTAGCATTAGAGTTGCTCTAACCAAATAGAAGCTAATAAACTTTCCCTCGTGTAAACAACCTGACCACTATACATATATAGGGAATAACAATGTTTGGTAGTTTGAATTTTCATAACCCGAATTACTTGAATATATTAAAACGACGTCGTTTTGATACATTTGAAAACGACATCGTTTTGATACATTCGAGCCATTTAGACCACACAAATTCGAGTTACGAAGTAATTTTATATAGGGAATACCATCATAATACCCATGCTATGCAGGAGCATAAACAAATAATTAAAAATTAAATAATAACATAAAATTTGTTTAAAATGTATAAGCAAAATAATTTAGAATTATTTAATTTTTAACCTTTTTAAATTATTTTTTTTAATAATTGCGTGTTCTAAATTCTTAGAAATAAAAAATACATATCATGGTTTAATTGACAAATTGTTTTGAAAAAAAAATGATAAATTACAAAAAAAACTACATTCACGATAAAAAAATGAATACATTTCGTCCATGGCTTTGTAATTCTAGTTTATTCTACGTCAAAGTTCACCCCTTGGCATGGTAAATCACAAATGCATCCTTCGTCTGTTTTGTAAAGCGAAAAAATTTGTTTACTCTTGTTTAAAAATTATAATTTGTTTTATGCCGTATAAAATGGATAATGGTTAGTTTTTGGAGTTAGAGTTGTGGTAGACATTAAAAGTAGCCTAAAAACTGGTTGATTCAACCTTTATGCCAACTTGACTTTACCTAATTATTAAAAATTTGTCTTAATCAATACCCAACTCATGAACTACTTGATGCATTTATTTATTAAATTGATAAATACATATCTATTAGTACTTTTTTATAATAAAAATAAGGAATATAAACATGTTATTTATTTTAATTGTTAAACTTGTGCAAAAATTTTATATATTTATGTATAAACTATTGTATGAATATTTATTATGTATGAAAGAAACTATCTAACATCTAGTTAGTTTGAACTATAAAATAAGTTCTAGTTCTAATTTTGGATCTCGTCTAAAAAATTATTAACTAATTAGTAAGCATTTGATAATAATAAATTTAAAATTTATATTTAGGCCAAGTTTGAGACGATAAGAAAAAATCAAAAAGTTACTTAAAAAGTTAAAAAGTTAACACTATTCACCAAAAGTCAACAATTACGGCTGCACAACTCTCAATCCTAATTTTTCCCTATAAACCAATTTTTACAATTTTTTAATACATATTTTTCCATAAAAAGTCAAAAGGTTAACCCAAACATCCATATTTTTTTTCTCAATTTTTTAGTCCAAAAAGACAAAAAATACATTTATTTAGGACACCCCAAACAACTCCTTAAATTATATCATAGTTTGTTATGTTGTAATGAATATGAGTCAATTTTTTAGATGGGATATATGAGCTAATTTTTTTTTTTTTTTTGATAGGCAAAGAAAAATCTTTATTGATGAAAGTAACTAAAAAAAGATACAGAACATCAATAAAGAGGAGTTTGGAGCTAACAGAAGCTCCAAGCGCCAGTTGGTGAGAAACCAACAAACAAAACAAAAAAACATGAAAGAAATATTGAGAGAGTGATTGAAAGAGCTACAATGCTCTGTAATTCAATGTTATTCAGAAACCAAATGGGAGTTCCATTATATAGGAGTTGTACAAAGCAACATTATGATAACAAGCAGGCCATGCGGCCGAAAGCAAAGGCCATGCAGCTACCTAAAGCAACCGAAAGAGAAAAGATAAAAAAAAAAAAAAAAAAAAAAAAGAAAAAGGAGAAGAATCCTATCATCAACTGTATACATATTATATTAACTATACATTAACAATATATATTAATTATATAAGCATACAGCTGTTATTATAATATTAACAATACAATAGCTTGATTACCAACACTCCCCCTCAAGCTACGTTGTAGATGTTAATCATTCTCAATTTTTCCGTCAGATCTTCGAAGGTAACTCGAGCAAGAGCTTTTGTGAGAATGTCCACTTTTTGATAGTTTGTTGGTGTGTAGCTGACTTGAAAAACTCCTTCTTCAATCTTTTCCTTGATAAAGTGTCGATCTATCTCCACGTGTTTAGTTCGATCATGATGAACCAGATTCTTAGCGATACTGATAGCGGCTTGGTTGTCGTAGTATAAAACCATGGGATGCTCAGATGGAACCCGTAATTCTGCTAACAGCCTGTTCAACCAGATTCCTTTACAGATACCTAGTGCCATAGCACGAAATTCTGCCTCAGCACTACTACGGGCTACCACTGACTGTTTCTTGCTTCGCCATGTAACCGCGTTTCCCTAAACAAACGAACAATAGCCAGAAGTTGATCTTCGATCAGTCACTGAACCTGCCCAATCTGCATCTGAAAAAATCTCAATTTTTCTATTTGTTGTTCTTTGGAAGAAGAGACCCTTTCCCGGTGTCCTTTTTAGGTACCTCAATATTCTGGTCACAGCAGTCATGTGTTTGTCGGTTGGATTATTCATGAATTGACTGACCACACTAACAGAGAAGCCGATGTCTGGCCTTGTATGAGAAAGATAAATGAGTTTTCCCACAAGACGTTGATATCTCCCTTTATCACTTGGTGCACTACCGTCACTGTCTTCCAGTTTGATAGTTATGTCCATAGGTGTTTCTGCCGGCTTGCATCCTAGCATCCCTGTTTCATTCAGTAAGTCTAGAACGTATTTACGTTGTGAGACTGCTATACCTTTCTTTGACCGAGCAATCTCCATTCCAAGAAAGTACTTAAGGTTTCCAAGATCTTTAATCTCAAATTCCTTTGTTAGGAATTTTTTAAGTAAGCCAATTTCCTCTTCATGATCACTTGTTAAAATTATGTCATCCACATAAACAATGATAATTGCCAATTTCCCTCCTAGGGAGTGCTTCACAAATAATGTATGATCGGATTGACATTGAACAAAACCGTACCCTTTCACTGCCTTAGTGAACCGTTCAAACCAGGCCCTGGGAGATTGTTTGAGGCCATATAAGGATTTTCGGAGTCTGCAAACTTTGTTGAAATTTGATGTCGTCTCAAGTTCAGCAGAAATGTCCATGTAAACTTCTTCCTCTAAGTCACCATTGAGGAAGACATTTTTCACATCAAGTTGGTGAAGTGACCAATCGAGATTAGCTGCCAAGGATAAAAGTACACGAACAGTGTTGAGCTTGGCAACTGGAGCAAAGGTTTCTTGATGTCAATGCCATAGGATTGGGAGAATCCTTTGGTGACCAACCGAGCTTTATATCGTTCTACATTACCATCTGCCTTGTGCTTTACTGTGAAAATCCACTTACACCCAACTGGTTTCTTACCTCTTGGAAGATCAGTAATTGCCCAAGTACCATTCTTTTCCAGAGCCTGAACTTCCTCATTGACTGCCGCCTTCCATTTCGGATACTTGAAAGCTTCCTGAATATTCCGAGGAATGGGTATCTCCGTGATGCTAGAAGTGAAGGCACGAAACGAAGGTGATAGCTTATCATAAGAAATAAAGTTCCCAATGGGATGCTGAATACATGATCTAACTCCTTTTCTTCAAGCTATGGGCATATTAAGAATACAATTTTCTAACTCAAAATCATCAGTACTATCTGTGGGAGGAATATTGTCACCTGGAATGTTGCTTGGATTAGAACCCGGTTCAGCCTCATGGGATTGTTGAGAAAGTGCTCCTTCCTCCGTTTCCTCTTGGATGTGCTCGTTATCCCGCAAGTCAACAATGAACTTCGAATTTTCGGTAGGTAAAGATTGATTCAATGACTCAGGAGGTGTAGGATTTTTGGTGGTGATGGATGGCTCACTAAATGACTCAAGGGTCCAAAATTGAGATTCCTGGGTTGGAGTCTCCCCCTGAATAACAATTTTAGGGTAGTAAGACTGGGTTTCAAAAAAGGTGACATCCATGGAATTGTAGAATTTCTTTTAGACCGGAGAGTAACACTTATACCCTTTTTGATGTGACGAATACCCAATGAAGATACACTTGAGTGACCTGGGATCAAGTTTACTTCGATACTGTTGATGGATATGAACAAAGACAGAGCACCCGAAAATTTTTGGTGGGATGGTGGAGATGAGGCGAGTAGTTGGAAAGGATTTTAGGAGAAGTTGACAAGGAGTTTGGAATTGTAGTACCATGGATGGCATCCTATTGATAAGGTAGGCTGCTGTAAGAACAGCTTCCCCCCAGAGGAATTGTGGAACATTTGTGGAAAACATTAGCGATCTAGCAACATCTAACAAATGCCTATTTTTCCGTTCGGCGATGCCGTTTTGTTGTGGGGTGTCAACACATGAACTTAAGTGAACTATCCCTTCTTTTGCTAAAAAGTCTCCTAGAATGGAGTTGAAATAGTCCCGAGCATTATCAGACTTTAGAATTTGGATTTTTGACTGAAATTGTGTCTGAATCATAATTTGAAAATTTTTGAAGATTTGACTTGTTTCAGATTTGTCTTTCATGAGGAAGACCCAGGTTAATCGAGTATGATCATCTATGAATGAGACAAACCACCTAGTGCCAGTTACATTTTTTATTCTTGATGGACCCCAGATATCACTATGAATTAGTGAGAATGGACGAGACGCTTTATAGGATTGCATGGGAAAATGGGACCGTACATGTTTAGACAATTGACAAATTTCACAATCAAGAAGTTTTGGAGTTTTAAATAATGAAGGAAATAAATGCTTGAGATACATAACATTAGGATGACCTAATCGATAGTGCCACAACATAATTGCTCTATCGTTATTTGGACATGAAACCGAAAAAGAACTACCACGAATTGCCGTTTGAGGTTGTTCCTGTGGATAGTGGCATTCCTTAAGGATGTAGAGTCCAGAGCATTCCTCAGCATTGCCAATCGTCTTCCCCGAATCCAAATCCTGAAATTCACAATGAGTGGAGAAAAAATTAGTAATACACCTCTTTTCCTTAGTGAGTTTACTAATTGACAGTAAATTACAGTCCAAGTCAGGAACAAGGAGAACAGAGTTGAGAATAAGATTCCTAGAAAGCACAACTGAACCTGTACCGGCAACCTTTGATAGTGAACCATCTGCTATTCGGACCGTTAAATTATTTTGACATGAGCTATATGTATAAAAAATTGTTGCATCTCCCGTCATATGATCAGATGCTCCTGAGTCCACAATCCAAGGTTTTTTACATTTCTTACCAACAGTAAAGGCGTTCAAAGAATTACCTTTGTGAGCCAAGGTTCCGGATCCAATGATGTGGTTGGAAGACGAACCAGATTGTGACTGTAGTAGTTTCTGGAGCATCTCCATTTGCTCCTTGGTGAAAGGGCTTGCTTCAGGTTGTGGTGATAGTTCATTTGTACCTACATGATTACCTCGTCCTTCTTTCTCAAGAGGCTGACGTGGCTTCCAATCTGCTGGCTTTCCATGAATCTTCCAGCAAGTTTCTCTCGAGTGACCCGGCTTTCTGCAATGATCACACCAAGGCCTACCTCCTTTATTTTTCTGACGGTTGTCGATAGGAGCGAATTGAGTCTTAAGAGCCGAGCTTTCTGCCATATTCAGTTGTTGATGAGATCCCATCATGAGTTTTTTCCGACTTTCTTCGCGACGGACTTCAGAGAATGCCTCTCTAAGGCTAGGTAGCGGTTTTACTCCCATAATTCTTCCTCTGATTTCATCAAGATTTGTGTTCAATCCTAACAAGAATTTAAACACACGCTTCCCTTCGACAATCTTTTTATACAACAAACCATCAGCAACACACTGCCAGTTATGAACCTCAAACGTATCAAGTTGACGCCATAGACGAGTAAGGGTATTGAAATATTCAGTAATCGTAAGATTGTCTTGACGTAAATCGTGGAGGGAGCTTTCAAGCTGGATGATTTCAGATGTGTTTTCCTTGTCTGAAAACGTTTCTTTTGCCATGTCCCAGATCTCTTTGGCAGTATCAAATGACAGAAAATTTTCGCCAATATCAGTGGTCATAGAGTTGACGAGCCACGACATGACCATATTATTTTTAGCTATCCACCTTTTGTAGGTTGATGCTGTAGTTTCTGGTAGCGCCGAGGCTCCGGTGATGTAGTCATCTTTCTCCTTTCCCCGTATAAACATTAATATGGATTGAGACCATTGCAAATAATTTTTCCCATTCAGTTTATGGGCGGTGATCGGAAGATGAGAGGTTTCCATTTGATGAGAGGATGAAGATGATGAGATGATAATATCAGAAGAAGAGGAGGATGAGTTGGTAGTCATTCCAAAAGCTGGACCGTATTTAGGCATGAAATAGAAGGATATATTTGAGTAGAAGAGAGAGACAAAAAATTAAAATAGAAAAATTCGAATACTGATTGAAGAGGCGAAAAATGAGGAGACAGGATTACACCTGCTCTGATACCATGAAAGAAATATTAAGAGAGTGATTGAAAGAGCTACAATGCTCTGTAATTCAATGTTATTCAGAAACCAAATGGGAGCTCCATTATATAGGAGTTGTACAAAGCAACATTATGATAACAAGCAGGCCATGCGGCTGAAAGCAAAGGCCATGCGGCTGCCTAAAGCAACCGAAAGAGAAAAGATAAAGAAAAGAAAAAAAAAAAAGAAAAAGGAGAAGAATCCTATCATCAGCTGTATACATATTATATTAACTATACATTAACAATATATATTAATTATATAAGCATACAGCTGTTATTATAATATTAACAATACAATAGCTTGATTACCAACAAAACAAGAAGAAGAAAGATAGCCACAGCTAACAAAAATAGCAGACCAACCAACCAACCCAGAGTACACAGTAGAACAACAGCAGAACTACACCTCTGACCTTAGTTCAGAAACTACCACCCTTCAGAACAACAGCAGAACTACACCACACAGATGGAGAACTTCACACTACATCAACCACCCTTCAGAGTTTCAACACTACATCACACATCAGATCATCACACAGATTATTTTTAAACGCAAAAAGTAAAAGGTGTTAATATTGGATTAAACGCTAAAAGTAATCTAAAAACTGAGTTGAGATTATTTTTATGTTACTTCTTTGCTCAGGTCCTCTCACCCTTGGAGAATTGTCTTAGTTCATCTCCAATCAAAGAATTATTTGGCCCACTTGTTTATTTAATTCTTAATATGGCAAGTATTTTTTTGAATGATAAATGTGCAGTAAATATTTTGACGTCTTTTTTAGATTGCACATGTATTTTTTATTTTTCAAAAATAAAAATTTTGATAAATATCTTTATATAAATATTTTAAAATTACATAAGATTAAAGTTATATTTAGAAACTTTTTTTTAAAAATTAATTTCACATTAGATATGGATTAAATATGGGTTAAATATGACTAGAATTTTTTTTTTTCTTGCTTTCTACATAAATTTTTTTAAAAAAATTAGATACAATTAGATTGGCCGAATTAGATTTTTGGGGATTTTTGCCACATTTATAATCAAAGAAAACTTTAAAACCTACCATATTGATTTTTAGATTATTTAATTAAATAGTAAGAAAAATATCAATAAAATGAAAAAGAACCAATAGTATAATTACAAATGTATTATTCATATTTACTAATTCAAAAAAATGGAAAATTAGATTAAAATATAGAGACAATAACATTTTGCTTATATAATAGTATAGATAGGCAACAATTCTATCCATAAAATATAAAGTAACTAGCGTATGCCCGTGCCTGAAGGCACGGTGTAAATAATATTGGGATTAGAATATAATTGTAATCCCAACCCTTCAATCTTGTTATATAGATTATAAATTTAATATAAAAACACTTTCATGAGGCAAACAAACCCTTCTGTCAAACTAATAAATAGACAAATATCATTGTATATGAGCCAATATGCAAAAACATTTTGATGAACACTATGATATTGTTTTTTGCACATAAATTGCTTCATACGGACAACATAAATGCTTCACTGAAACAGTGAATAGAACTCACTTGAGAAGATGGGATGCCATCAGCAACTCAAGCTCTCCACCCCATACATAAGGTTTTCGAATTCTTTCCACATACGCATCAAAGTCTCCTTCAATGAACATAAAACCCATGAAGAGAATGAATAAACACTTGCATTCAAATTTAACCATGTGTAATAACACTACCTATACACTTATCAAAAAGCTCACCATTCAGTCTCTTTCCGCCTCGTTAAGACTTCATCCAGAACCTACAAATCACACTAACTAATGTACTTCAAAAAAAATAAAAATCAAGTTAAACCATACCTACTGTTTTCAATGTGTTTGATGGAGGAAGTCTTGAATTGCAGCAAAGGAAAAGGTTGTATACAACTAAATTATCAATCTCAAGGGAAAAGGTTGATTTAAAGGCTTGATTTGAACTCACCTAAAGAAGAAAGCAGCTGGCAGTTAACAGAATCAAGTGGTCTGCCACGACCCTTTTTGGAAGAAGAGGACT
The DNA here is from genome assembly GCA_036172215.1 of Camellia granthamiana. Classification (NCBI taxonomy): domain Eukaryota; kingdom Viridiplantae; phylum Streptophyta; class Magnoliopsida; order Ericales; family Theaceae; genus Camellia; species Camellia granthamiana. Next base: position 101,201,687 of record CM069907.1, on the reverse strand, counting down.
CAGAAGAAGAAGAAGGAAAAGGAGGTGAGAAAGAAAAACCTGGTGGTGGTGATGATATAGATGGCAGTTTCAAGTTACCATCTGATTCATACTTTCGTGGCCTCCCTTTCTTCTTCACAAAGATAATATAAAAAATCTATACAATTTATAAAAAATCTATATCCAGATTCTTTGTAAAAAATCTATATATAAATAAAAAATCTATACAATCTATATCTAAATAAAATCTATACAATCTATATCCAAAACTAATCCATATTCTTCTGCATTATCTCAAATAAAATAAAAATATACTCACAAATAAAAATTCAAAAAGCAAACTCTTTGCTTGGCAATTCAACAACAAACTCTAACTAACTTAATTCCCCCATGATTTACAAATCAATATAGCCCCAAAACCCCCATTTACTTTGTCCAAAAACCCAAATCACCCATTCAGATTCATTTTGCTTCCAAGCTTGAACTGAAAATTCTGAATACTTCTGAAAATTCTAAATAAAATTGGAATATTTGTTAAGCAATACATGACCATAAGCAAAATATCCAACCAACACCTTGCCACAACAAAAACAAAATTTATCACAGCTTACCAATCATCACTCCCAAAGAAAGAAAGAAAAAACAATAGAAAAACACAAAAAAAACCCAATAAATATAAAAAAACTTCATATCAGTATTTCAAAAGTATTTAGCAAACTTATAAGTGTTTAGAATTAGAATGCACTAGAAACAACAATAATGCCTTTGTGTGATTTTTTTTTTTTTGGTTGATAAATAATGCCTTTCATTGTGAATGTGACATTTGATGTTTGAGGTTTTTATATTGGTACAAAACTTGGACAATGCACTATTGTTATGAGATTCAATTTGTCCTGTTTTTGTTTTGAAACAAAACAGCATGGTGAAGGACCTTTGGTAAAACATCTTACATTTTTTCTCTACTCTTTCGTTCTCTTCAACACCGCACCTCATTACCAAACTCTGGATACTAATCTTAAAATGCAAACTCCCATAGAGAGAGTGGGAATATTTTACAGAGCAACAATATGAAAGTAGTTTAAAAACCCAAGTACTCCATTTCAGCCTTTATCTCATCCACTCAGCCAAAGAAAATGCACTTTAAACTCTGGATACTAATCCTATGCTTGCTTGCCTTTGTTTACTTACTGGCAAACTCTCTAATTTTTTTTAATGTATTTTTAAAAAAATAAAAAAATTAACTTTTGACTAATTTTTCAAAGCAACCATACGAAAGCAAATAAACAAAATTCACATTGAACTTTATTGGATTGTCGGACGGAGGTACTAAAGCTTGTTATTCAAAATTTCATTCGATTTGTTTATCTTTTAATAATAATAATTGCATCCTCAATTTTCAATCTATACTATAAAAAGGGTTCATATAATAAATTTAAAAGATAAATAAAAAAATATTGAAAATTTTAATGCATATTTACCTTTCAATCAAGATATTAATTTCTTATTTAAATTTCTCTTTGATCAATCAAATATTTATCCTTTACTTAAATTTTAAAAAATAAAATAATAAGAGACTAAAAACTTTTAATCATTTTTAATTTTTCATGACTTGAGGTTAAATTGAACAGCAATTGAAATTATTCTACCAAAGAAGAAGAAAATGAAGGCCTCAGAATTGCAGAAAAGTCAGCAAGGCTTTTTAAAGCCATTCGGTCCCGAAAGATGGTGTTATTGTTTTTCTGATATCCTCAGTGGCCAAAACCATATCAACAAAGCAGATCAAAACTAATAGCAGAGAAGAGAGGAATACAAAACCATATCCTCAGTGTTATTGATCAAAACTATATATATATATATCTGTTTTTTGAATTCCCAAATGGTAATAGCAGAAACTCAAACAACAGAGACACACCAAACATTTTATCAAACACTTAATAAGCAAGGAATATAGAACCAAATGATAGTAAATGGGTTGATTTTGCAAAACCCAAACCCAAACCCAAAATCAAAATCAAATTCGTGAAACCCAACCAACTCTTCATAAAAGTGTAAGAAAAATCAAATTCTTGTATATTAATACAGAAAAATCAACAATACTCACAGGGCTGGTATGAAGATGAATGATTTTGCGAATCGTTCTTTTGATGATCTCTGTGATGATCGATTGATGATCTCTGTGGCTATGGGCTGGCATGTGAAGCGCCTCACCGAAAACAAAAATCTGAATCGCCTCACCTCATGAAAACAAAAAATCTGATCTCGAATCTCATGAAACCCAAAAAATCGAATCCGATCTCGAATCAAAACCCTCTTGAGATCGGTCTCCGACATCGTTCTGGTCATCGAGACAGATCGAGGCTTCAGGATTTAAAGAGAAATGTCCGTCTCTGGCGATGTTGATGACTCTTTCGAATGTGGAAGCCATTCCTTTTGCAGTGGCTAATTGAAGGGGGTTGGGTCTACAGCAAGGGAATGGGTTCTGATGGAGAGAGAGAGAGAGAGAGAGAGAGAGGGAGGGTTGTGTGTTCAAAATTTGAAAATTGAAACAGAGAGAGATTTTGAGCAGCGAGGAGCACGTGAGGTGAGAGACATTTTGAACCATTAGATCTTGATTGTAATTGATCTCAACCCTTGGATTGAGTAAGACATTTTCAGCCCTTGGATTGAAGCAATCTAGAGGTCCAAATTTTGACACATATATATTTTCAGTTTTTGAATTCAAAATAGCCATTCCATTGTTATATAGATATAGATATATATATATATATACATGAAACCATACATGATTAGTGAAAGACTGATCGTTAGTTGGAGAATGACTAGGGAGATAGTTTTGCCAAGCTTCCAACACTAGCTGCATATAGAAAGTGAAAATAAAAAAAGACAATTGGTAGAGTCTATTGGAAGCTACAAATTGCAGCCTCAATAAGAAAAATGCCTCAAATGCCCATTTGCCACCTCCTGTGCTCTTAGTGACCGGGAAACTATTTCCATACACATGTTAATAGTATGTGTACATTTTATTTACATTATTTTGATTAGGTTTTTGGGATGATCAAATGAACTGTTTGACCCTTCTAAAAAAAAAAAACTGTTTATGATACCGTAATAGCAAGTGCATTATTATAGAAAAGGAATAGTTAAATCGTGAAGGGTAGGACAATACTAATCTATTGCACCAAATCATGTACTTAGAAAAATAAAAATCTACTCTTAAAAACAGTGGCAACACGTCTATGTAATTAAATTTTTTTCTTTTCTTAAATTATTTTATTTTCACAATTATTAGTAGTTCACATATATTTTATAATTTTAGTTTGTGTTTTAAATAATTGATTTATCTCCTCAATTTCCAGCAAACCACAAGCCTGAAACATGCCACCAAATTGTTTAATTTTAGTTTGTGCACTTTTTGACTTTTTAGACTAAAAAGTTCAGGAAAAAAACATGGTTGTTTGGATTAACTTTTTGACTTTTTACGAAAAAAATGTGTATTAAAAAATTGTATAAATTAGTGTGTAAGAGAAGATAAAGATAGTAGACAACAGACCGTATCGTCTAGAGGAGCGAATTGATGATAAGAAATGGTTGCTTACTTTTCGAGCATTTCATTGGACGGGATTGTTCGGTCTGTGGGGGCCATCATGGGTCCCGTTTTAATAATCTGAACCGTTGAATATATAGAACTCGTCGAGTACTATATGCTTGTAAAAAATCACGTTAATCGCATATCAATAGCTATCTGATCGGATTAATTTTTTTTTAACCGTTAACTATAACACCGTCTATTTTTTATACAAAACTGATTTAATTATGTAGTTAGCGAAAACCAATCAACGTGATTTTTTACAGACATATAGTACTCGATGAGTTCTATATATTGAATGATTCAGATTATCAAAACGGGGCCCGTGATGGGCCCCCACAGGCCGAACAACACTGTGTTGTTTGTGTACCCCGCCTGTGCAATTTTTCCAAATCATTTTAGCAACTCAGCAACAGTTTGTGGGACAGTTCAGATTGAATTGTAATTATTTGTCTGTAAAATTAAATTTTTTTTTTTGTGAATAGTGATAACTTTTTAACTTTTTTTAGTAACTTTTTGACTTTTTAAATTTTTTTGGATATCCCAAACCAACCCTAAATATGAGACTTTCATACATATTTAAAAAATATATATATATACTTACGAAAAGTCTATTATATTTTGCTTTAATATATAACAAAGTTTACGACAACAAAAAGGACCAAAATGATTTTTTTATAAAAAAATTTTCACCAAACTAATTTTTGAAAAAAAATTTAAGAAACAGATGGTGAAAACAAAATTAATATCTAAGCCCTAACTCTAAAGTAATTCACAGAACATCACTGACAAAAAGGAATTCATTATGAATCAGAATCAACCACATAATATGCAAAACCAAAAAAAAAAAACCATAATTCTAGGAAGGAACTGAGAGGGTAAAGTGAAGTAATTGACATTTTTTTTAGATGATTGATTCATTTGTTCGAAATCAGAGGCAAGAATCGAACTCACCGATTATTTGGAAGATCTGGCGGCAAGAAGGGCAACAGTTGGCGAAGGCATGGGATGGAGGGTGGAGAGTCGAAGTTGTTGGCAGAAAGAGGCAACGCACAGGAGGGATGAGGAACAGCAACAATAGATTGTTGGGCCTCAAATTATTTTCACTTTGTTTAAGTTTAAAAAAAAATTTAGAATAGGCCTCAAGTTTTTTGGACCTTTTAATTTAATTTGGGCTTCGTATTTCAAGTGGACCTTTTTATGAATTTATATTTTAAATTGGGCATTTTATTCATTTATAGATTGAGCCTTTTGTTCATTTACTATTCTGAACTATAATTTTGAGTTGAGTCTTTTTCAAATAGACAAGTATAAGATTATGGTGGTGTTTGGGAAGCAAGTTCCCAAATTTTTTTCTCATTTTTTCCACTAAAAGACAAAATTTTTGCAAAACCAAAAAAACACATCCAAACAAAATATCACATCCAACCCCATAATCATTTCATTTTTTCTCTCACAAACATCACATCCAACCACATAAAAACCCAACTATCTTCCCAAACACTAAAAATTTTTTATCTCATAAAAACTTACATCTAATAAAATCTACATAAAAACTCACTTCCCAAACACCCACTATATATTTTTTTGAAACCCTATTTTCAGCCTTTTTTGGGAGGACCAAACCGGCTACTTTGTGAGTTTGCCCCCAGAATCGGGCCTAATTGCTGGCTAACCATCCCCATTAGCATGCACTATTTGACACAATAGCAATTCTATGTTCTTTGTTTTAAATAAAATGTTCATTTAATGATATTTAATTATACAAATATTATCCTCACATTTCTCTATGATAATTTCACTATAAATAGCATTTTCCTTAAAGGAGCATTGCAAAATCAATTGAAAATAGAGAAATTAATTACATAACCCCTGTGCGTCCTACAAAGCTTCTCAAAGGGGTGACCTCTCACCATAAGGAAAATCAGTCCTCCACCTTTCTCCAAAACATCAATTTCGAGGGCTCATGACAGTAGTCAGAAAAAGAGATTGGCTAAGAATCCCTTTTGTGGCAGATCATCAAAGTCTCGCTGTCAGTTTGAGTTGGTAGACATCAAAATTCAAGAGATGGCAAAAGGTAATGTCTGTCCAAATCCCCTTCTTGTTGCTGTTAGTTCCATTTCTTCAGGGTTGGATGGTCAATTATCCCTATCAACCATGTTAGTTTCGGAATCATGCTTGTCTGAGGTGGCGGTGGTGGCTGACTCTACTCAGCCACCAAAGCCATGTTAATTCTAAGAGGGAATTATCAGGGAATGAGGCGACCCCTGACATTCCAGATCCTCCAAGGGTTATATAGAACCTATCGCCCCACAATAATCTTCTTAATGGAGACCAAAAATAAGTAGTCTAAGCTTGAATCTTTCAGACGCCGTTTGTCCTTTCCTAATCAGTGCTATGTAGATCCGGTGGGTCTTTCGGGTGGTCTTGCCTTATGGTGGACAAATGAGGTAAAATTTCAAGTTAGATGCAAGTCACAAAATCTGTTTCAGTGCATTATTTCTGATAGTTTTCAACCGATTAATTGGCTTGCTACTTTTGTTTATGCACTTCCGAGATGGGTGGATAGAAGATTGTTCTGGACTTTTTTTACAGAAAATTGCACAAGGAAATCATTACCTGTTAGGTCCCTTAGTCTTGTCAAATCCACGAACAAAATTTAAGTCATTTGAGTTGTAATTTGTTTGCTGTTTTGTCTTCCTCGCTTGAGCGAAGGACTGCGTCTGGCAAAAACCTGAAAGAGATGAATGTGTGCTCAAGCGAAGACTAGGTGGATCGAGCGAAGATTGCGTCTGCATAAAAACTTGAAAGTTTTCATTAGTCGCTCGAGCGAAGGTCTCGTGGCTCAAGCGAAGGCACTTATGGAAATCACGCGAGTTAAGGTTCTCGTTCGAGCGAGAGAAGCTTCGCTCGAGCGAGCTTCAGAATCTGAATTTCTATAAGTAGTTGGTTTTCTCCAAAAATTAGGATTACTCTTTCAGATCTACTTTGAGATTTTCTAAGGTTTTCTTCTAGAGAGGTTTTTTGTCAGTTTTTTCCTTGATAAAATTGATTGAGTATTAAACTCATGAATTGAGAAGCATACATCAAGGAGGTTGATCGAATGCATACTAGAGTGCTATTCTTCGGTGGATTCCGAAGATTCAAACGTAGAGTTTCAAAAGGCGTTTGATTTTGTACGTAGTCATTAATTCGACAAGTGAAGTTGTGGATTCAACTTCAGGTGGATCAGTTCCGAGACGAAGGCTTGGTGAAAGAGTTACAGAAGATTCGAAGGCAAATTGACTGAGTTGGGTAATTTGTGTTTTATCTTTGTACTCTTTCTTTCTTCAGTAGTGGATTGATTAGTGGCGGTTCGCCCGTGGTTTTTTATTACAATTGAAGGTTCTTCAATTGTGGTTTTTCCACATAAAAATCATTTGTGTCGATTTATTATTTATTCATAAAACAACAATCTAAAACAGAACACTGAACAATCTAGGGAGTTGTTGTGCACAAATGCTGTGGATGAAGCAAATGCTTCATGATTATGGGATAGAACAGAACACTCTCACTCTTTTCTGTGATAACACAAGTGCCATAAACATTTCAAAAAATCCTGTCCAACACTCTCGAACCAAACACATTGACATTCGTTATCATTTTATTCGAGAGTTAGTAGAAGAGGGCCTTGTTGTTCTTGAGCATGTACCCACTGAACATCAAAAAGCTGATATTTTTACAAAACCCCTTGATCTTCTTCGGTTTGAGTTCCTTAGAAAGACGTTGGGTGTCATGCTTGATCACTAGAGTGTTTCTTGTTCCTTGAGTAGGTGTGTGTGTTTGGCCTTATGTGTGCTTGGATGCTATAATCTCATTATCATTGATTTCTGTTTTACTTGCATTCATCTTTATATGCACACTACTCATGCTGCTTACAAGATCTCATTGTTCTTTGGTCATAGCTCATTTTGAATGCCCGTGCTCATTAACCTCATGATCTCATTCTGTACACATTCTTGAGATAAATTGTTGCAGGGGTTTCCGCACAAGTGACCAAAGTTCTCTATGGACCACTAACAGTGTTTCTTGTACTTGTACAGTGGAATTGACCGATACTAGAATATCATGGGTGATGTTGAGTCTCTTAACCATCTACCATCATTTTTTCACTTCCACGGTTTCTCCCTCAGTTCGTTGAAGTCCGGGCATTAGGAAAAGGCTACCTCAGAGGCACCAACCAGGCCATCATTTTTTATTTCATTCTTCTCTGGTTTGGTTTCCATACTCTTGAGCGTGAATGCCACCAGTGAGTGCCCACAAGAAAGAAAAAGTCTGAAAAAAAAGGGACTAATTGATTGAGGGGGAGCCTCCGCATTTACTCAACAAATACCCCATAATTCCTAGTGGTTTGACTTTTCTCTGTGTTGTTAAGTTATTCTTGGTGGAGGTCCAGCCATCCGATCACTACGAGGATTAACTCTAGCTCAGTGGACTCTCATGGATTGCACACACACACTTTATTTTGTGAGATTTCATGTTGGATTTTGAGTTGTACATTCTCATGTAACTTATGATCACTGATTATATTTTATCTGCCTTACTCATGATTTCCAGTGTCATTTTTTAAAAAAATTGCAAGTTCACAAGATTCATGATGTGCGGATTATTTCATCTTAGTGTCCCTTTTGGCCAAATGTGATCATCTACTTGTGTTCTAGGTCTCACATCTTGTTATTGAGTCTCATGGTTTCTTTTGTTTAAAAAAAAAAAAAAAGGGTTTTTTTTTTTTGGTATTGTTGTTTTTTTCTTCTTGGCTCGAGCGACGGGTTCCTCGCTCGAGCATGCTTTTGCTTCTACTTTAGACCTGAGAGCGTGTGTTTTTGGCTCGAGCGACAAGTTCTTGGCTCGAGTGAACCCTTGCGCATTATTGTCCTCGCTCGAGCGAGAAAGTCTTTACTCGAGCGACCTGTGGAGGTTCAAATTCCGAATCTGTGTCTATTCAGTTCATTTTTTCCCACCTCTTCGTATTTTCCATTTCTCTCTCCCCTAGGGTTTTCGTGGTCGTCTTTGCTGCACCCTTCAGTTGGTTCTCTCTTGGAATTTAGGCATTTTTCATTTCCTTCATTCACATTCTTCGCAGTGGGTAAGTTTTTTTCTTTTCTCTTTGTTTTTTTTTCTCTTCTCATTTTGTTATGTGAATGTGAAGATGCTCTGTTCTCATCTAGGGTTCATTCTTTGTTGTTTTTGGTCCATCAATCATGTGTTAGAGTTCTCTCATTGCATCTAGGGTTCGTCCTTTGTAGCATTTTGCTAGGTGTTTGTCTTAGGGTTTATTTGGGGCTTTTCTTTATTTTTTTATTTCTATTGCCCTGTGAGAATCACTTGCTGATTGACTCTCTTCTCATACTGTCCATGGTTTTCATACATTGTTCCCATACATTGATGTTTTCATTTATTAATGGCTTTAATATATTGTTTTCTCTGTGGTCATTTCATTTCTATTATGCTAATGCTATGAGTTTAACTGATTTTCTACCGAATGTTGGACTAATGTGGTTTGATTGGTTGCTTGTGTTTTGTTTTGGGGTTTTCTGTTCCTGCTATTGGGTGTCTTGTCTATGGTTTGTTGGTTTGTCTTTGTCCTTGTGTTTGGGTTGCTTTAGTCATGGCTGAGCCTTCAATTCCTTCCAAGCATCGTAAATCTACCATGTCTCGCCCAAGTTTCAATACCGAAAAGTTTGAGTCCAAAGAGAAATCAAAATTGTTTAAGGAGTCATTTGCTTCTCGTAAAGTCCACTTAGAGCGAAATGTCCTCCCAAGTGCCTTTGAGGTTCTTCCCATTCGGTCTTTATTTGATTCCTTAGGCGGAGATCAAGTGTTGCATTTTTCGGGTCCACAAAATCTTAGTCTTATCCGGGAATTTTATTGCAATATGCATTCCATTCGCAAGGAAAATCCTGCCACTTTTACCACTTGGGTTAGGCATAAGTCACTTGTCATGACTGGGGAGGTTTTTAGGCTTTTTCTTGGTCTTCCCGAGGTCCCGGATTTTCGGTTTCCACTTCTTACTCGTACCAGGATTGATTTTGATCGTGTTGCTTCTGAGTTATGTGGTCTTGACCGGACTTGGATTGCTGGGGCACTCATTCAACAGAATGAGTTGCTTCCTCGGTTCCGTCTCTTGAATATCATTGTATGTGTGAATCTTTATGTCACCACCCATTCCTCGCATATTACTGAGGACCAAGGTTATGTTTTGTATTGTATTGATCACTGACTTCCTATTGATCTTCCAGAGATGATTGTTTCGAAAATGATTGGGGCCTTTGAGGGTAGAAAGTCTTTGGGGCTTCCTTATGGGTGTTTGCTTACCCGTTTTCTCACTTCTCTTGATGTTCCTTTTTCTGATGATGATGAGTTTGCTCACCCTATCAAACCCATTACTAAATTGACAGTCTCCCAGAGTCAGGCTCATGTAAAGGGGGGTTGTATCAGGGGTTGGGAGTTCTGGTGCAGGTGATGATGATCCCCTTGGAGAGGAGCAGGAGTTTGAGGTAGCCACTGCCGGTGCCCCTGATCTTCCTGAGCTGCGTCCTCGCTCTTTTCGTGGTCAGTTACAGCACTTTGAGCAGACTGTTACTCGACGCCTTGATCTTTTGGATGGCCGCCTCGATGCCCTTGACAGCAGACTTGATGAGCAAAGTACCATGCTTGAACAGATCCTCTCGCTTCTTCAGCTGCAGCAGCCACCTTCACCCTACTCTTAGTTCTTGCCTATTTGTTGGACAGTTGTTTTTTCATGTACGGTTTTGGTTTCTTCTCTTGGACAGTTTTAGTTGCAGGTGTATATGACTGCGTTTTTGTCACTCCCGTCCAAAAAGGGGAAGTATATGTTTGGGATGTTTGGGGGTATATATGTTTTTGGGGGATATATCTGGTTTATTATGATACTCATATGCAGGCAGGCAGGATGTTAGGATACATACTCATGATGTTTCTTTGCAGATCGCAATGGAATAATTTTTTTTTTTTTTTGGATATATGTTTTTGTATACTCTTGATGTCTTTTTTACAGATTAATGGATTAGTTTTTGTTTATGACTATATGATGATGTCTTGATGTTTTTTTTATGTTGCATAACAAATTCTCTTTAGTTTATGTTGTGTAGATTGTTTGTCCATCAAGATTGGTTTCATAGTTGTTTTTCTTGTGAGTTGTAATTGTTTTAGCTAGTCCGTTTGTTTAGGAAATTGTATTAGAAAGTTTTGTCCGGGAATTGACAAAGGGGGAGATTGTTAGATCCCTTAGTCTTGTCAAATCCACAAACAAAATTTAAGTCATTTGAGTTGTAATTTGTTTACTGTTTTGTCTTCCTCGCTTGAGCGAAGAAGTCCTCGCTCGAGCGAAGGACTGCGTCTAGCAAAAACCTGAAAGAGATGAATGTGTGCTCAAGCGAAGACTAGGTGGATCGAGCAAAGATTGCATCTGCATAAAAACCTAAAAGTTTTCATTGGTCGCTCGAGCGAAGGTCTCGTGGCTCGAGCGAAGGCACTTATGGAAATCATGCGAGTTAAGGTTCTCGCTCGAGCGAGAGAAGCTTCGCTCGAGCGAGCTTCAGAATCTGAATTTCTATAAGTAGTTGGTTTTCTCCAAAAATTAGGATTACTCTTTCAGATCTACTTTGAGGTTTTCTAAGGTTTTCTTCTGGAGAGGTTTTTTGTGAGTTTTTGCCTTGATAAAATTGATTGAGTATTAAACTCATGAATTGAGAAGCATACATCAAGCAGGTTGATCGAATACATACTAGAGTGCTATTCTTCGGTGGATTTCGAAGATTCAAATGTAGAGCTTCAAAAGGCATTTGATTCTGTACGTAGTCGTTAATTTGACAAGTGAAGTTGTGGATTCAACTTCAGGTGGATCAGTTCCAAGACAAAGGCTTGGTGAAAGAGTTACAGAAGATTCGAAGGCAAATTGACTGAGTTGGGTAGATTAGAAGGTTCTTCAATTGTGGTTTTTCCACGTAAAAATCGTTTGTGTCGATTTATTGTTTATTCATAAAACAACAATCTAAATCACTTTCATAAGTGCTTGATGATTTAGATTGAGTGTTTTAAATATTTGGGAATTGGAATATTTTAAATCCTAATCTAATCACGAATCACTTAGGATTTTCATTACCCATGGCTATGCATTGGGGATTTCAATGAGATAGGAATGTCATGGGAAAAACAAGGTTCGACTCCCTGTAATCCAGCTCGAATGGCTCAGTTTCAACATCTTTTGTTGGAGTGCGAATTTTTGGACCTGAAATTTAAAGGTACCTACACTTGGACCAACAATCAACGAGGCCCGCAACATCTTCGGGAGAGATTGGATAAGGCTTTGGCAACCATCAACTGGAGGTAGTTCTTCTCTTATGCTCAGTTGCATCATGAAGCCTTCTTAGGTTCTGATCACTGCCCCCTCCTTCTGCACTGTCATGTCCCACCTGAGAGGGTACCCCACCAGTTTAAGTTCGAATCAATGTGGACTACTAGCCCTATGTGTGCTGAAATCATATGTACAAATTGGAGCCAACCCTTTGCAGGTTCTCTCATACTTCAGGTCTTTCAAAAGTTAAAAAGATGCAAACACGAGTTGTCTAAGTGGAGCAAGATTGAATTTGATGATAACAGGAGAAGAATAACTCAACTGAAAGCTGTCATTATTACTCTTCAGCAACTTCCTTACTCTGAGGCCACTGACACTCAGCTGAGGAGCATTAAGGAGGAGTTAGAGATAGTCCTTCTTCGTGAGGAGATGTATCAACACCAGCGCTCTCGGATTAATTAGCTTAATTGTGGCAATAAAAATACCTCATTTTTCCATGCTACAGTTACACACAAAGGCGTCAAACAAACCAATTGGTTAAGATTAAAAGGGATGATGGCATGTGGTTAGATTTGAATTCAGCCATAAACAACCATCTTGCATCTTTTTTCACCACCCTTTTCAAAGCACGAGACCCGAGGGATTTTGAAGAAGCTTTATCGGTGGTTCCCCTTTCAGTTAAAGCTCTGATGAATGAGGATCTCCTCTAGCCTCTGGTGGATGGGGAAATTAAAAAAACTACATTTCAGCTTGGATCTCTAAAGGCCCCTGGGCTAGATGGTTTTCTTGAACTCTTTTATCATAAACATTGGGATGTTGTAGGCACCTCGCCCGAGGTGTGTAGGGCTGTGAAGTGCTTTTTTAACAGTGGGGTTTTGCTTAAAAACTTGAACTACACCAATCCTATTCTTATCCCTAAAGTACCAGCCCCTGAGAAGCTCAATCAATATCGTCTCATCAGCCTGTGCAATTTTTTTATAAAGATTATCACTAAGGTACTGGCCAACAGATTAAAAGGGTGTCTTAAGAAGCTCATTTCTCCTCAGCAAGCTGCCTTTGTGCTTGGCCGACTTATTCAAGACAGTATCCTTGTTGCTCACGAGGGCTTTCACTTCCTTAAGCATAAGAAACAGGGACGCAAAGGTTATGCTGCATTGAAACTTGATTTCAATAAAGCTTATGATCGAATTCAGTAGGACTTCTTGCAAGCTCTCTTGCTAAAAGTGGGCTTTCATGCTAGGTGGGTGCATTTGATCATGGAATGTGTATCGACGGTAAGCTTTTCAGTGTTTGCAAATGGAGAGCGACGAACATCTTTTATCCCAGCTTGTGGACTCCAGCCAGGTGACTCTCTTTCGTCTTACCTCTTCCTCATTGTAGCATATGTTCTCTTTAAACTCATCACACAAAGCATCACCAACAAATTCTTATCTGGGTTGAAGATGAAACAGACGTGTCCTCAGTTGTCACATCTATTTTTTGCGAATGATGGGATTTTATTTTTCACAGCAGTAAGGTCGGATTGCCAAGGTATTTTGAGGCTTCTTCGAGTTTACAGTACGGCATCTAGCCAAATTCTTAACTTTGACAAATCAGGCGCTTTGTTCTCAGCCAACACTTTTCCTTGTCGTCACCAAACTGTCTGTAACATTCTAGGTGTATCTCAAGTAGACCCTAAGGCCAAATACCTTGGTCTCCCTGCATCCTGGGGTAAATCCAAAGGCAAAGCTTATAATTTCCTAATTGAGAGGGCCTTAGCAAAAATGCAGGGGTGGAAATCTAAGTTACAATCTCAAGCTGGTAAAGAAATTCTCATTAAGGCTGTTGTCCAATCCATTCTGTCATATGCGATGTCATGTTTTAAACTTCCTCAAGCTTTTTGTGACAAGCTGAATTCCATGATCAAGAACTTCTGGTGGAAAGGTGATCCAGAAAGTCAAGGCATAAATTGGGCTAATTGGTATACTATGACATCTCCAAAATTTAGTGGGGGATTGGGTTTTAGAGATCTCAATCAAGCTTTGCTAGCCACACAAGGATGGAGACTTTTAGCTAATCCTAATTCTTACCGGACTAGGATGTTTAAAGGTCTCTACTTTCCTCATTCCTCATTCTTGAAGGCGACAAAGGGCTCGAATGCTTCTTGGGCATGGACTAGTTTACTTAAAGGCAGAGACATTCTCCAAGCAGGTTTAAGGTGGCAAGTTCAGTCTGGGCACCAGATTCAATTTTGGGAAGATCGTTGGATTCAATCTCTCAAAGGTTTTCAACTCATAACCTCCAAGCCCATTGACAGTCTTGTTTGTTTGGTGGCTGACATCATTGATCCTACCCTATGGAAGTGGAAGTTAGGCTCTCTTTAGAAAATCCTAACAATGACAGAAATTGACGCTATTTTGAAGATACGTATTGCAATAGAATAGCGTGAAGACCTTTTAGTTTGGCATCATAACAAATCAGGCCTTTACTTTGTTAAATCCGGTTATGTGGTTGCTAGATCCATTCATGGGAAAGAATCTGAGGTCAAGGCGTCATCCTCTACTACACTAGATGAGAATATGTGGAAGTCTATATGGAATCTTAACATCCCTTCAAAACTCAGGCATTTTTGGTGGAGACTGTGTCATCATCTCCTTGCAACCAAGGTGGGTCTTCACAAGAGGAAATGCGAGTCTTCACCCATTTGTCCTATTTGTCTTTCAGATGTAGAAACAGTGGAGCACCTCCTGTTTGACTGTCTATGGACACAACCAGTTTGGTTTGGCAGTGCTTTAAATCTTTAAATTAATAGAGGTTCCATCCCAAATGTCACCAAATGGACAAGTGACCAATTTCTCCTACATAACTCTAAGACTGAGGCTCAAAATTTCATGAAGTTTGTGGTTGTTGTTGTTGGTTGGTTTATTTGGAAGTCTAGGAACGACTTAGTTTTCAACCACAGCCCCGTTGACCCTGATGCTACTCTTCACCAAATTTCTCAGTTCTGGCTGGATCACGGTAATTTTCGCTTAACCTCTGTAGTATCGGATCAGTCTCCAGTCACTCATGAGTTGGCGGCAATCGAGGGTTGGTCTCCAGCTCCCTACGACCTTTTCAAAATCAATTGTGATGTTGCGTACTGCCCAAGGTCCTCTAAAGCTGCTATTGCTGTTGTTCTTCAGAATTTTTGGGCCAATTTATTGACGACATTGCTAGAACCATTGTGGCGTCGTCAGCCTCCCAAGCTGAGGCCCATGTAGTCCGTATGGCCTGCCTTTTTGCTCAAACCCATAGTCTCCTGCATGTAATCATTGAGAGTGATAATCGACAAGTCATTCAGCTTAGTGCTTCTAAAAATGTCCCTCCGTGGGAGCTTAATGCTGTGATTCGCAATGTCAGAAGTTTGGCTTCTCAACTCCAGCTCTCTTTCTCTCGTACTCGCCGTGGTAACAACAAGGTGGCTCATTGGGTTGCTAAATCCCTAGCCTCCAAGTCTCTTCCTCCTCTTTGGAATGTATACCATAGTTCTAAATCGCGGTATCGGTCGCGGAGTATTTGTATCGGTAGTATCGACCGGTACGTATCGGGAATCGGGTGTCGAGGCCGTGAAATTTTAAAAATCATTAACAATCCCTCTAAAACTCAATTTTATGCATTTTTTGACTCTTTCAGATTTAATTTATAATATTTTTATCAAAATTTTGATATGTAGGAGCACTTTTAGCCTTGATTTTGATTTCAATATTTATTTTTCTTGTCTTTTTTCCCTTGCTCAACTGAGAAAAATATATATATATATTAATATAAACAGGGGTATATGTGTATAAACAAATAAATAAATAAAAAATAAAACTAAACAATGGCTTAAAAAGGTACAAAATAGTGGCTTAAAAAAAAAACCTCAACAGTGGCTTAGAAAAAACCTATCCTCTCTCTCTCTCTCTCTCTCTCTCTCTCTCTCTCTCTCTCTCTCCCTCTCTCTATCTCTAAAAAATGCAAAACGGTGGCTTACAAAGGCAATTACGAAACAGAAAAAAAAAAAATTTGAAATGCGAAACATAAACAGAGCATAGAAAGAAGCTTGCAAGTTGCATAAGTTCTGTGGTTGCCCACTTTTGTTAAAGCTCCACCCAAGAATATAGTGGTTGGTTACTAGTAAATAGTCCAGTAGAAGAAGAGAAACCAGCATACAAAGAATCCAAAAGAATTGAAGAAATATTGATGTGTGTTGACAAGAGAGGTTGGTCTGGTTTTGTACTTCGAATAGGAGCCAGCAACTCAAGATGAACAACAGAACAACAACAACAAACAGAAACAGAAACAACAAAACAGAAATAGTGCACAATTTCATCCGTACCGGCGATGGCAAATCTGTATCGGAACTGTATTGCTCCATGTATCGGATTCACACTGATACGTATCGGGAATCGGACGATACGGCTGTGAATTTCATTCCCACCGATATACCAGTCCATATCCGAATCGGCGGTCCAATTTTCCGGTACGAACGTACCGGCCGATTTTTAGAACTATGATGTCTACCCTCCTATTTCTTTTAGTTCCTTAGTTGCTACTAATGTAAGTTCCTTTGGGTCTTAATGCACTGCCTCGACAACTCAAAAAAAAAAAAAAAAACTTTATTTACATTGTGCATAGACCACTACAAGAAAATTTGAATATAACACATTTTCTTTGAATTTTTTTTGAAGCGTCATACAGATGATGTTCTTTTCAGCGAGCACACCTCTCCCCCCCCCTCCCCCCATACACACACACAAAAAAAAAAAAATTATATAATGGTGTGTGGTGTCTTGATAAAAATACAAGAAATTTTATGGTGTACCATATGAACCTTTAGTTATAATATTTATGATATTTAATTATGACATATTGAAATGTTATTTATGATTCATTGTAATGTTAGTTATAAAAGTATTTTGATTATGATCCAAAAGTTTTTTTATTATACCTTATGTAATATTTAGTTATAACACATTTTTTTTTTTTTTTTTTAGTTATGACTTTCATAGAATTCAGTTATAACATTTATAATATGAACCCCAACTATGTTATAACTTGCTTACGGTACACCTTGTACCATAGTACTACCCTAAAAACACAGGTAATGTTATGCAAGTTATGTCATTTATGAATTCAATTATCACAAATGGCATAACTCAATACTATAAGAGTCATAACTAAAACAAATTTTGAGTTATAACGAAACATCATATGTGGTATAGATCATAATCAAAATTATGTCATAACCAATATCACAATATGACATAACTAATAATATAGTAGATGATAATCAAAGACAAAAAAATCATAACTAAATGTGTATATGGTACACACCCTAGAATTTCTCCTAAAAACACTTCCTACAATTGTGTCATTTAATAAGACTCTGCCTAACCAATGGGATTAGGTCGATTAGCTAAAACTCTTGCATCTTGCTGGGTGGTCAGTAATTTGAATCTCTCCACATTTGTTTATGTTTTATTACCCATATATTAATTGAGGTTTTATCTCCCACTCCGAGAGTTTTCTTTGTAAAAATTTGTATTATATTTGATATTCATTTCTAAAATTATAATTCATTGAGTTTCATTATAATATTTTGTATAAATCAATTCTATAAAAAAATAAAATAAAAAATAAGACTGTGCCTCCACTTCTCATAACCCCTCCAGCTTCTCCCCCTCTCTACACTTCTCTTACTCTTTCTACCCTTTGACATTTGCTCATGTTTCTTTCCCTTGCGTATGCTCTATCATTATAGTCAATGTTCACTTCCTCAACTTGGAAACCCTCATCTTTGACAATGTCTTCACTCTGTACTCTTCATTTTCCAAACCTTACCCTCTTTCCTAAGAGGTTTCTTATTGTGATTATTTTTGATTGAATCAGGAACTGATCTCATTCCGTTGAAATTCAAATCTACAAAGTTTGTTAGGGTTGGGCTCTCAGGTCAGCATTTCTAGAAACAGAGATTTCTTATTGCGATAATATTGATTGAATCAAAGTTCCAAATCTTGAAATGCAAATGCACCAATTTCGTTAAGATTTTGGTTGGAGATTTCAATCTACCAACTTAGGAAATCGATACTTTGTTCAAACATTTTGATTTTGACTTAGAGATTTGCAAATTTCATATTTGTGCAGCTTTTAGATATTTATGTATTTTTGTTTTATTCTTTCAAATATGGTTAGAAATTTTTTTTTTTAAATAGTAATTATGATAATAGATAAATGAACAAAACAATCATTTATTTATGAAATGGAAAAATAAAACCAATATTTTCCATATGTATTCTTGGCTCGGGCTCAAAATAAAAGCACTCATCAACGGCATTAATTATTATTGATTTTATTAATGTGTACCCTTAGAGGGTTTGATAAGAAATGTCTATACATAATGCATGATAGTTCGTACAATATATAATGTAGAATCAATTTAAACATGGGTTAATTACTCACATGTCCTGTTATAAGAATATGTGTATTATTAAGTTTCATGAGTGTTTGTACAGATCCACAAATCTTAATAGTTCAATTTTTTTTTTTGTTTTGTTTTTTTGTTTTTTTTTTTTTGATCAGTGAAAGTCAATTGTTAGTAGTTAGATTAACATATATCAGAGTTAATCTCCACACTCTTACAAAATACTAAGTGCTTGCTTCCAAATTCAACTCCCTCTTAAGGAGAGTTGAACACATGACTTCCCATTAGGACTAAGTCTTTAGGAGAGTTATGGTATCCAATTAGACTAGGCCTAGTTGGTTCCAAATAGTTGGACTTAAAGACTTTTTGTGACTATTTTATGAACATGTCACTCACAACTGATAGTTAGTAATGATTTTTCAAATCTGTCGCTAAACAAAACAACTAGTGTAACGCCATGACTTTTATTACTCAAGTTCATTACCAAATACTTTATAATAATACCATTTTCAATCGTTCCATCCACTTGAGAACATAAACCAGGAATAAATAATAACATTCCCTCACGACAATAATGACGATATATAAATAAGACATAGCGTGATGCCCTTGGGCTTACATTGAATAACAATAAACAAAAAACAGAAGGGATTTACCCTTACACAATATATAGGACTTGACCAACAAGTAAAGGGTCCCGTGGCGAATAAATAAAAAACTTCAAGTTATGAACAATCCTCCAGCCTTGTACCTAAAAAGTTTTTCAACATGTGGGATGAGTACTAAGTCCAGTAGAGATCCCAAAGATCCTAACCAAGCACAACATATAGATAAAAATGATCATGATGATATACCATATAAGTAGTATGACAGTTGATATCCAAAGGTATATTCCCATAAATATGTTTCTCTCAAAAATATCTTTTGGATACAACACAGTATAAAATCAATCATTCTCTTCCAAGTTTTTGTTTTACTTCCAAAAACATTCAAAACCTATTTTGTTGTTTTAATAAACCTTCCATGTTGACATAAAAGAATCTCACTTAAACATTCATTCAGAAAACATAACCCCGCATGAAAGTCATAACTCAACCCTACATCTCAATACACCATACACACCTATGTACCAATACATCTACTACCTTTCCTAGCCATAGGCCCAATGACTAAAAGATAACCACAACATGAAAACCAATAACACATATACATTAAAAAAGAAATAACCGAAGTAATACATACTACCAATTTCATCTACACCGGCCTACAGCACAGATGGCAGATCCTACAACACAAATAATCTTTAACACTTTATCGGCCTCACCCGGATAGGGGTGCCCCTCAGGTCATACTTTTCCAGGTGCAAACCAGAAGGGAGAGGAAACCTTTGTCAATGCGCCATGCTTTACCGGCCTCACCCAGAGAGAAACATACCTCATTTCATACTTCACTGGGCGCAAACTGATAGGGAAAGGAAACCTCTGTCAATGCACCACGCTTTACTAGCATCACTCAAAGAGAAGCAGACGTCCCAAACAACATACAATTGAAAGCATAACACGCTAATCACCAAAAATAATACGCGGTGTAACACATATACCTAGTCCAATCATCATAATCTCGACTAGTGATAGTGAAATACATTAACCCACTTTTTCCAAAACTTGCTCCATGCACCACTGTCCAACAATGGGTTTTTCTGCATTTTCAAAATGTTCCCAAAACAAAATGTGGATTACCAAACATCAAAACTATAACTATCCAACGACTGTCTCATGACATAAACACATCCACAAGCATTCCAGTTCCTTTTCTAACAACATAATCTACGACTCAACAATGGAATTATATATTCACAATGTCCAATTACAATCAACAATACATCCTTCTACCTTACATAGCCCATCCTACAATAGTGCTCATATCATCTATCTACCAACAATCAATACCATCATCCACCGATAGCCAAGGACAAAACTCTAGACGCCAATTACGTAATTAAAACAATAAATACTCTCGTAGATATTTCCATATTTTCGTACGTTCCAAACTATTATGTTTTCTAAATGAGGTAATTAATCACATTCTGTTTTAAAAAGAAGTCCCCATTATTTCAAATCCTAACATACACATTACTTACATACACCCAATAACATTAATCTAAAATCCCAAAATTTGTAAACAACCACAACATAACCCAATTTCAATTCATGTTAAGCTTTTCCTTTAACATCCCGAAATTTATGCAGGAGATACCAAACCCCACCAAACCCATATCCTAAACATGCTTTTATAACCCATAATCAATTATAAAAATAACAGACTAACCCACCAATTTAAACTCAAATCAACCCATATGCTTTTTAACAAAATCAACCATAACACTATGTTTTTAAATGTTGTAAAAAGTACCACAAGTCTATCTATAGCGAGGTATTGAAAAGAAGCTCTAAAATCCCTACCTCCTGAAGCGAACAGGAGAAAACTTAAAAATCCACCGATGATGAAAACACAATTCACTCGGATTAAAACGATACCCTCGTCACCTTCTACATTTTGATCTATAGGACTCAGGGTAGAAAATGGGTGTAACTAGATGAAACCCAAGCTTTTAGGTTGAAGAAACCCAAAAATGGTGGAAAAAGAGAGAAGAGAGAGAAAACGGAAAAAAAAAAAGTGATAAAAAGTGACTTTTACAGACTGATATATGCGCAGACCGCTCGAGCGACTAGACACAATAAGTGATACCGCTCGAGTGAACAAAGTTACCACTTGAGTGCAAGAAAAACCGATCAAGCCAAGACCGCTCGAGCACAAGAAAGTTCACTCGAGCTAAAAACACTACACTCCCAGAAGTTTTGCAGACCTGCAAAAGTATTGGGAGTTCGTGAAGACTGCTCAAGCGCAAGAAAATTCGCTCGAGCGAACAAGTAGAATTCTAGGCAATAACTCCTTTGAAAAACAAACTTCCAACCTGTTTCAAATGCAACCACAATGCTCACACAACCCAATTCAACAAGGAATAAGACGAACAAGAACATGGATAGTTATTAAGAACAAGGAAACCAGGATTCAAAACAATAAACATATCGGGTCTAAACCGGAATCGTTATAACCTTCATTCCTTAAGGAATTTTGTCCTCAAAATTAGAGAGAACGCCCACACACCTGGCACACCACGGAAAAGAGAATACACCAACCAACCTGAAACTAGATCCATATGCAGGATATGTTCCCGAATCTCGGTCAATGCCCCAAAGACTCCTGAGCAACACACAACAAGAAAGAAGTCACAATTGTCTCTTCGGCCCACATACTTGATGGGATCTACGAGACTAAACCAAACAAGAACCGAGCGCTTAACACTCGAACATCAGAGGAAAACCACCCTCACAACCATAAATTCTCAAGCAACTCTCACCAAAAAAAGTACTACACCCGCAAACCATGGTCCATAGAGATAGCTCTCTGGCAAAACCAAAAACAACCAATGTCAAACCCATTCAAACCAAAAACACATCACTAATAACTAAAATCAAATCATAACACAATTCACCCCTACAAGGTTAAACAAAATAATCACATCAGTTAATTAAAACAACAATTTTCTTATTACCTTGAAAACTCTTTTATCACTAACACCATTTTCCCCAAAAGTTATTCAAACTCACACCATTTTCCAACAAAATTTTGTTCCAAAAAAAAAAAAAAAAAACTAAGAATTCAACTTGCTTGGTTGTGTTTTTCCAAAAACACTTTTCAAAAAATTCTACTTTCTTATTTTTCGTGTTTTTTTGTTTTTACTGAATTCTTTTAATATTTTAAGCAATTTTTTTACTTTTTAGACATACCTAACATAAATATACCTAAAAAGTAAAAAATTTGTGAAAAAAATCTTTTAAAAATTCACTAAATACTAAAAATACAAAAAAAAAAAAAAAAAAAAAACGAGAATTCAGTACATTTTTTGTATTTTTATGTATTTATTAAATTTTTAAAATATTTTTTCACAATTTTTTTATTTTTTAGATACATCTAAGTAAAGTACATCTAAAAAGGTAAAAAAAAATATTTAAAATTTTAAAAATATTCACTAAAAACAAAAAAATACGAAAATCAAAAAATTGAGTTTTCAAAAAATTTAATCCAAAAAACTCAAACTCAAACAAACATTTTCTCCAAACAACCCGTAAAATTTTAAACCCAAAGTTTTCAGTTGAAACGAAATGTCATAAGAGGCCATCAAACCAAAACTCCCTTTCCAATTCATTTCTTAACAACGTTCGGTGAATCTCAACCATCACCCAACAACCTCTATCACGCACTCGGTGGTATTATAACACAACTACACATTTCTATGACAACGATGAATAGAAATAAACATAGGGCTATGAGATATTATACATTACACATAGCTTCCCAAATCTCAGAAGTTTCAAACCAACACAACACTAGTAATATTAATCAGTATGATTCAATGGCGCAAAAACACTCGCACAATCGATATACTAACATATTATCCCAGCGTGAGAGGTTCCACATGCTCCCACCAACCAAACAACACCCACAAGCGAGGCTCAACGCCCTCAAGTATAACCAGAAATACCCCTTAACCTCACCATATCCTCTATTCTTATTACCCAATAGCCCAAAACAACACACTACCACTATACCATTTCATTCTAGCCACCACTAAACTAAACACAACACAAGATACAACACTGCCGCTCATAAAGCAATACGGAACCAACCTAAGACATCACAAGCCAACACATGCTCCCCGAAGACATCAATATGCCATAATAAAACTAGGATTTCTAATCCTTACAACATCTTTCAACACATTACAAATAAATGCAAAGTTCAGTACATATCCACACCATTTGAGTTTATGACCACATACACACATGAATAAACAACATCTGTAGGTATACAGTCTTAAATAAGATAACATCATACTACATTACAAGGAACCCGAAAACTACATTACAAGGCACCAAAACTCCTCCACACCTCTAACCTCACTACTGTTCTCGTTTGGACTACTGAAACTGACTCCCTTCTCGCAAAGGGCAACGACGCTGAACATGGCCCGTCCAACCACATCTAGAACAAATACGTGGTCCCTTATTTCGAGATTGACTCGATGAAGCCTGTGCCTGACTGGACGCTCCAAAGGACGAGTCTAAAGAACCAAAAGTGGATTGAGACGTTAACTGTACCTGTGCCTGCAATCTTGCCCATCTCTAATTCTTACTAGGTCTACTACCTCTCCGAATTGTCGAACTTGCTAGTATGGTCTCTTCCTCCTCATCCTGACCAACATTACTATTAACGGCTTCCATGTGAGCCGCTACCTCTACCAAGGTGTGATACTCTCTATACATTGCCCCGGTAGCCCTTCCCTGAATAAGGTAACATAATCTTTCATCAAACTCAAAACAACGTTGTTCCTCTAATGCGACCAACTCCGGAGCGAACCTCGATAAACTGGAAAACCTCACCTCAAACTATGCCAAAGGAGTATCCTCCTGGCGCAACTCAACAAACTGGTTCCTCAATTTTTCCCAAGCAGAAAGAGGAAAGTACATAGCCAAAAAGGCCTCGATGAATGCAACCCAAGTAGTGCCCTCAGAAACTCGCACTATTTTCCACCAATAACCGGCATCTCTCTTCAGGTGGAAACCAGCCAACACAACCCTTAACTCCTCGTCTTCGACTCTTAGCATATCAAGAGTCTCGGTAATCTGCTATAGCCAATCATCAGCCTCCAACGGCTTAGGCTCCCTTAAAAACACAGGTGGATTGGAAATAAGAAACTCCTTGGTCAACTTAAGGTTATGCCTATGGTTCTCCTCATTGCGAGCTAAAGCGTCTCTCACTGCTCTCACAATCTCATGTGCAACTTCCTCACCCACAACTGACGCTGCAGAGGTAGGTACTAACAGACTAGTTGTGCCTCTATCGACACTTCTACTCCTCACATGACCTCTTCTCCCTCGTGAAGACATCCTATAAAACCAAAACAATAACAAAATTAGTGTACAATCGAAACGGCCTTGCCAGAGACCCACACGTAATACTGTTAAGCCACAAGACAACCTTAGCATGATACCCAATTCAAGTCACTTCAACAGTTAAACATTTAATCACGTAACCGAATCAAGTCCACAAGGATAACTACACACCCCAAAACTCTCAAGGAATTCTCATAAGAAACCACATTGATCAAGCGTGTTTCCAATGAGACCTCTAAGCAAGTTCATTGGCGACAAGTATTATCCCAGAAATTTAACCCCATGCTTATATAAATGCAACACAAAGAATCCTCACACATAAATCATCTATATGCAACGTCCTCACCAAGCGTAGCAAACCCACTATGGTAAAAAATCGCTTCCCACGAGCCCAACCCACTATGGTAAAAAATCGTTTCCCATGAGCCCAAAGTATTCGACTCAACTAGCTCTAATACCAAGTTGTAAAGCCCTGACTTTTATTACTCGAGTTCATTACCAAATCCTTTATAATAATACCATTTTAAATCATTTCATCCATTTGAGAACATAAACAAGGAATAAATAATAACATTCCCTCACGACAATGATGACGATATATAAATAAGACATGGTATGACGCCCTTCGGCTTACATTGAATAACAACAAATAAAAATAAAAGGGATTTACCCTTACACATTGAATAACAACAAACAGAAATAAAAGGGAATTACCCTTACACAATATATGGCACTCGGCCAACAAGTAAAAGTCCTCGTGGCCAATAAATAAAAGACTTCAAGTCATTAATAATCCTCCAGCCTTGTACCTGAAACGTTTGTCAACACGTGGGATGAGCATTAAGCCCAATAGAGATCCCAAAATCCTAACCAATCACAACATATAGATAAAAATAATCGTGCATGCACAATAATATACCATATAAGTAGTGTGACAGTTGATATCCAAAGGTATTGTAACGCTCCGAAATAATTACTATAACTCATACTCAACATCAAAAAGTGATCACAATGACAAAGTTATCTTTCATTGATTTACAATTAAGCTTTACAAAAGAGTGATATAATAGAAAGACAAGATGAAAGTTAGACAAATAAGAAATGCCCTAAGGGCACACATCTTTCCAAGACGATGCTTAGTTACAACAAAAGTAGACTTAAGTCCAATACAGTTAAAGCCCTTGGTTGTACAAAAGTAAGTATAGTAAATACACAAAAGAAGCTCTCGCTCCAAGTCCTCCCAAACTATTGCCTTGGCAGAGGCATATCATCAGCACCTGAAATGTTTTTCCCACATAGGGTGAGCCAAAACCTAGTAGAAATAATCCATTACAATGTATGAATCTTAACAAAGATAGAAGACGAATGCATATGCAATGCTCGTACCAAAACAATTTACGTCTCTTTCCAAAACCATGAAATGCCAAGTCAATATCATGTTTCATAAATCATTTCCTTTACAATAGAAAATAGGGTAGTGAATCACACTCTGGGAATTCCAAAACAATACAACCTTTTCCGAAAATTTCGTCGGGAGGAAACCATAAACCGAGATCCATGTAAACGTAGGCTATACAAGCACACTACAGCTATTTCACAGAAATTTCGTCCGCGAGATCGACACCCATGTATACGCACGATTTTTAGTACTTTCACCATAGACACTCAGACCAACTTATTTCAACATTACAATACACATTTTTCCCAAATTCACCCATTTTTTCTCAAAACGATAAACATTTCCAGTGTAAAAGAAAGAGTGTGGGGGAGTGTTTCTGGAAATACTCTTTTGATCCAGTGGGGCACTCGAGATCCTCAGCTAGTAACCTGAAAAAGAATGAACACTCCAGTCGGGGGTGCCGTAATTAGCACTCCGACAGATAAGTCAGTACATACTCTCTCGATCGCTTGTATCTTAAGTTAAGCGTAATAGTTCTCACATACATCTTTTGGTTGATGCTTCTCTTATTTATAGTCATTCTTGATGTTGATGGTTGGGCCCACTTTTTGCCCAATAAATAATCGCTCACTTGGCCATATCTTCATATTCGGCCATATCTACAACTGATGGATGCCGACCTGGATATTCAGCCTCTACTACTCCATCGGGAGTCGTGTCGTACACGATCTAACTTCCTTCTTTAACATATTCGGCTATCCTATGTACTCTCACACAATTATTCGGCCCCCACAATTGCCCCCCAAACACCCCACTAGCAACAGTTTAGTTGGCATGTTTGGTTTCGAACTCGAAAAGTCAGAGCCGAAATTCGACGGCTAACCTTATTCCAACGCAAACGTCAGAGCTCATACGCCTTTTGGTCATCATTACATCTTTCCGCCCCTTCGTACGCTTCTTCCATTTATTGTGATTTAAAATTTTGTCATCTTTTTGAATACATACACATTTTTGGACGCTTGAAGCTCTTGGAGTGCCTTCCGACTCACCTCTACAGCTTCCTTTTATCCCTCATTGTCCTCTCCGTCTCTTTTAAGTTCTCTTCCTCTCTGCTTTGAATCCCTTTCCTGGTTTGTTTTTAGTTTAGCGTACTCCTATAGGTTAGCGAAAATGGAAAAGCATTTAAAATACCTCCTCTCCGCGGATCAAGTTTCTGGCTTTCAAAGCCATTTTCTATCCCGGATGATGTCTGTCTGACAGACAGCACCCTTGATATGGAAAGGCTAATGAAAGCACAACCATCTTCCCTCTTTATCAATTGCAGAAGGCGGAGTCTGTTTCCCTCTTCACTCATTCCTTAGGGCTATCCCTCGCGATTGAGGTCTAATCCCTTCCCAACCTAATGTAAACTTTTTTTGAATCATAATGGGGATTATAGAGTTAAACCATCGCCTTAGGATTAATCTCGGCATACCTGCTATTCGGCATTGTTATGCCTTGGCCAAGTCTTCTGGCCGGCATGGGCGCTATTTCCTTAGGGCCAAGGACACCAACCATCAATTAATGACTATGCTTTCCAACTCTAGCAAGCGAGTCGAGGATGTCATGGTCGTTGTCTGAGGTAACTGGGAATTCGGCAAAGGCGAGGACCGCTTGGATCCTATTCCTAGACGGAGGGGTGAACCAGGTGGCCGTATAGCTCCTTGCGTTTATTTTTCTTATATTTACAAGGCTTCATTTTTGCAATCTCACGGTTTTCCTTGTGCAGGAAATGATTTGAAGAAAGTTTTGATTTCAACCGACAACGTTGTTCTTACGGAAATTGAAGTCGTGCTCAAATACTTCGGTCGTCCAAGCCTACAGAGACAAGGGAGGGCGGCCCATATTCTTCTTCGATATGAGCCGACGTATACGACGTTTCAGCGGTAGAAAAAATTCCAATTCCGAGGGGCGAAGAGTTTCTTACGGCTCTTGTTTTAACCAACTTCAAAAACTTGCGGCAAGTTGGTTTGGACGGATCCGACTCGGAGCAGGCGGAGGTAGCTGAGGAGGTCGCTGAAGAGTCAAACCAGTCTGAAGTCGAAGCAGACGAGGCTTTGAAGTTGGCCTTTGAGGAAACCGGCCTCAATTCAGCCAACCCTCCGTCCACTGCGGGCCGAGGGGACGTTTCCTTCGACGACGTCTTTACTGGTTTAGAAGACCTTCCCGACACGTACCCTAAGGACATGGCCGAGTTGTCACTCACACAACTCACCAAAAAGAAAAACACTAAAAGAATGGCCGCGCGGCGGAAAGCAGAGGTCATTCGATCGGAAGTGCCACCCGTCACCGATGCTAAGCCCTCTCTGCCAGTTATCGAGGTGGTGACAGCTCAAACCCGAAATGCCGAGTCAGAGCCGGTAGAGCAGGCAAATCAGGAGGCTGAGCAAAGGGGGGAGAAACGTCCTGCCGAAGTCGAGGCCGGCTCTGAAGAAAACCCCGCTAACAAACGGCCGCGCTTAGAGGAGTCGGATGTGGTTGTGCCTTTTGGCGTTCAACCAAAATAAAAAACATGCCGATCTCCTCTGACGCGTTGGCTATGAAAGACCCAGCCATGGCGTTGAGCATGGCTTCGTCGGTCTTATACCGGCTGACAAGGCGGCTTTCCAGGGAGAGCCGGATCTGTTGGCAATAACATTAGCCGCTCAATCGACTCTTCTGGTATATAACTTGATCCTGTCTTTCGCTTTCATGCGTATATTGTTTTGGTTTTAATTTCCTGTTTTGTAGACGGTCGGAAGAATAGTTGAGATAGGCCGGTGCCAGCATGACGCCATCGAACGAATTAGCCGTTTAAAATCGGAAGTTGAGGGCGAGAGGAGCATGACGGAGTTTGAAGCGACGAGAGCAAAGATGAAAAGTGCAAGGGTCGAGGCCGAGATGGAAAGGGCGAGAAATTCTGACTAGCTCAGATTGGCTGCCGAGGAGATGGCAAACGCGAGCGAAGGTACTCTCAAGTTAGCCCAAGAGGCGATTGCCAAACTGGAGGCCGACTTGGGAGAATCGAAGAAGGCGAAGGAAATAGCCGACTCCGAGGCTTCTAAGGCGTACGAGGCTGGACAAGGCGTCGCCCTTGCAAATTACATGGAAGAAGTCCCCAAATTTGAAAATCGGGGATTTAAACATGGCTGGCTCAAAGCCCTTGTTGCTGCAAATGTGACATTGGCTATGCCGATTCCATACGAGCAAGTGGACATTGAGCCGCTGGAGTTTGACCCCGAGGATTGATTAGGGCGACACTAGTGGTTTCTTTTAAGGATTTTAGGTGTATTGTTGTAGCTTTTTGTTTAGTAGTTCTTATGTGTAAAATGGCTATTCTTTTAAGTTTTTGCTAGGCATCTTCCATGTAAAGTTGTAACTTTTTGTTTAGTAGTTTTCATATGTAAAATGGCTACTGTCTGTACCCAATTTACGAATGAAAATTTCCTTTGTACTTTGCTATTATTTGCGCTCAATTTTGCTACTGATGAATAGTATTACTTTTTGCTACTTTGGATAAAGCATCCGTGTACACTTGTCGATTAGATAACCAGGCAATTTCGTAATTTATCCTTCAATTTATCCGAATAAGTGAAACGGCACAGGTCGTAGAATGGTTGCGGCACACATCGATCGGCAGTGGGCCTAGATATCTGGCCGATCAGATTAAAAAATATGCCCTTGCCCCAGCAAGTATGAACTCTAAAGCCGAATATCATTAGTTCGTAGATTGGCTACGACACACGTCGATCGGCATCGGGCCTAGATATTTGGCCGATCAGATTAATAAATCTACCCTTACCCCAGCTAATGTATGAACTCCGAAGGGCAAATATCATTAGTTCGTAGATTGGCTGTGTCACATGTCGATCGGCATCGAGCTTAGATATTTGGCCAATCAGATTAATAAATCTGCCCTTGCCCTAGCCAATGTATGAACTCCGAAGGCCGAATATCATTAGTTCGTAGATTGGCTACGGCACACGTCGATCGGCATCGGGCCTAGATATTTGGCCGATCAGATTAATAAATCTGCCCTTGTCCCAACCAATGTATGAACTCCGAAGGCCAAATATCATCAGTTGATAGAGTGGCTACAGTACACATCGATCGGCTTCGTGCCTTTGAAGTTTAGCAT
The DNA here is from genome assembly GCA_036172215.1 of Camellia granthamiana. Taxonomy (NCBI): domain Eukaryota; kingdom Viridiplantae; phylum Streptophyta; class Magnoliopsida; order Ericales; family Theaceae; genus Camellia; species Camellia granthamiana. The sequence continues at coordinate 101,171,773 of CM069907.1, read as the reverse complement.
TAATGAAATCGCCTCGGGGGCACTGTATGCGTTAGGAATAAATGGGGTGAGTTCTTCGCGCCTGTAAACCCACTTATTGTGTTTACACTTAATTTAAACCAGTTTGTTGCAGAAGGTTAGATAAGTGAGAATGTCAAATAGACTATTCTTAACAGTAGAGGAGGAGGGCGGACATTGGCTGAGCTTGACACTGAAATGAATCGCAGGAGCGAGCCCACACACACGGGAAGTAGGACGTCGAGGGAACGTGAAAAACGTCAAACCCAAGTCGTCGAAGTAGATCACCCAGAAGGGAAAAACAGCAACGGGGCAACTCCCTCGACCGTGACCGAGAAGTGAATCCGATGCGACACCACGACCGTTGAGTTTTGTGGTTTTTGTGGGGAATAAACCGATGATAGAGGCGGATTTCTATTGTTCACGACCCAGGTGTAGCAGTCGAGTTTGCTCGACAGATTTTTCCACCTGAAGTCTAGCAGTCGATGGTTGGTCGACAGGATTTCGAAGTGTTTCGAGAGGCCATCCATGGAGCAATAAAAGGGCTGTATACCGCCTATGAAGTCGGCATGCGTCTGCGTGCCACGCAGCGGGAGATAAAGCAAAAGAATGAACGAATTTGAAACTTTGAGGGTCGTACAGAGAAGGCCGAGCTTGAGCTAAAGAAGGCCCAAACTGCCGAGCCGTGTGCGGCCGGACAATCTAACCCGGTCGTGGAGGAAAGAGTGACCCAATGGCTGATAAGTCATGTGATTGCCGATCGAGATACGGCTAGCATGTTTGCAGTAGAGACTGCAAGGTCCATGGGTTATGAAAAAGGCTTTCACGACGGCCGAAAAGTTGGGATAGACAAGACCAAGGAGAAACTTGCTGAGGAAGCGTGTCGTTGCGAGAATCGGGGTTTTAGGCACAGGTGGATTAAGGCTCTCCAAGCCGCAGAGGCTCTCCAAGCCGCAGAGGCTCTCTGAGGAGCAGGTGTTGAATCGGTGTTGCCATTATACCAACGTCATCATTTTTCTTTTGGCATTTTTGAAATCGAGAAGAGCGACGACGAGGGTGACGACGAATAAAATTGAACATATTGTAAACGCTCCAACGTAGATTGGGTGCTAACTATGTATTTATTGGTTAATTTAATAAAATACTCTATTTTAAATGTTTGAATGCTTCAACTTATGCATATACACTTTCTGTCAATAGACCAATTTAAAGAAACATTTCAGTTTAAATGCTTGCATGTTTCAACTAATGTTTATACGGTTTGTGCTGGTTCAACTTAATAAAACATTTCGTTTTGGATGCTTGCGTGCTTCCATTTTCGCTGTGTATTGTGGTATCCTCGAAGGGCGTTCCGAATCCGGAGTCTTATTCGGCCCAAACGTGTCACGCATGGATGGGGCTCCGAATTCGGAGGCTTTTTGTCTTGGCCAATCGTGATATCCACGAAGGGTGCTCCGAATCCGGAGTCTTATTCGGCCCAAACGTGACCTGCACGGATGGGGCTCCGAATTTGAAGGCTTTTTGTCTTGGCCAATCATGATATCCACGAAGGGCACTCCAAATCTGGAGTTTTATTCGGCCCAAACGTGACCTGCATGGATGGGG